>JBCNYH010000001.1:78138709-78155087 GCA_039654325.1 Tandanus tandanus
ACACCGGAACAACCATTTATATTTTTATAATACGCGTGTGAGATGGCAAGAGGCATGTTGCATGTAGGAAATATGCAGATTTGTTTTTTGCAAACAAAAGTGTAAATAGAGGCGCACAGGACTCCCACCAGCCGCCTCTTTATAGAAGGGGCAGATTTGCGTGACCTGTGTATCGTTTCGTGGGGGATTTTTTTGTAAAAAGGGGCGGATTCGCGTGACGTGCAAAAATCAGTCGCTTGAGCCTTTCAAAAACAAGTAAAAGGGACCGAACTGCTTCCGAAGCTCTTCGCTCGTATTCGAGCTACTCTGAATTCGCACCAAATTTTGAGCAGGTCCAAAACTTTTTCCAAAACAGACCATTTACCTCAAATTCGACCGACCACCTCCAAAAATATATTCACTTACTCCCAAACTAAAATTCGCTTGTACATTCGGCCGTGATTGCTTACATGTGAGCTAGGCTTAAGGCTAGTAATTTGTCCACCTTTCAGTTAAATCGTTAAACGATCACAGCAAGGTGACAAGAAACGTTTAGCTACATCCATACAAGCATGTGATCCTTATGTTAGTGATTTAGACAAACTCTTCCTAAATACCCTTTCAATCAACCATTAAAACCATCATTCCAGTAAAACTACAGTGCAAGATTATTAATTAAACTGAAATATCTTTGAAAGCTTAGTAATGAAGAATCAGACAGGTATTCCTTTGTGCTGCTACACCACATCTCAGCAAACAGATCATGTAAATTTCTCTAATAAAGAAACGCATCAGAGTTTTGCAGAAAATCAAGGCAAGACTGCTCAACCTGGCGAAGTTGGCCTGGTCTTACCTGGGGCAGGGCGGAGTTGAGCTGCCTCTGCAGGGCGTCTCGTTCGTGGCTGACCTCTTGCAGTTTGCCCTGAGTCAGTCCTAGATTCTCCTGCGTCTCTCGCAGCGTATCCAAGAGCCTGTCCCTCTCCTCCAGCATAGACACCATCAGAGACTCGAAATGTCCCTCAGAATCCGATTGGAGAGGAGACCCAGAGCCCCTCCCCCCTCCATTACTCCCCACCTCTGCCTCGCTGATGGTGGGCATCACCTCGCACATCATCTAGGAGAGGGAAGGGACAAATACAGCACCGTGAATACGGGATATGGTGTCAGTAAAGCTGAAGTAACACCAACCCCGATGAGGAACATCATTTTTCTACATTTGCTCAGCACTGACCCGTTTCAACACTGTACCTACATGCACATTAACAACATGATCTGACATTGTCTAGATTACTGAAGTTCTCATGTACACGGTACGATGCCTTATCCTGTATTGAAATGATCAGACTTCTTGGATTTCAGCCAAGTAATAATAATCAGATCATTCAGTGTATTTATATTCCGAATCTGATATCTTGTCCAACCTTGTAGAACCTGTACCCTGTTTTTTCTGTTTCATGAGCAGGGTGAATCAAATAAAGCTCACAAAAATGTTAATACACTTAAAAAATCCCCCCCCCCACCAGGTTCACCAAAAACCCAAGGTAGAGAATAAAAAAAGCATAATTTAACAATTGATATTGCAGCACTATTGCCTCATTATGTTGGAGCTTCTGAGCAGAGCACCATAGGCTTGATGCTAATTGGCTGTTATATAATCGCTTACTTGCATGACGACGGGCAGCAATATATGAAATAAAACAGGTTTATTAGAATAAAAACCACAATCTAACTCAGGTGGAGAGACGAACTTTCATCAAGCAAAACACCAAACATTAACGATAACACGGAAAATGAACTTGTCGAACGGATAATTAAATTAACAAGACAGGTGATACAAATGAAGGCAGAAATCAGGAGGTGAAAAGAAATACCAGTGTGAACGGCTGAAGGAGCCGCGCTACTCTTATAACACCAGCCTCGGACACCTATCAGTACACATATCCATCGGGCGTGCCGCCTAAATCTTTAGAACAACACTCCCTGTCAGGGACTTGCATGGACAATACCACATAATTGAAGGCTAATGATGGAGAAAATTCTAACTGAATCTTTGTTAGGAAATGATTTCATAATTATTGAAGGCATCTTGTGTGTCAGTACTTCAGTATTTTCTGACTTTGCACGTTGTGGTTTCTTTGCAATATGAGCAGCTGTGATTGTGTTTATTAACTTCAAGAGAAAGGAAAAAGAGAGAGAGGCTGGTGAGTGAACAACCGTTTACAACTACGGGAACATGCTCTTGAGCAATAATATTTTTCGCAAAAATTGTCCTCCCTTACTAAATAAACAAGAGCTCAAGAGAGAACAACATTCCCGTCTGATGCAGTTACCGGAAACGCTTAGTTGTAGTTATTACTGTAAAAGGGAGTCACAGCAGATACTGAAGGGTTTACAAACTTGAAATAAAAGATTGTATATAGTAAATAGTATTTTTGTCTCATTTATTTAACTGGGTTCTCTTTACCTACTTTTAGGACTTGTGTGAAAATCTGATGATGTTTTCGGTCGAATTTATGCAGAAATGTACACAATTCTTCAGGGCTCTCAAGCTTTAACGCACCCCTGTACATTCTGCAGTAGTGCTTTATGACAGCTCACAGATTTTCATGACACTATCAGCACATATTGACATCATGACAGATCAATGCAGTATGAAGAAAACTGATGATCTGGCTTTGCTATTCCAAAGTCCCTCAACATTCCAGAGCAAAATAACCAAAGCCAGAGTTTTACCTTTACTGAAAATATATAATACTCATGCTGCCGAAATGTAACCCCAGGTGGCTCATATGGTTCAGTAAAACACCTAAACTATAACAGTGTTTAATTCCGGGAGCATTATTAATCCCTCATCACAGGTCTCAACATACACATACACTACACATGAAATACTTCTTCGTCGTCTTTCAGCTGCTCCCGTTACGGGTCACCACAGCGCCTCATCCTTCTCCCTCTCTGTCACGCCGATCACCTGCATGTCCTCCCTCACCACATCCATAAATCTCCTCTTTATCCTTCCTCTTCTCCTCCTACCAGGCAGTTCCATCCTTAACATTCTTCTACCAATATACCCCTCATCCCTCCTCCAAACCATCTCAATCTGCTCTCTCACTTTACCACCAAACACTCCTAGCTGTGCTATCACTCTAACATTAATTTCTAATTCTGTCCATCCTTGCCACTCCCAGAAAAAAAAAAAATCGCAGCATCTTCGACTCTGCCACTTCAAGCTCCGCCTCCTGTCTTTTAGTCAGCGCGACTGTCTCCAAACCGTTCAGCATGGCTGGTCTCACTACTGTTCTGTTATTTGCTCTGGCATAATACGATAATTAATAATTATTCACCAAAGGTGAGGTGGAGGTCCAGCATGCAACATCCACCGAGACTGAGGAACAAAGTATGACAAACTTCCACACACTTTGCGAGTAGAGCATAAGCGCTGTGTAATGTTTTCTTTAAGTTTTACACGGAAATGTAAGTATACCGTGCTCTGTTACGGCGTGCTTTTCAGCTTGTTCGAGGTTTTAGTATATACTAAAAGGAAATAAACTAAGAAAAGCAAACTAAAATAAGATGATACAGTTTTCCATTTTAAAGCAGGGTCATGATGACAATGCCAAGTGACCGTGACAAACCACAAGTCAGCCATTTTGATTCATTATCCACTCAGGGTAATGCTTTTTAATTCATCTCCCGGGCTCCCGAGTAGCACAACGACAAGGTCTATGGACCAGGAGAGTGCAGGTTCGAATCTAGGTTGATGTCACAGCCATCTGCCACTGGGAGTCCATGGGAGCTAACTGGCCGAGCTCTCACGAGAGAGATGACACACTCGCCTTACAGCAATTAGCAGCCAATTGAGCTAATTCGTACAAAGGGGCGGATATCGATTTCCCTCTGAGTGTGTTAGGCTGCCCTGGCATGTGTATGCGCAGCAGTTCTTAAAGATACAGGTGACAGCATCACATGTCACAAAAGGAGCATGTGCGTGCTTACACCTCTTCCTGGTTGGTTGGTGTTGGTTGTATGTTGACAGGGAGGCAAAACTTGGAGGGTGGAAATTGGATACAACTAAATTACGGGAGAACAATGGAGAAAAAAAATCAAAAGAGTTTCCCGTGATCGTGGACCAATCAGATAGTGTAATATACAAACATTCAGTACTCTATTAAATAGCATGACGGAGTTAAACCCGTTTCAACACCTGAAAGATACACATTTATACAGGTTAATATTATTGCTGCCATCTTTCAGGTAATCTCAACTCTGATCGAGGCTAATAATATTAAGGTCATGGCATGAATAAGACTCACTAATGATTTTAAACAGTATAATCACAATAGTTATCCACGTGCTGTGTATGTAACATAGTTATATTGAATGAATGGTTGAGGATGTTCAGTACTGAGCTGTTACTGCTAGCGTAGCCTACCGCACTCGTTATCTCACTGTAGCAGTTCTCACAGTGCTGTGCTTTGTTTTCAGACTGCAGGTTAAAGACGTGATACTTTATTATTCAGACTGAGGTAAAGACTGAAATGGATCCGTGTCCAACCATAAAAAAGGGGTGGGTGTTAACGACCTGAGCACACTAACAATACCTTGAGCTTTAACAGCATTATGTCCTCATGTCTTTGTCTAGCATGGTTAAGGAGATTAAAAATAATTATCACGAGTTAAGAGTTACAATTAACTGCATGCATGAACACGTCTGGGCGGTACGGTGGCGTAGTGGTTAGCACGTCCACCTCACAGCAAGAAGGTTCTGGGTTCGAGTCCCTGGCTCGGTGAGGGCATTTCTGTGTGGAGCATGTTCTCCTTGTGCTTGCGTGGGTTTCCTCCTGGTACTCCGGTTTCCTCCTGCAGACCAAAGAACTGCACAGTAGGCTAATTAGCTGTTTCAAATCGCCCCTAGGTGTGAATGTGAATGGTTGTGTGTGTTGGCCCTGTGATGCTCTGGCAAACTGTCCACAATGGAAAACGGATGGATGGATTAACACGTCTAATTCTGACATCAATAATCAGTCCCTTCAGGAATTCTTAATTGCATCAATTCACTTGAATTCGACAAATCCTCACGCATTATATGTGACCTTGAAATTCTGACCAATCTCTGGCATTTCATTGTATTTTACCACAAGTTTCACCAATCATAGCATAAACACTGAGCCATACATCACTTTCTTGATTATGCTCTTCGACTCATTATAACACGGACATGTGCAGAACTTTTTTTTGCAATTTGAAGGTAATCCCGCAATTTCAGTTCAATAAACACCAACAAGCCACAACATGAACAAAATATTGGGAAAATCGGCCAAAAACTTGGCCTTCTAGACCACAACAATCATAAAAACGCCCACAAAAATCCCGAAGGACGGCCTAATGCATTAGCATTACGTATTATAAAGTATACTTAAAGGAGTGACATAAAAGCCTTCAAAACCTGAAACCTGTTCCCGATGCTGGACGGAGTGACGAAGGGATTCCGGCTCCAACATGGTGACTACTACCGTTTATAGATCTGAAACCTGATTGTTATTTTTTTTATATTTTTAACAGTGAGCTAGCGTCAAAAATTTTACACATTGTTGTCCAAGACCGTTAGCGCTTCAGTCATCGTGCTAACCTGCTGGCTCCAAGCCTCCCTTATGTGTTAGCTTCATTCACCTCCAGAGCTAAACTAAAAGATCCAAACGTCAGAGACCAAACCCAGCTTAGATAAACTCTGTATTATGAGAACGGAGAACACCACGTACATTTTGTTTTTGATTGCGTACATCAACTGACAATTTATCCTGACCCTCCATGTCTGACTGAGATAATACAAAGGGTAGGAGAGGAACATTTATCCTCCTTTTACCTCAGCAAATGGACTGTACGCTCGTAAGGAGGTCAAACGCTGGGAGATTTACGCGAGTGATTCGGTGCAGGAGGGGGATGGGCTGCACTTCACAGCTTTGATTCCAATGAAAAGGAGCAGCAGATGGAGATCTGCAGGATACCTGAACGAGCATCGAACTAACCAATCAGCACGCACTACGCTCACCTGTGCACTATAACCCACACCCGTCTCTAGCCAAACCTGTAAAGCTGCTTTCCTCGGGTCCGCTGTGTTAGAAGTCCAGCTCAAATAACGCAACACGGCGTATAATATTTCAGTCATGGTTGAGTGATACTTTAACCTCCAGTGCATAGAAAAATTTTCCTTCTTCCACATTAAACATCATACAACAACCAACAAAACTCAAGTAAAAAACAAATGCTTCTGGGAAAAATTGGAATAACCAGGTTATATAACGGTGTAACACCTGGTAAATCATTTTTAAAGAAATGTAAATAAATGAAAAGTCTTTAGACTGATTTATTTTTATTAACTGATCTGGATATTTCATTTCACTCATCCTTACAAAAAAAGGAAGCTATTCCTATGTTGACTTTGTTGTATTTTAAAAAAATTATGTGAGATTGCTTTTATTTAGAAACCCTACCAAACAGCCCAGTCGTGTAATAATTATTTAAAAAATCATTTTAAGAACAGGTATTTTACTTTTTCTTTAACAAAACAACAGAACAAGAATACAAGAAAGAGTAAACAGAAATATCTGTATTTTGTTCTTGTATTCTTAAAGAATCCTGAAGCAGTGGTTTGGTGTAAACGTAATAATTTGAATACAGGAGTCTGTCCTGAGCTGATGGTGTACATGTAGTACTTTTCATACTCTGTATATTCTGTTGAATCTCCTGCTTTAAACAGACCAGTGGTACATACGGTCACAACGTGTTCAATAACATTCAAAAAGGAGGTTCCCCTAAAAATTCTTCTGTACTCTTCTCCTGATCAGAAACTTTCGACAGTGAGATCCTGGACATGTTGTACATTCCTTTTGCAGATTGTGGCTTGAGAAATCAGACGAAACCAAAATGATGCAGAGAAAAAGATCCCTGAGAAACAGCTGATCTTTATTTGGGGTTGATCACATTCACGTCAGGGATGGCTGGTGTGATCTGAATAAGGGCTTCTTTCTGTTTTTATTCCGTTTTATTTTATTTTTTACTGGAAACCATTGTTGCTACATCACAGTAAAGGCAAAAAAACCCTGAAACTATTTATAACTTGGTTTCATTTATACCCCACAAAAGCAGCAGTTTTAACAGCAGACACTTTATATCCACCGTTTCAGAACTAAACGTTTTAAATTCTCTAACTTGCCCATTCTAATACTAGACCACCTTTACCCTTGATCACAGCATGTAATCTCCATGGCACTGTTACTCCAGTTGGTCCGGTCGAGGCTCAGCAACATTAATGTGGCAATAAAATGAAGCCAGCTAATGACCTGATTGTACTGAATGAGCAGGTTATCACATCAATGGAATCAATATAAAATGGGGACTCAAGTAATGAGTGGTTCAGGGAGCACGAGGAATCATTTTCACATGTGTATCGGCACCCCAGAGTCCTGACCTTAACCCTATTAAAAGTTTTGGGGATGTGCTGGAGAAGACTTTATGGAGTGGTTCAGTTTTTCCCTCATCGATTCTAGACGTCGGTGAGAAATGAACCCGACACTGGATGGAAATCAATGTCATGTTGCTTTGTTTTACACGATGTTACACGATGTAATCAAGACTAAAGGCATCCAGAAAAATATTACAGTACACAACGTTTTTTTGTTTTTTATTAAGCTGGGCAGTGTTTGTTCACCTGTCTAGCACATTCCCCTCTGTACTGTAGGCAAGTAGTGAAACACAGCGGGTGTACTGTACTAGGAAATTCATCAATAAAAGGTACGTTGCAATTAAAACGTGTTGTTTATAATCCTCTAACAGCACATCACAGGGTGCAGACTGGAGCCTCTTTAAACTGATAAGTCCCTTTGTGTTAAACTTAATGGATTGCATTGCAGCAAGTGCGAAAGTACCCTCAGTTCAATTTCTCTTATAGCACACAACTTTTCTTTTATTACAGAATGGCATGGAGTACATTTAACTGTTAATATTTCTTGTTTGAGGTCATGAAATAGGTTACGTTAATTCCTGTTATCACTTACTCTAAAGCAGCTACAGACAGTTTCTCCCTCACCAGAATCACTGACAACAGCATGACATGCAAAGTGTGTATTTATTATTATTAGTATTATTATTATTCTACTATTTCAAATCAATGGTTCAATTTTCCCCTTTAACAGGAACTATACTGCTAATGCTAAAAAACTTTATTTAAAAAAAAAAACAAACAAAAAAAAACCCTCTACAAACATTTCTACTGATACGATGAGTAAAATTCAACTCTCAGTTAAGAAGCATGTTCCTGAATGCAGAAATACAGTTGGTGTAGCAGATTTATGATTCGCCCACATCTAGTTACACAATGCTCAGGCTCGTAAGGCGTTTCACACTCGGTCCGAATACTCGAATCCACACCCAAGACCAATTCTGATCCTGTCTGGGTGCTGAGTTCTTTCCAAACGGTGGCTCAATTGTGCAATTCCAGTGATTCGTGTTTGTGCATGCAGGTTTACAAAATGGTTTCAAACAACGGCTGTTTATTATTATTAGAGGAACGTAGTTACACTATTAAAGTCATCAGGGCTTAGTAGCTAAAAATACACACCACGTGACTGAACCCTGTACGCACGAGATAAGGTGGGTAAAATAAATGAAACGTAAAGACAGTTATAGAATGAAAAGACATTGGAGATGATGTGTATAGTTTTTCAGCGGAGTTAACGCAGTGTTAGACGGCATTTTCGCGGATTGTGAGATGAAAGGAAAACGTCAGAGGAGAATGATGTGATGTTGCATTATGGGACATGCAGTCTCCATGCCATGCAGCCATATTGCTAGTCACAGAACATTCCCTGCTGTGGTCCTAAAAACTTAGTTTTTTTTATTGTTTTATAGTCTACTATTACTTTTTAATGATGCCTTCGTGTGCAGCGTTAAACTGTACAAACAGAAAGAAACCAGGATGAAGGAAATCATTCCATGTGTAAGTAGCGTTTTAAGTATCTTTGTAGAATTTATACACACGTGTACTTATGTTTATTATTTTGTGACTGTGTTAATGTAAAAAGTTTAGATTGCGATTAACATGCATGTGATATTTAGATACTATTATTTTAGACTATCTGGATATTGAAACAAAGGTACATGTAACATATACAGTATGTGTAATTAAGTGTAAAGATACTACATCACTTACTCAAGTAAGTAAATCAGTTACTGTGTAAGTTTATGCACACAAACAGTAATTATGTACCTTCTTACTAAATTACATTAGTAAATGATCTGTAGACCTTTTATATACAGATTATTTATGTACATGTATTATAGTTGTAATCTGAATGGTCTATTATATAGGCAAATTCTGTATATATATGTATTTGTAAATTTATATCAGTTTCTCTGCTGTTACCTTTTATAACTGTGTGTTTGAGGAACATGAACACTTTTGTTCTCACAAAAATATAGTCACTAAGAGCACTTTATTCATCTTGGCATGCTCTCCGCTAGCCTTTCATGTTGCTTTTGGATGATCCTAAGCCACCTCTGCTACAAAAATGTGATCAGCTCAGCTTTGTTTGTTGGTTTGTTTCCATCCATCTTCCTCTTGATCACATCCCAGAGGTTTTCAATGGGGTTCAGGGCTGAAGACTGAGCTGGTCATGACAGGGTCTTGATCCTGCAGTACTCCATGCACACCTTGATTGACCTGACAGTGAGGCATGGAGCACTGTCCAAGCCTCAGAGTTAGGGAGCATTGTAAGAGCAGAACAACCCAAGATTTCTTCCAGGATAACCTTGTAAATTGCTTTATTCATACATCCATGATAAAAAAATAATAATAATAATAAAAAAAAAATTCTAGACCTCATTCAAGACCTGCTGAAGCACCCCCAAATCACCCATCCTCCATTGAATTTTACACTGGGTGCAAGACTGCAGGTCTCAGTCTAAGCATTAGAAAACCATCAGAGAAGAAGACCTTACTCCAGTCCTTTATGGTCCAATCCTTAAAGTCCTTAATAAACTTCAGCAGTCTTTACTTCTGCATGACTTCTACACAACCTTAAGTTATGGACCGTTCTTGCCATGCACTTAACCATAAATGCCATTTCCCATTCTTTTTGTGGGTCACCTGATGTGATCCTACAGCTGTTGTGAGACATTTGAAGAAGTTGACCACCATGCTGGTCAGTAGAAAATCGTTTTTACCCTTTGCCAGGATGTAACTTTGTTGTCCCCAATGCCTGCTACCTGACCTGAGGATGGAAGCAACCTGATGCTCACTGTATCCCTTTGCCAGTAAAGATAGAACTGAGCCCTTTTTTTTCTCGCTCAGAACTTTTCTTTTTAACTCATTTGGATTTTTTTTTAATTTCACTAAAATCTGAGGTACGACAAGCTCTGTTTTTGCATCCAAACAAGTCCGACTGAAACAGGATAGTGATGCCCACAGCAGGGTTATTTTATACTTTATCTCGTTAAATATGTTTTCAGCTAATCTCTGATCTAGTATATTGTGGTGTGCTTGTGTTGGAATTCCACCGGAGACACTGGAATGAAATGTCTGCCGTACACAGAGATGCTGATTTAAGGAAAAAGGCAAAAACACACAGCAAGCTGCAATGCACTGTATGTCGTGACTCCCTTCTATTATAGTCAGCCTTAACAGGTTCCGCAGTTTGTGCTACAGCAGCTCTTTTTGGGATCAGAACAGACATACAAGCCGTCACTAGTCCTCCAACATTCCGCAGTGAACCCTGAGCACCCATGACACTCTTCCAAGTTCACTGGTTCTCCTACCTTGGACCTCTTTCGGTAGGTACCTCCCACTGCATACCAGGAGCACCCAACAAGATGTGCTGTTCTGGAGATTAATAAACCCAGGCATTGTGCCATCACAATACAGCCCTTGTCAAAGTCACTCAGATCCTTGCGCTTGCTCATTGTTCCTGCTTCCATGTTATTCCTTTCACCTGACAGTGGTCATAATGTTTATAATGCTGTGTGCTATAAATAATGTATACTAAGATTCATATCCTTTTCACACTCATTGCAGAAATCGGAGCAGGAAGTACAACAAGCGGAACCAATCATATTCCCGTCCAGGCAAAGACTCGGAGGGATAAAGACTCAAAAAGCTCAATTTGCTCTTGATAAACGAGGCATGATGTTGATCTTACACCTGTATTCCAACACACGTCTGTTTAAAATAAAAAGCTTTTCCTTTGCATAGTGAAACTTTAAAGACCTCGACATGACTAACGTATGTGCATGAGCTGGAATTATTTCCCTTTTTTAAACCACATTTTAAGGAAGAAGGAAGTGGAAGGGCGATCGAACAGAAATGAGACGAACACAAACAAAACTGTGGTGTGAGCAAACAAATCAGAGCAAAACAACTCTTTCTACTGCACACGATTTTATTTTATTTATATATATATAAAATCAGTGAATTATTATAGGATTACTTTCTTATCTCGGAATTGTAAAAAGTAGCATTTTATCATTATATTCAAATTCCTGAAATATACATGTTCTTTTCATAAAATACATAAGGGGCCGTGGTGTAATGGTTGGGGTGCTGGGCTCATGATCGAGAGGTCATGGGCTCGAATCCCTGTTTTTTTTGTTTTGTTTTTTTATTTTGATATACTGTATTAATCCTGCAAGGGAAAGTATTGCCTCTGCATTTAGCCCATCCAAAGTGAGCACACACACACACACACGTAAACAGTGAGCACACACATTGGGGGGCCCGAAGAGCTGAGGGGGTTAGGTGCCCTGCTCAAGGGAACTTCAGCTATGAAGGAGGAGGAGGGGAAGGTGCAGCTCACTTGCAGGAATCGAACCAGCGACCTTTCGGTCCCAAAGTTTCGGCTACCCCCACTGTGCTAAGATCTGAGCAAGGTCTTATGCAGAGGTGTGGCTCTCTCCACCCAGCAGTATAAATGTGTACCAGCAAAAATACTGGAATGGTTACCTGCGATGGACTAGCATCCCATTCGGGTGGAGTTGAACTCCTAGTCACTTCATGCTAAGCTAGCATGTTAGCATGGTGCTAGCTGATTAGCACGAGCCACAATCACTTACATAGTTTACTCGCTTGTGTATCTTGCATACATCTGGAGAATTAAAACCTGCGTCCTTCCTGCTACATGGTGCGTCAGAGACAAAACATTTACATCATCCTACAGGCAAATTCGGACCGGAGGGACTATAACCGATGGAGGAAGTACCACTTTTTTATGTTTCATCAGATGATGAAGGCGCTGAGTCAATGCGAAAGGTTCGTAAAGCCCTCTGGTCTACTTGTATTATTTTAAAAAGAAATTTCTTACTAGTTCCTGTTATTTCAAAGTTCATTGGGTGCTGAAGTCGGGATATCCTCGTAATCTTTACGTTGACACTGATGTAGACTGAACTTATGTCATGAGAAAGTAAACAAGTGATCGGAAGTAACTCATAAGCACAGTAACTGAGTTACATGTTATTAGCACAAAGACGCTAAGTTACGTACCCGACCCTGCAGTTTCGGCGTGGCATGATTACGTCTCCATTTTGTTTAACTAAGACCCAGCATGCAGCTTTTCCAAGCAAAAACATGTACAAAAAGTATAAAAATCGATTCCTACTCCAGCAAAACTGGGCTCGATCCCTAAATCTTTATACTACAGCCAGATATAAGAAGTAGTACGCCTTCACATACTTCACACTGATGGGTAAATATCACTCTCCGTGACAAAAATCAGCCAGATCATTCTTTTGTAGCTCTTGAACTGCTTGCACTTATAAAACAACATCGGTGCCACCACTTCAGATTTAACTGAAAAACAACTTCTTTTTAATGTACGAATCGGTTCCATCACATCCGGCAGGTTTATGCTAATATATTAATACAACATACAAATCTAAACCGTCGGAATAATCCAAGAACTCCACTACGCAGGGTCGTTTCTTCATTAGCTACACTGGATGTTTGCCCACCATCTGAATACAGGAAGTGGGTGCAGGTCACATGGTTGAGACCCAACGCCTCAGGGGGCCGGACATACACAGTCTAGATTGCATTTCATTGGATAAACACAGAGCTAGTACAGTATGAGTCATTCATGTGTTTCAGTGTTCTCCTGGAAGTGAGGAATCGAAACATAACATGAGAATAAATCTTTTTTTTTTTTTAATTCCTAGAGATATCTTTATCACTAAAGGACAGGCTCTTAAAAACTATTTAGATTTCATAAATTATTTAGACACCAAATAAAATTTATAAATAAATGCTATTTTTTTGTTGCTGTTTTTTATATGAATGTGTGTATTACATTTGTAGAGAGGGACTGAGAGAGAGATGTGTTTTATATGAATGTTGCCAGGTATTGTTTATTTACCTTTGCAGCACTGATGAGGGATTTTCAGCCAGTGTTTGGAAGATGAATTCAGATCTAAAATCAGACCCTAAGAATCAGCAGTTTGAGGCTCTAATCCAGGTTCAGATGTCGGTTTTCCTCCTCCAATCCATCCAAAAACACACTGAATCCATCTAACGGATTTCACAAAAAAATAAAAAAAAATAGGAAAAGGGCCTCAATCACTCCAAAGTGACATTCTTCTCCTAATGCTAAAATAGTTAGCATCCGTTACTACCAGCTTTAAGAAGAGTACATAACTCACTAACTTCAAAACCTTAACAAAAAACAACTAAATAACATTAAACAAACACCTGGTGGGATTTATGTTCTAAAAACATTGTCGATTTTATGAATATTGTTTTACAAAAAACAACACAATTTTATCACAAAGCTAAATTAGCACCGTGTTAGCTTCAAGCTTAGCCAGCTCGCTCGCCCGCTAACTACCGTTAAAGACCAGACCAAACACCGGCTTTGGGCCTTTTAAAAGGATTCTCTTCCACTCGGCGATGCGTTAAAGTCGGATTAAAGGCACGAAAACCCCAAAGAAGTCCTTTAAAATCTGAAATGTGTAAATATTTCGCTTTAAATCCTAGAGTTTTTGGAGCTTAGGAGCTGTTAAGCCACATCACTGGGTCCTTCCAGAAGAAAAGCAGCTCGCTGTAATGATCCAAAAGGAAACGTCGGGGAAAAGGATGAGTAAAAAAAGTGTAGAAAAAAATCCCAGTTGAAACACAAACAACTCTTTCCCTCAAAAGAATTGGTTTCGGGTTGAGTGTTCGCCTGTAAATCTGCTATGAGACGGATGAAATAGGCGACTTTAGTGAGTTTAAAAACTGGATGTTGGCCCCTTTTCCCGGTCGGTGTTCTTGTTATCTCCCGCAGGGTTGCCAGATTACATCTGAAGTTTCCACTCTTCCACTCTGGTTACGTCACACTGATCCCGGAAGTAAACCTTTCAATTTAACAGGTTGCTATTCTATTGTGCTGTCCACAGTGCTTAGCAATTCTATTAAAGCACCTGTCACTAAGGAAAGGAATGTTCATTGTTTTTGGACGTGGATTCATTTTTATCAGGAACACAACAATCCCAAACATTCATATAAACTGTGTAGAGAAGAGATGAAGAAGAAGAAATCTGGAACAGTGGAAAGGACGGACTGGCTGAGATTTACTACAGATTTATTAAACAGTCCTGGCTCTGCGAGGGCTCTTCTGTGTGGGGTCTGCATGTTCTCCCCGTGCTTGCGTGGGTTTCCTCCAGGTACTCCAGTTTCCTCCCACAGTCCAGACATGCACCGTAGGCTAATTGGCCCTAGGTGTCATTATGTGTGTGAGTATGAACGGATGTGTGTGCTGGGCCTACGATGATCAGGGTTCAGGGTGTACCCCGCCTTTGGCTGAGATAGGCTCCAGCCGCCCTGCAACTCTAAAACGATTAAGCAATTCGGCAAATAAGTGAGTGATAAAATATGGGATTTACTTGATCCACAAATTGATCACGTAAAGATTTCCTTCACTAATACTCTTTTCCAAAAAATGTGTCTTTTTATTTATGACAGGTGGTTAAATACATGTGTTAAGCACTGTGTATATAAATTTATTCTTGTACGATATCTGACCTTCACTTCCATATGGAATTATTTAATATTCCATTCCAGATTTTATTCCTTCTTTCTTTTTATAATAACCTCCAGGCTTTTAGGATGGAGATCAGACAGCGATGTCGGGTTGAGGAGTCCTGGCGTGCCATGGACGTTCCAGTTCTTTCCGGAGCTGTATAGTGGGGTTGAGGTCAGGGCTTTGTGCAGGCAACCTCATCAAACCATGTCTTCATAGTCCTCTCTTTGTTCAAGTTCCAGTGAAGAGAAATTATAACGTTACAGCCAAAGATAACTGTGTGCTTCCGATTTTGTTTCAACCTGTGATGATCAGGTGTATACAAACTTTTAGTCATATAGTGTAATTAGGGATGGGAATCAGCAGAGACCAGCCGATACGATATTATCACGGTACCGTGGTGTTCATTCGATTTGTACTGTAATTCTAAAAATGCCCCGATTCAGTATTATAATTGTTTTCTGAGTGGCACGGTGACACAATGGTTAGCACGTTCACCTCACAGCAAGAAGGTACCGGGTTTGATTCCCGGGCTCGGGCGTTTCTGTGTGGAGTTTGCATGTTCTCTCTGTGCTTGTGTGGATTTCCTCCAGGTACTCCAGTTTCCTCCCACAGTCCAAAAACATGCACAGTAGAGTGGCGATTCCAAATTGCCCCTAGGTGTGAGTGTGAGTTGTTGCGTGAGTGTTGGCCCTGAGAAGGCCTGGCAAGCTGTTCAGGGTGTACCCCGCCCTCGCCCAGAGTCGGCTGATATAGGCTCCAGACCTACGAGGGTCGTTGGGAGGCTAAAGCCTATCTTAGCTGTCTCTATGTGAAGGCGGGGTACATCCTGAACAGTTCGCCAGACCATGACAGGGCAACACACACACACACAACCATTCATACTCACACCTAGGGGCAATTTGAAACAGCCAGTTAGCCTAATGTGTATGTTCTTGTACTGTGGAAGAAAACTGGAGCACCCTGAAGAAACCCATGCAAGCACAGGGAGAACATACAAATTCCACACAAATACTCCCTCGCTGAACCCGGGACACGAACCCAGGACCTTATTGCTGTGAGGCAGACATGCAAACCACTATGCCACCGTGCCACCCCAGCTAAATGCTGGTAGATGGAAATGGTTACTAATGCAGTGCTGGAGAAAACATTTGATGACCAGTTTATTGAAGTTATCAGTGTTAGAATTATTATTATTATTATTTATTTTGCTGTACTGTATTAATCCCGCAATTTTTGTCTCAGAATGAAGCTACAAATAATTTTGGAATACTGCTCAGTTTGAATATCAACCTCAATGAACCAAACAGATGTTGTTCAAAAATGTTTCTCATTTATTATTGATGCAAGAAAGAGCATAT
>JBCNYH010000001.1:78194719-78209297 GCA_039654325.1 Tandanus tandanus
TCTCCGACAATCACCTGTAACAACCCAACACTCTCCGACAATCACCTGTAACAACCCAACACTTCAACAAACACCCGTAAAAGCCCACTCTCCAACGAACACCCGTAAAAACCCAACACTCTCCAACAAACACCTGTAAAAACCCATCACTCTCCAACAAACACCTGTAAAAACCCATCACTCTCCAACAAACACCAGTAAAAACCCATCACTCTCCAACACCCACCTGTAAAAACCCAACACTCTTCAACAAACACCCATAAAAACCAATCACATTCCAACAAACACCCGTGAAAACCCAACACTCTCCAACAAACATTCGTGAAAACCCAACACTCTCCAACAAACACCCGTGAAAACCCATTACTCTCCAACAAACACTTGTAACAACCCAACACTCTCCAACCATCACCTGTAACAACCCAACACTCTCCAACAAACACCCGTAAAAACCCACTCTCCAACAAACACCCGTAAAAACCCAACAAACACCTGTACAAACCCAACACTCTCCAACAAACACCCATAAAAACCCATCCCTCTCCAACAAGCACCAGTAAAAAGCCAGTAAAACACCAACAATCTCCATTAAACACTAGAAACACCCAATACTCCAACAAACACCAGTAAAAACTGAACGTTCTCCAAAACTTCCTTTCGGAGCTGGAAAGCGAACCATTACAAACTGAACACTCCAAGTAACACCCATAAATACCCGACGTTCCCCAACAAACACCAGTAAAAACCCAACACTCTCCGACAAACACCAGTAAACCCCAACACTCTCCAACAAGCAGATGTAAAAACCCAACGCTGTCCAACACCCACCAGTAAAAACCCATCACTCTCCAACAAACACCCGTACAAACCCAACACTCTCCAGCAAACACCAGTAAAAACCCAACACTCTCCAACAAGCAGATGTAAAAACTCAACGCTGTCCAACACCCACTTCTAAAAACCCATCACTCTCCAACAAACACCAGTAAAAACCCATCACTCTCCAACAAACACCAGTAAAAACCCATCACTCTCCACCCAACACCTGTAAAAACCCAACACTGTCCACCAAACACCCATAAAAACCCATCACTCTCCAACAAACACCCATAAAAACTCATCACTCCAACAATCTCCCGTTAAAAACCCAACACTCTCCAACAAACACCAGTAAAAACCCAACACTCTCCAAAAAACACCTGTAAAAACCCAACACTCTCCAACAAACACCTGTATAAACCTAACACTCTCCAGCAAACACCATAACACCCCAACAATCTCGAGCAAACACCCATAAAATCCGATCACTCTACACCCAACACCCATAAAAACCCAACACTCTCCAACAAGCAGATGTAAAATCTCAACGCTGTCCAACACCCACTTCTAAAAACCCATCACTCTCCAACTAACACCAGTAAAAACCCAACACTCTCCAACAAACACCCGTAAAAACCCAACACTCTCCAGTAAATAATATTTAAAAATCCCAAACATTAGTAAAATTAAACACTTGGTTCTCTGCAAACATCTGTGCTCTGTGAATAATCTGTTTTTAAACAAAAGATTTTCATTGCTTTCAGTGATTATTAGCTTTTTTTTTTATTTGTTAAATTCACCTTCCTGGCTATAGTCATAGGCCATTTACATTCAAACTTCTAGTACTGAGCTGTTGTCTCTGTCCATAAATGGTGTCCTCATGACGTTTAACACTTTGCATATTCAAAATGTTTCATTTTTCATCTCATCATGGACCAGCAGGGGCAGGAACAATATAAGAGGATGGTGGAAGAAGAGCCAGAACCAGAAGAAAACCAACCTGATGAAAATACATTAGAAAGCGAGCGTCCTGTTACACATCTGGTCAGCTGAGTTTAGTTTCTGTATCATTATCTGTCCATCTGTCATGTCTCCTTCCTCCTGCCTTCAAGTCAAGTTCTGAGCAGAAGATTGGGTCTTTCAGGGCTTTTTCTGTTTGAGTTCTTCATATGTTTCAATACTTTTTAAACAGCCAATAAGAAATACGACCAGCAAACACCAGTATAACCAAACAGTTTCCAACAACACCAGCAAACACCAACCCTCTCCGACTAGCACCAGTAAAAACCTAACACTCTCCAAGAAACACCAGTAAAAGCCCAGTAAAACACCAACAATTTCCATTAACCACCAGAAACACCCAATACTCTTCAAGAAACACCAGTAAAAACCCAACATTCTCCAATTAACCCCAGTAAAAACTTATCTTCCTGGCTATAATCAGGCTATTTACATTCAAACTTCTAGTACCTTTCGGAGCTGGAAACCGAACCATTACAAACTGAACACTTCAAGTAACACCCATAAATACCCGACGTTCCCCAACAAACACCAGTAAAAACCCTACACTCTCCAACAAACACCAGTAAACCCCAACACTCGCCAACAAGCAGATGTAAAAACTCAACGATGTCCAACACGCACCTGTAAAACCCCAACACTCTCCGACAAACACCCTTAAAGACTCAACATTCTCCAGCAAATACCTGTAAAAACCCAACATTCTTCAAGTAACACCATTAAAAACCCAACACTTTCTGGAAAACACCAGTAAAAACCCAACACTCTCCAACAATTACCAGTGAAAAACCAACGCTCTCCAACAAACACCTGTAAAAACTTAGTAAACCACAACACAATCCGGTAAACACCAGAAACACTTAGCCCTCTTTAATTAACACAAGTAAATACCCAACACCCTCTAACTAACACCAGTAAAACCCAACACTCTCTAACAAACACCAGTAAAAGCCCAGTAAAACACCTATAATCTCCGTTAAACACCAGAAACACCCAATACTCTTCAACAAACACCAGTAAAAACCCAACATTCTTCAATTATCAAGACTAAGCGTGGTTCAGAAGACCCCTATGGATAGAGAAAATACAAGGACTCAGTTTCCCTTGCCCGGATGCGGGTTACCGGGGTCCCCCCTGGAGCCAGGTCTGGGGGAGGGGCTCCAAGGGGACCGCCTGGTGGTCAGGCTTCTGCCCATGGAGCCCGGCCGAGCTTAGCCCGAAAAAGAGACATGGGTCCACCCTTTCATGGACCCATCACCTGTGAGAGGGGCTATAGGGGTGGGGTGCGTTGTGAGTTGGGTAGCAGCCGAAGGCATGGGTTCTGTCGGACCGATCCTCGGCTACTGACTCTGGCTCTTGGGACATGTAATACCACCTCTCTGGTGGGGAAGGAGCTTGAGCTGGTGCGTGAGGTTGAGAGATATCAACTAGATATAGTCAAACTCACCTCGACACACAGCTTGGGCTCTGGAACCGCCCATCTTGAGAGGGCTGGAACTTATTCCATTCTGGGGTTGGTCATGGGGAGAGGTGGCGAGCCTGAGTGGGCATCCTTGTTGCCCCCCGTCTCGGTGTCCACATGTTGTGGTTCTCCCCTGTTGATGAAAGGGCAGCTTCCCTCCGCCTTCAAGTGGGACTCCTGACTGTTGTTTGTCCTTATGCACCTAATGACAGTTCAGAGTACCCACCCTTTTTGGAGTCTTTGGGGTGGGGGGGTGTTGGAGAGCGCCCCCCCTAGGGACTCCCTCGTTGTCCTGGGAGACTTCAATGCCCATGTGGGCAACGACAGTATGACCTGGAATGGTGTGATTGGTAGGTACGGACTCTCCGATCTGAACACGAATGGTGTTTCGTTGTTGGACTTCTGTGCTCGTCACAGTTTGTCCATCACGAACACCATGTTCGAACATAAGGGTGTCCATAAATGCACTTGGCACCAGGACACCCTAGGTCGCAGTTCGATGAGTTTGTCCATCACGAACACCATGTTCGAACATAAGGGTGTCCTTGAATGAACTTGGCACCAGGACACCCTAGGTCGCAGTTCGATGATCGACTTTGTAGTCTTGTAATCGGACTTGCGGCCGCATGTTATGACACTCGGGTAAAGAGAGGAGCGGAGCTGTCAACCAATCACCACCTGGTGGTGAGCTGGCTCCAATGGCGGGGAGGCTGCCCTCCAGACCTGGCAGGCCCAAGCGTGTAGTTAGGGCCTTGTGGGAACGTTTGGAGGAGTCTCCTATCAGAAGGGGCTTTAACTCCCACCTCCGGCATAGCTACAACCACATCTCAAAGGAGGCAGGGGACATGGAATCTGAATGGGCCGTGTTTCGTGCCTCCATTATTTAGGTGGCAGCCCATAGTTGTGGCCGGAAGGTCATCGGTGCCTGTCGTGGCGGTAACCCCCGAACCTGGTGGTGGACACCAGCAGTAAGTGGGGGCCGTCCAGCTGAAGAAGGAGGCCTATCGGGTCTTTTTGGCCTGTGGGGCAAAATCTCGGGTGTGCTAGAAGTTCGGGGAGGGTCTGGAAAGTGTCAGGTGGGGGTCCGCCCATTGCTGGGGCTGAGGTCGCCGAGGTAGTCAAAAAGCTTCTCGGTGGTGAGGCTCCAGATGTTGTAGGATTCTAGACGTTGTTGGACTGACTTGGTTGACACTTCTCTGCAACATCGCGTGGTCATCGGGGGCCGTACCTCTGGATTGGCAAATCAGGGTGGCAGTTCCCCTTTTTAAAAAGGGGGACCGGAGGGTGTGTTCTAACTATCGTGGAATCACAGTCCTCAGCCTACCCAGAAAAGTCTATGCAGGAGTACTGGAGAGGAGGATCCAACCGATAGTTGAACCTCGGATTTAGGAGGAACAATGTGGTTTTCGTCCTGGCCGCGGCACTCTCAACCAGCTCTACACACTCTACAGGATCCTGGAGGGGGCATGGGAGTTTGCGCAATCTGTCCACATGTGCTTTGTAGATTTAGAAAAGGCTTTCAACCATGTCCCTCGGGCTATCTTGTGGGGTGTGCTCCAGGAGTACCGGACCCGTTGCAACGGGCCATTAGGCCTCTGTACCACCGGAGCAAGATCTTGGTCCGCATTGTTAACAACAGGTCGAATTTGTTTCCTGTGAGGGTTGGGGTCCGCCAAGGCTGTCCTTTGTCAACAGATCTGTTAATAATTTTTATGGACAAAATTTCAAGGTGCAGCCAAGGTGTTGAGGGATTCTGGTTTGGAGACCATAGGATCTCATCTCTGCTTTTTGCAGATGACGTTGTCCTTTTGGCTTCATCGAGCTGAGTGCAAAGCGGCCGGGATGAGAATCAGCACCTCCAAGTTCGAGGCCATGGTTCTCAGCCGGAAAAGGGTGCAATGCACCCTCCGGGTCTGGAATGAGGTCCTGCCCCAAGTAGAGGAGTTTAAGTACCCCGGGGTCTTGTCCACGAGTGAGGGAAGGTTGGAACAGGAGATTGACAGGCGGATTGGTGCAGCCTCTGCTGTAAAGCAGGGCCTATACCGGTCCGTCGTGGTGAAGAGGGAGCTGAGCTGAAAGGCAAAGCTCTCAATTTACCAGTCGATCTACATTCCAACCATCACCTATGGTCACAAGCTTTGAGTAGTGATCGAAAGAACAAAATTGCGGATACAGGTGGCTGAAATGAGCTTCCTTCGCAGGGTGGCGGGACTCTCCCTTAAAGATCGGTTGAGAAGCTCAGCCATCCGGGAGGAGCTCGGAGAAGAACTGCTGCTCCTCCGCATTGAGAGAAGCCAGTTGAGGTGGCTCAGGCATCTGATTAGAATGCCTCCCAGTTGCCTACCTGGTGTGGTATTTCTGGCATGTCCAACCGGGAAGAGACCTGGGGTCGACCCAGAACACGCTGGAGGGACTACGTCTCTCAGCTGGTCTGGGAACGCCTCGGTGTCCCCCCGGAAGAGCTGGAGGAAGTTGCAGGGGAGAGGGATGTCTGCTTATGCTGCTGCCCCCACGACCCGACCCTAGAACAAGCGGAAGATGATGATGATGATGATGATGATGAAAAACCCAACTTTCTCCAATTAACCTCAGTAAAAACCCAACTCTTTCTCACAAACACCCATAAGAACCCAACACTCTCCAACAAACACCAGTAAGAACCCAACACTTTCTTAGAAATGCCAGTAAAAACTCAACACTCTCTAACAAGCATCATTTACAAACCGAAAAGTCTCCAACAAACACGTGTAAAATCCCAACACTCTCCAACAAACACGTGTTAAAACCCAACACTCTCCAATAAATAATATTTAAAAATCCTAAACATGTAAACATTTGTGCTCTGTATATAATGTTTTAAAACAAAAATGTTAGTGCTTCCAGTGATTTATTTTTTAAAATTTGTTAACATTTCCTTCTCTGCAAGGCCTCGAGCGGTGTCCGGGGTGTACCCCGCCCTCACCCAGAGTCAGCTGAGATGGGCACCAGCAACCCTAATTAGGATTAAGTGGTTCAGAAAATGAATGAATGAATAAATTAATGAATGAAATTTGCTTTCCTGGCTAATATCAGCCCATTTACAGTCAATCTTCTAGTACATTTTGGAGTTGGAGTCTCTGTTCATAAATGGTGTCCTCATGACCTTTACCACTTTGCATATTTCATCATGGACTAGCAGGGGCAGGAACAATATAAGAGGATGGTGGAAGAAGTAGAGGAAGAAGAGACAGAACCAGAGGAAAACCTGCCTGATGAAAATGCATTAGAAAGCAAGCGTCTCGTTTCACATCTGGTCAGTTGAGTTTAGTTTCTGTATCATTATCTGTCCATCTGTGGTTTTCTTCTTCCTCCTGCCATCAAATCAAGTTCTGAGCAGAAGATTGGGGCTTTCAGGACTGTTTCTGTTTGAGTTCTTTATATATTTCAATACTTTTTACACAGCCAAGAAATACAGAACCAGATGCAACACTCTCCAACAAACACTTGTAAAAATCCAACACTCCAACAAACACCTGTAAAACCAAACACACTCCAACCAACACCCAAAAAAGCCCAACCCTTTCCAACAAACCCCCATGAAAACCCATCACTCCATCAAACACCTGTAAAACCCAACACTCTCCAACAAACACCTGTAAAAATGCAATGCTCTTCAACAAACACTCATAAAAACCCAACGCTTTCCATCTAATACCAGTAAAAACTCAATGCTCTTCAACTAACACCAGTAAAAACACAACCCTTTCCAACAAACACCAATAAAAACACAACACTCTTCAAAAAACACCTTTAAAAAGACAATATTCTTCAACTAACACCAGTAAAAATGCAACGTTCTTCGGCAAACACTAGTAAAAACCCAACACTCTTCAACAAACACCAGTAAAAACCCAACACTCTCCAACAAACACCAGAAACACCCAATACTCTTTAGCAAACACCACTAAAAACCCAACATTCTCCAATTAACCCCAGTAAAATCCCAACCCTCTCCAATAAACACCAGTAAAACCCAACACTCTCCAACAGACACCAGTAAAGACTCAATTCTCTCCAATCACACCCGGCAAAAACCTAACACTCTCCATCAAATACCCGTAAAAAGCAAGCACTCTCTAGCTTACACAAGTAAAAACCAAACACTTTCCAGCTAACATAACTAAAAAACCCAACGCTCTCCAACAAACACCAGTATGAACCAAGCACACTCCAGCCAACACTTGTAAAAACCTAACACTCCCCAACAAACACCCATAAAAGCCCAACACTCTTTTTAACTAACCCCAATAAAAACCCAACACTCTCCTACTTACACCTGTAAAATTCCAACACTCTTCAACTTACACCTGTAAATACCCAGCACACTCCAACTCGCACCAGTAAAAACTCAACGCTCCAACAAACACCAGTAAAAATCCAACACTCTCCAGCAAACAGCCATAAAAACCCAACACTCTAACAAACACCAGTAAAAACCCATCACTCTCCAACAAACACCTGTAAAAACCCATCACTCTCCAACAAACACCAGTTAAAAACCAACACTCCAACAAACACCAGTAAAAGCCCAGTGCTCTGCAACAAACACCCATAAAAACCCAACGCTCCAACAAACACCTGTAAAAACCCAACACTCCAACAAAGACCTGTAAAAACCCAGCACACTCCAACTCGCACCAGTGAAAACCCAACACTCCAACAAACACCAGTAAAAACCCAACACTCTTCAAATAAAAAAATTCATTAGATTTAAATTCCAAAATGTGAGAAAAATTCAACACTGTTTATTCTCTGCAAACATCTGTGGTCTATGTATAATCTTTTTTTAAACAAAAACTTTTTATTGCTTTCGGTAACTGTTTATTTATTAATTTATTCAATTTACCTTCCTGGCTATATTCAGGCTTTTTACTCTTAAACTTCTAGTTGGAGCTGGAGTCCCTGTTCATGAATGGTGTCCTCATGATGTTTACTACGTTGCATATTTCCAAATGTTTAATTTTTCATCTCATCATGGACTAGCAGGGGCAGGAACAATATAAGAGGATGGTGGAAGAAATAGAGGAAGAAGAGACAGAACCAGAAGAAAACCTGCCTGATGAAAATGTATTAGAAAGCGAGCGTCGCGTTTCACATCTGGTCAGCTGAGTTTAGTTTCTGTATCATTATCTGTGATTTCTCCTTCCTCCTGCCATCTAACCAAGTTCTGAGCAGAAGATTGGGGCTTTCAGGGCTGTTTCTGTTTGAGTGCTTCATGTTGTATTATTTTTTTACACAGCCAATCAGAAATAGATATTGACTAGCAAACACCAGTAAAACCCCAACACTCTCCATCAAACACCAGTAAAAACCAACACTCTTCAGCTAACACCAGTAAAAACCCAACACTCCTTAAGTAACACCAGAAAAATCCCAACACTCTCCATCAAACACCAGTAAAAATCCAACACTCTCCAACTAACATCTGCAAAACCCAACTCTCCAACAAACACCCATAAACACCCATCACTCCAACAGTCACCTGTAAAACCAAACACTCTCCAACAAACACCAGTAAAAACCCAACACTCTCCAACAAACTCCTGAAAAACCCAACACTGTCCAACAAACACCAGTAGAAATCCAACGCTCTCCAACAAACACCCATAAAAGCCCAACGCTTTCCATCTAACACCAGTAAAAACTCAACACTTTCAAACAAACACCAGTACAAACACAACACTTTCAAACAAACACCAGTACAAACACAACACTCTTCAACAAACACCATTAAAAACCCAACGTTCTTCGGCAAACACCAGTAAAAACCCAACGTTCTTCAGCAAACACCAGTAAAAACCCAACGTTCTTCAGCAAACACCAGTAAAAATCCAACGCTCTCTGGACACCCAATGGGTTTAATTTCTTTGTCCATCCATCTGAACCGATCGAATTGTTAGAGCAATAATTTGGAAATGGCATGGCATAGGATCACCAAATTTGTTGTGTGGGTTTCCCTCAGGGGCGGTATTGTATATGGGTCACCTTGACCTTGTTTCAAAGTCACAAGATCACCTTTTCTACATTCAGCTTGTCAAGGCTTGTCCAACAAATCACCAAATTTGGTGGGTGGGTTCTCCTCTGGTTTATATATGGGTCACCTTGAACTTGATCAGTAGTCAACTTGGTGATTTTTTTCTATATTGGGCTTTTATATGATCAAATGGTCCTGTTGGTGGGAGCATTTTGGAGCTCTGCGGTTTATTTGTATTTTATTTTTTTTTACATTTGCCTTCCTAGCTAAAATCAACCCATTTTGATTCAATTGTTGTACATTTTAGAGTTGGTGCCTCTGTCCGTAAGTGGTATTGAAATGTCATATTTCTTTCTCATCATGGACCAGCAGGGGCAAAAACAAGATAAGAGAGTGGTGGAAGAAGCAGAGGAAGAGGAGTTGAGGCATGAAGCTGTGGATCAGCCTGAAACAGAACAGCATGATCAGCGTCTTCATCTAAAAGTAGAAGAAGAGATGGAACCAGAACAAAACCTCCCTGATAAAAATGCATTAGAGAGCGAGAATCACATTTTACACCTGGTCAGCTGAGTTCAGCTTCTGTATCAGTTATCTGTCCATCTGTTATTTCCCGTTCCTCATGCCATCAAATCAAGTCCTGAGCAGGAAATTGGGGTTTTCGTGGCTGTTTCTGTTTTTCTTTTTGTATGTTCCAACACTTTTGACTAAAGGTATTGTGGTTCTCGGCTGGCTAATGGAACAACCGGGTGGAAGTGAATGTTATAATGCTGATGATGATTCTGTATTTGTGTTTCCAGGTGAGAGCTACTCAGGGAATCTACAAATCTAACCATGAACAGCAGCAGGAAGAGCAACGGCTTTTATCAGCTCGGTTGGAAGAGGAACAGCGGAAGCTCCTTCAGAGACAGGGAGAACTACAGAGAAAGAGGGAGGAAAGTGAGCGGATACAGAAAGACAGGGAAGAGAGAGAACAGCTGGAAAGTGAAAAGGACGAGAGAGAACTGCTGGAGAGAGAGCAAAAAGAATGGATGGAAAAAAAGATGGAGGAGAAAAGACAAAGAGAACAGCAACAAGAAAGAGCATTCCGTGAACAGCAGCTTCAGGATGAACAGCTCAGGTTCAGCCCAATGCACCTACACCAATACCAACACTTACTCAAAAATTACACTGATACCTTTGATAGGACGTGATACCACATAGTACTGTGTGAAGTCATGCTAAGGATTTTTGTTGAATTAATGAATAGGTGGCATGACATTACAGTGATCTGATCATATCTAGAAACAAAATAAATGGGAAGAAACAGTCAATATAATGTGGCAACCACAGTACATAGAATCTGCAAGTTAGCTGTTAGCTAGCACACTGTGCGCTATGATCTTTATCAGCTTCCAGAGAAACATTTGGGGTTTTATTGATTAGAAGAAGTATACAGGAAATATTCTAAAGGATAAAGAGGTTAAAAACTCCAGTGAAGTATTCGCTGCTTGTCTTAAAGCTCTTTCAGTCAGGAAAGGGTAACAACCTGAAAGTTACCTGTCTCGAATGCATGTGGAGACAGGATGCATACACTGGATGAGGAGTTTATCGTGGTCTGGCACCCCAAGAGATATAGGAAACGGAACACAAAGTGGAACACGAAATGGAAACATAGCATGTAGCTGGATAACAAAGTACAAACTAACTCGAGTAAAAACTAGAACACAACAAAGAAATCAAGGCTGATGCCGTGATGGCCGCCGAAAGCAGCACTAAATGGATGAATAAATGCCTTGTTCTGAAGCGGGAAAGTGGTAGCTCAGTGGTTTATGTTCTGGGTTACTAATCAGAAAGTCAGGGGTTCAAGGGCTCCCAAGTGGTGCATCAACAAGGTGCACGACTTTTAACTTGGAGATTACAGGTTCGAATCTAGGTTGATGCTGCAGCCGTCTGCGACGGGGTGTCCATAGGAGCTAATTGACGGGAGGGAGGGATGGCATACGCTCACTTCCCTATCATTCACAGCGATTATGGGCATCTGTGAGCTTATTCGTATAAGGTGGTGGATAGTGCTTTCCCTTGGGGTGTGTTAGAGTGCCCCAAATACACAGCAAAGCAGTTTGTAAAGAGGCTGGTGGCAGCATTGCAACAGTGTGTGCATGCTTACGGCCCTCCCTGGTTGGCGATGGAGAAGGCAAAACTTGACGGGTGGGAATTGGATAAATTTACGGAAGAAAAAAGGGGGGGAAATCCAAAACAAACAAAAAGTTGCCACTGTAGGCAAAATTAGGTACTTGGTTGATGGCGGTGGATATTTTTAGAGATTTGCAAAGCTATGCTTTGGATTTCTAGTAGGATGAACACACACAAAATCAAAACCTTGCCCAGCATCCATGAGAGAACCCCTTCTAGATAAGCAGGTGCATACAATAAAAATGATCTTTTAGCATCTTTATGACCTTTTAACAGTGAACATGGCCATTTAAAATTAGTGCAAGGTAAACAAAAATGTGAATTGTCTGCACACATGGGTGTTTATGAACATGTAGAGAACTGTCAGAAGTAAATATGAGCAATTCATTTCTGTGAGTACTGAGCACTACGCCATGTATGGGATGTATAAAAGATACACACCGTGACTCAAAGTGCAATCCATGGCTTTTAGTCATCGCACATGCTCATTTTACTTTGCACACTCAGCTTTACTTTGCTCCTCAAGCTCTCTGTTAAGGTTAGTAATTTGCCCTGGGAAGAAAAATCATCTAATCCATGCTATATCCTACCTAGTGTTCCTGGGATAGGCTTAGGATCCAGCATGAACATGATCAAAATAAAGCACATGCTAAAGATGATTAAATAAATTAATAATGCATTATTTTTATATGTCTCATTCAGGAAAAAAACAACGTATGCAAATAACGAGCCTGACGATGCCCACCATGAGGAAGGTATGTGGTTGTTAAAATCTCTTTTATATTCTACACTGTGAAAGAACATTTCTCTTAGAGAAGCAGACTGGGCAGTTCAGTAATTAAATACTGCACACTCAAAAGTATTTTTTACGTGTTAATCAAATTATATTACTGTGCTGTGATGAAACACATCAATCTACTGGTGTTAATATTAACAATATTACCCTTAAAAAAATTATACATTTCTGAATTTTATGGGTCTAAAATGGCACACACCGTTATCTACTGGTTAAAAGCATCCTGAACCTTGCAAGGCTCATGCTGATGTGGAGTCGACTGTTTTGTACTTCTTTGCATGCTTTGCAGCATGATATTTAAAAAAAAAAAAAAAAAAAAAAATCAGTGAACCTTATGGCCCTGTACTCAGAGGTGGGCTGCTCACTTCCCCCAGCCTCTGCAATTGAGTGGGAGTCTGTGAAACTGTACTTCTATTAAAATACAGTGGGTGTAGAAAAGCATCACCCCTTCAAAATATTCACATTTTGTTGCTTTGCAGTCTGAAATGAAGACCCGAACAAAAATATCTTTCCATTTGTATTTTCTCTCTGGAACTTTTAACAGCCAAGTGAAATATATAATAGAAACAGTTCAAAATCAGTAGATAAAAAAACAGAATGACTGATGGTTAAAGGGTCACCTCCCATAAAAAAACACTTGCAAACTCAATCAGGTGTTACTAATCTCCTTCATTGCACACCAAGCTAATTGGTTTATTGATTAAATGTAATCATAAAAACAGCATAAAAACAAGCATTAATCTCTACTCCAGCAGTTCTTATGCTTTCTGTGTCGGGCTGCGAGTCGCCAAAAATTTGGATGATATTTTTTCAACCCTCTTGATCTGTACTTCCCCAAAACCAGACTAAGGCAACCTCCCTTTCTTAGTGCAGTGGGAATGGCTGCACAGAAAACCCTCTAGCTGTGTAATCCACTACCGTTGTAGTCGCGTTATATTACTACCTCAGCTGCCATGAGTTTATTTGTTTTGTTGGCGAAGCAGCACGGATAAAGTAGATTTATTATTTGTGTATTGATTTAATGATATAGTGCACTGACTTTCCGTCCAATTTTACTTGCCATATCACAAGCGGTACTGGAATAAGGAATTTATTTATTTATTTTTATTAAGACTGACTCCAACAGTATATTGAGAGCATACTCAGTGGGTGGAATTGGCAATTCTTTCTTTTTAAAGACAATGATATTCATCATGAGGAAGAGCAGGGACAGGAGGAAGACGAGTATGTGCAACATGAAGAGGTTGGTCTCTCTCTCTCTCTCTCTCTCTCTCTCTCTCACGTAGCTTACACAGATTATTGTCTGCACACATAGCCAACATATACACAGTCTAGTGATGTGTGTTCTCGTATGCATGATGGTTGTGATTTCTAACCTCGCTTAGCAAACCATGGAGCCTGACATCGATCCAGCAGATGATCCCAACAATCAAGGAGAAGATGAATTTGAGGAAGCTGAGCAGCCAGGCCATGAGGAAGAGGAGGAAGAACAGCCGGTGCCTCCTCAACACACTGATAGACATTTAAACAAAGAGAATCAGCAGCAAGCTCCTGCTGATAAACATCTGGTGGTAAGGCCAATACATGAGTGGGGTGGAGTGGCGTGGGGTGGGGTGGGGTGAGGTGTTTCATGTGAACACTGTGTTTTGTTCCCTTCTACTGTGTGTTAGTGGTTCTAGTGTGTGGTTAGTTAATTTAATAATAGGAGTTGTTTGAGCTGTTTGTATGTGATGCTAATTTGTGCTTAGCCTTATTACTATGAAATTAGCACATGGGTTAATATAACGCTAGTCAGTTGGTTAGCTTGTTTACTGGGGTGAATAAACTGACATTTACAAAGGTTTATAGTTATTCCAAAATCTATATAAATAGATCTGTATATGAGCTCATAGTCTATTCAGAGGCTGTTAATATTCACACTCACACCTAGGGAAAATTTGGAACAGTTAATTCACCTAATGTGCATGTCTTTGGATTGTGGGAGGAAACCGGAATACCAGAAGAAAACCCATGCAAGCACAGGGAGATCATGCAAACTTCTTACAGAAGTCCTTCAAGTAAACAGCTAGTCATTTATGACTCAAGAAAGACTGCAGGCTAGCATATAGGGATGTGAATCTTACAACTCACGATTCAATTCGATTCCGATTTTTTGGGTGACGAATCGATTCAGAATCGATTCTCGATTCGAACCGATTTTTGATTCATAACCATTACAAACATTCATTCATTCATTCATTCATTTTCTGAACCGCTTATTCCTAATTAGGGTCGCGGGGAGGCTGGCGCCCATCTC
>JBCNYH010000001.1:78227494-78240116 GCA_039654325.1 Tandanus tandanus
GCCGATAGTGGGGCTTGAACCCCCGACCTTGGGATCAGTAATCCAGCACCCTACCACCAGGCCACCACTGCCCCCGACATTAATTCATTTATTCATTTTTAGAAAATGCTTAAGCCTGCTAGGGTCCCGGGGAGGCTGGAGCTCATCTCACCTGACTCCAGGCAAAGGCTGGGTATAAATACCCTGAACAGCTCGCCAGTCCATTGCAGGGCTAACGCTCACACCTAGGGGCAATTTGGAACAGCCAATTAGCCTAATGTGCATGTCTTTGGACTGTGATAGAAAATCAGAGAACCTGAAGGAAACCTACACAAGCACAGGAAGAATATGCAAACTCCAGACAGAAATGCCCTTGCCAAGCCAATGGGCTCAAACCCAGGATCTTCTTGCAGTGAGGTGGAAGTGTTAACCATTACATCACCTATGAATCTTAAAAGATAAGCGGTATATATTGATGGATGGATGTTTAAAGTATTTTTCATGAAGCCAGAATCGCCTCACACTAAGAAGGTCCTGGGTTCAAGTCCCGGGCTCGAGCGTTTTTGTGTGGAGTTTGCATGTTCTCCCCATGCTTGTGTGGGTTTCCTCCAGGTACTCCAGTTTCCTCCTACAGCCCAAAGTCATGGATATTAGCCTAATTGGTTGTTCCAAATTGCCCTAAGATGTGAGTGTCAATGTGAATGGTTGTGTGTGTGTTGCCCTGCAATGGTCTGGTGAGCTGTTCAGGGTGTACCCTATCTTTACTCAGTGATGGATGAGATAGGCTCCAGCCACCCTGCGACAAGTTTTTTTTGCAGATTGTTGAATCTCTGCCCAGATTTTTTTTATACCCAGTTATATTTCTCCAGCTGTTTCTTTTTGAGTACCACTTACTTTTCCAGCCTTTCATCGTCTTTACCTTTTTGAGATGTGTTGCTGCCATCAAATTCAAAATGTGCTGATATATTTCATTAAATAGTAAAATGTGTCATAAGAGTCAACTCCACACACAAACATATACAAAACAAACACACAGTAAAGAAACAAACAAAGAGAGAAAAAACAGTCCCTCAACTCAGATTTTCTGCTAAAGAGATCAAGCTGGTCTCCTCAACTTCCAGTTCCTCCAGTAAGTGATATAAACATGTCTCCTCACAGCCTCAGTAGTAAACCAAGTAGCATTTCTGACCTTTGAATGTTGTATATACAGTACAAGCATTTGCTTTAAATCAATCAACATAGATGTACTTACCTATTTAATCTACAACACTGATTATGCAAACAGTAGTTCTTAGGAGGAGAATACAGAATACATCACTCATCATGGTTAACTGTAAGCTTGCTGCAAAAAAAAAAAACAAGAAAAAAAAAAAAAAGACCACAGGGATCCAGACGCTCCCGCCGAAAGGACCATTTCATAATATGCCAATATAGAACAAGCATAGCAAGTTTGAAAGCCCCAGCTTCAGCGCGCAGCAAGTAAATGCCTGGAAACCTAATATACAGTTTTGCCTCTGTGACCTTAAAAAGTAGGTCAAGTTCACTCACACACAAACTCATTCTAGCACTCATAGTAGTGAGCCAGCATACCAAGGTTGAAAGCCCTAGCTTCAGTATGCGGCAAGTAAATTTTCAGAAACTAAAATGTGACGGACGGACGGACAAAAAGGGATGGACGGAACCCATTCCTATAGCTCCCGAGGGACAGAAGCTAAAAAAGACAAACACAAAGGTGTCCATTTTTAAAAATAAACAAGGTGGAGGTAGAAAAGGACATGCTTACACACATCTACACAGCCACACACACCTTGGCAGTCGGATGGAACTGAGGTCACACAGGGCATTTTCCACTAGCTGCAGGCGCTCCACTCGGATCAGCCTCCTCAAGATCCGCGTGAAATTTTCCAGCTGATACCCGTCTCCCAGATCCTGGTAGGAGAGATTCAGTTCCTACAGACAAAATCAAATTAAAGTGAACTTTACTCATCCCTCAGAGAACAATTGGCAGCTAGTCCTGTTTAACTATTTGCAGGCTGTTCACATGTTGGAGAGTTTCACAGGCTCTGTTCTTCTACTGTTTGGGAAGCTATCAAAAACCAGAGCAGCAGAATCAGTAAAGGGACACACACCCACACACACCTCTGAATGTCTGCTTCTTAGCAAGAAGGCTCTGGGATTGACTTTCGGGGTCGGCGAGGGCATTTCTGTGTGGAGTTTTCATACTCTCCTCATGCTTGAATGGGTTTCTTCTGGGTACTCCGGTTTCCTCCCACAGTTCAAACACATGCACAATAAGCTAATTGGCTGTTCAATATTGCCCCTAGGTGTGAGTGTGAATTTTTGTGTGTGTTGGCCCTCTGATGTTCTGGTGGCTGAGATAAGCTCCAGCCTTCCTGAGACCCTAGTAGGATTAAGTTGTTCTTCAAATGAGAGGGTAAAAGTGAGAATCGGTAACAAAGACAGCAAGACACACCCAGACCAAATACACAGCATTATTATTCATTTCACTTATTGGCAACTGTACAGCAGATGAACCTCTATATCTGTCTGTGCCTCTCATTTTCTTTCTTTCTCACTCATGTATACAGCAATTTATTTGCCAAACTGCTTTATCCTACTAGTGTTGTGGGGAAGCTGGAGCCTATCTCAGCTGACACTGGTTGAAGGCGGGGAACATGAACAGTTCGCCAATCAATCTCAGGGCAACACATACCCAACCATGGAGGAGAGTTGGAGTGTAATTTCAGAATTTCAGCTAACCACTATGCCACTGTGATGCACTCTAGAGTAATTGAGGTGTATATATTTTACTGTATATCAAAATCTTTTTTGAGGACCTGAAAAACTGTCGAAAAACTGAAAACCTGATTTTTCCCAAAATAAACAATTATTTAAATTTTCATTCTTACCGCAAGTTGGAACAGTGAAGCATTTACCACTTTGTAATGTTTCCATTCCTTCTCACACCACTGAAAAAACGTTTAGGGACTGTTAGGAGAATACGCCAAGTGATGAAGCATTTCAAGTAATTTTGCTCCATTCTTCCAGTAACAGTCTGGGGTCATCCTTTGCACCTTTGATTTCAAAAGTCATCACACATTCTTTATTGGGGCAAATTAGGACTGTGGGTAGGCCAGTCCAGCATCCACACACTTCTTCTGCAGCCATGCCGTAGCAATGTGTGCAGAATGTGGGTTTGTCTTGTTGAGATATGCATGGGCATGCCTGGAAAAGATGACTTCAAAATCTCAATGGGCCTCATTCACCAACCATTCTTCCAAAGAAATTCTTTCTTAAATCTCACTGTCACTTCCACGCTGAACGCTCTCTCCGACTCTCACACACCTCGTTCCCAATCTCCCTAGTTTTCATGACACCTGCAACTCGTTTCCCTGCACTGATTAGGTTCCCTATATATACCTCCCGCTAGACTCATTCCCATGTCTAGCCTCGTTGGAGCTGCACGTTATTTGGCTACTTCTTCTAGCTTCTCGGACTCAGAATAATTTACCTGTCGAAGCTGCGCCGGTCAGATTCCCTGTCCAGTCTGCAGTGTTCCGGTCTCCTCATCTCCTTCCTCCTTCGTCCCCCATTGTAACTTCACCCGAAGTTTCTCTCGTTTCCTGGTTTGGTTATCTCCTCCGTGTTGTTTTTTTTTTTTGTTAGCCCCTCGCGGCTCGTTTATTTTCCTTATTTGGTTTGTTTCATTTCACGTGGCTCCCAGAGCCCATTTGTATTCTTTATTTAATAAACTTATTCCATCTGTTTAAACCCTTGTCTTTGGGAGACTGACGTAACACTTATGTTGCACTTTTACCAATAGTTTCTTATAGGGGATTTGTTCTTAGCTACGAACAAAATCTATAAACACAAAAGAGCACTCTTACACACATATCAATCAATACAACCCCCCACCCCCCCACCCCCACCCCCACCCCCGGTGCGCACTGGATTAAGCAGTTCAGAAAATGAACGATGAACCATATTAAACTTTTAAAATAAAATTTTTAAATATGTTACAAAGCATCATACAAATAAGTATCCCTTCATGATGTATCAGTTATGTTCTTTGTAAACATGGCTTATTTAATGATTGATAACACTATTTACATGGCAATCATGGACCAATTTTTCCAAGACTGGTTCAATGGCATATTTACTGTGACTAGAATAAATTACTACTTGTCCACTTAGGAGAGAACACATCCTTGAAGCCCAAGCAGATTTATTTGTGAACTTCTTAGACGGTTTTGGCTATAAGAGCTTTTCTCATGGAGTTATGGAACACTTTGAGCTGGCTCATACCTGACAATCCAACCACATACCACCAGATATTCAGGTATTGCCTGCACTGGGCCTTTTGGCCATAGGGACATTTTAGACGGAGCTCTGAGATCAGGTGGGTATAATATCACAGGCATCTCTCAGCCGTGTCCTCCGGCAAGTCCTGGAGAGTATAAATCTACTGCCCAGTAATGTATTAAAATCCCCTATACTGAACCAATCAATTCTAATCAAGGCATTTCGTTCTGTTGCTGCTCTAACCGACATTATAGGTGTAGTAGATTGTATACATGAGCGCAGCCTCTCCCGATCCATTCCCATACCTTAACCGTAAACGGTAGCACTCAATTAATGTCCAACTCACCTTCTACTCTCAGAACCATCTGTTATATGTGGTCTCCCTTTACTAAGGCTTTTGTTCTTACAATGAGATTGGAATACACACTGGATGTGTTTGGATCCAGTATATCAATTTAATACCGTATATAAAAATAGACCACAGGGGTACAGATGCTCCTGCTGAACGGACCATTTCATAATATGCCAATATAGAACAAGCATACCAAGTTTAAACGCCCCAGCTTCAGTGTGCAGCAAGTAAATGTCCAAAAACTAGTGTCCGGAAACCTAATATACAGTTTTGCCTCTGTGACCTTGAAAAGTCAGAGTTGTAGAAAAATTTTTAGACTCCTCCTTAATTAATTTTACTATGTAAAGCTGCTTTGTGACAATGTCAATTGTAAAAAGCGTTATACAAATAAAACTGAACTGAACTGAACTGAAAAGTCACTCACACACAAAGTCATCCTAGCACTCATAGTAGTGAGCCAGCATACCAAGTTTGAAAGTCCCAGCTTGAAACTAAATTGTGACAGATGGGCGGATGGACGGAATCCATTCCTATAGCTCCCTTTGTCGGTGTTAAAAAAAACAGCCAGTGGTAAGCATCTCACGCCTGTGCTTGGTGATTTTTTTCTTGTCCTTTGATTGCAGGTCAAACTTTTTAAAAATGTATTTCTACACTATTCAGACTACTGAATATAATATCTCATCTGGAATTAACATCCTGCAGCAGCAATTCAGAGGAAATAAAATTTAATAATAATATTATGAATAATAATAATGCTGTAAATATATTGAGGGTAGCATAAGTACATAAAACATGTTCAGGGTAGCATCGGCTTAAGAGAATGCAAATGTACCTGTGTATGTGTGTGTGTGTGTGTGTGTGTGTGTGTGTGTGTGTGTGTGTGTGTGTGGGTGTGTTGAACATCTCACCACACAGTTCTCCCAATTCTCCTGCAACCTTTCCTCCCACATTTGCTCATCATTTCCTCTCCTCTTCCTCCTGCTGTTCCTGGAAAAGATCTGTCCGTTCCTAAGCTCATGGTCATCTTCTACAGGTCCTGTTTGAAAAGTTCATCGAATGATTTCAAAATATAATTGTACTGTATTATACTGTGTGAAAGAAATCACATATTTAAAATATTTAATAATACTTCTGAATATGCAACATCTGTATTGTTTTTAACTTTATGAAGTGCATATAAACCATATTCAGATTTCCATGCATTAGGAGAAAGAGAAAATATGTGTGGCAGCCTGAAAAACCCTTTCCGATAAAGTTGTACTGAAATAGAATTAATGTCTATATAATTTTAAAATCTGTTTAACTTCAAAGAAAAGGAGAAAACTGCATTTCATAGGTGTAATAAATATGGCAACAAATTATGACTACAAAAACTGTCTGTTCATAGCCTACAGACAGGCTATATAAACACCCCACGCATCCAGCACTCATTCCTCTCACTCACTCACTCATTTGCCGAACCGCTTAATCCTTCTAGGGTTGTGGGGAGGGTGGAGGGTGGAGCCCATCTCAACCGACACTGCGCAAAGGTGGGGCACACCCTGAACAGTTCGTCAGGCCATCACAGAGCCAACACAGACACAGACACATCCATTCACACTCACATCTAGGAGCAATTTGGAACAGCCAATTAGCCTAATGTGCATGTCTTTGGACTGTGGGAGGAAACCTGTGTACCCGGAGGAAACCTTGCGTGTACCCCGCAAGAGCGCGGAGAACATGTAAAATCCAGGACTTTCTTGCTGTGAGGCAGACGTGATAACCTCTATACCACCCTACACCCTACACTACACACCCATGTTCCATGCTTAATAATAATATAAATTATTTTTCTAAAATTTGTTTTAGCAGAACCTTAAAACAGAATCAGAAAATTTTACAAACCTGGGTGTTCTAAAAGGGCACTGACCCAAAATACACAAATCTGGGCATGGAAACGATAAAATAAGCGAATATATATGGACTGTGTTTAAAAATCTGTTCCAGGAATCTTTTCCTCCATTATCTATATCACTTATCTCTCAGGGTTGTGGGTGAGCTGGAGCCAATCTCGGCTGATTTCAGGTGAGAGGTGAGGTCACACACTACTGCAGGCCTCACACAGACATATTCAATCATTCATACTCACATTCACACCAATAGGCAATTTAGAGTAACCAGTTAACCTAATCCATGTCTTGGGACATGTAGGAGGAAGCCCTCAGTCAGTTGTGGGGTTCGAACCCAGATCCTTCTTGTTGTGAGGTGCTAGTGCTAACCACTGATGCCGCTCTGCCAAGAAACTAACAAATTAAAACGAACTCTGTCAAAAAAGCACACTCATTTGCTGAGCCACTTAATCCTATTAGGGTCGTGGGGAGGCTGAAGCCTATCTCAGCCGACACTGAGCAAAGGCAGAGCACACCTTGAACAGCTTGCCAGACCATCACAGAGCCAACACACACAACTATTCACACCCACATTCACAGCTACATTCACACCTACTGGCAATTTGGAACGGTCAATTAGCCTAATGTGCATGTCTTTGGACTATGGGAGGAAACCGGAGGACCCGGAGGAAACCCACACAAACAGAACATACAAACGTCATACAAAGACGCCCGAGCCCAGGTCTTGAACTCAGGACCTTCTTGCTGTGAGGCAGACCACTACACCGTATGTCTGTCTCACCGACATACTAACCACACTACCGTGCCGCCCAGAAGCTTGTTCATAGCTACCAAAAGCATATGTTCACAGCGAACTTGCTAAAGGACATTTAACTTCATATTACCTTTCATTTCTTTATTTGCTGAACTACTTAAGGCTACCAGGGTTGTTAGGAGGCTGGAGTCTATTTCAGCCAAAACAGTGTGAAGGCAAGGTACACCCTGAACAGCTCGCCAGTCCATCACAGGGCCAACACACACATAGCCATTCACAGTCACACCTGGGGGTAATGTGAAACATCCAATTTGCCTAATGTGCTTGTCTTTGGACTGTGAGAGGAAACCCACGCAAGGAGGGGGAGAACATGCAAATTCCACACGGAACACGGAACGTACTTGCTGAGCGCAGGACCTTGCTAACCACTATGCCACTGTGCCACTCTCTATGTAATACCCTAAATAAATTAAAACTTGTGCGGTAAATTCTTGCTTTTTATTTATGATGTATGTTGCACAACGTCCTTTGTGAGCCGTGCAAAAACCCAATCCCATCTGATCTTGGAAGCTAAGCAGGGTCGCGCCTGATTAGTACTTGAATGGGAGACCGACAGAAAATTTCAGGTATTGGGAAGGATTTGGGAAAGATCTGGCAACCCACCCTGTAAAAAATCTGCCAAGAAAACTCTATGAGAATCGAGTCTGCAATAGTTGGATTCGACTGACGGTCGACAACAACAACAACAACAATTGTTCCCGCCATGAAATTGATCAGTTCAAAGAAATCCCTGAAACCCAGACTGCCTCGACATTAATGACCATGATGAGTTTATGTAAACTTCTGACTACTGGGCTTTTACACAGAGCCTAGTGGCTCATCAGGCCGGTGCTTATCCCCGGTTTCTGTAGCGTGAAGCGACTAGGAGTTCAACTCCTCCTGGATGGGACTCTAGTCCATCGCAGGTTACCTTCCCAGTATTTTTACTGGTACCCATTTATACTGCTGGGTGGACAGAGGCACACTTCTGGTTAAGACCTTGCCCAGGGGTCTTAGCAGGTGGGGGTCCAACGGGGATTCAAACCCATGATCTCTCGATCGTGAGCCCGGCACCCTAACTGCTGCGCCACCGGCCCCTCCTGACTGCAGCTGCATAGAATTTAAATGGTTGAAGACCTTACCTCCTCGGACTCTGGGACAGGCCAGCTGGTCTCCACGAACATCGGTTTCCTCGATCTGATGCCATGAGGTGAATCGGAATCGACTGGATGGCAGCTGAATTAAATCAAATGAAATAAAGACAGGGACGGACAGAAAGGACAATAAGGAGAACCCTGATACCCTCGAATATTCATAAACTCAGGATCGTATAGAATGTGACTTGAAATACCTGCAGTATACCCTCTCACTCACTCCCTCATTCACTCACTCATTTGCTGAACCGCTTAATCCTACTAGGGTTGTGGGGAGGCTGGAGCCTATCAAGAAAACTATGCACAGAAATGCCCCTCGCTGAGCCTGGGACTCGAACCCAGGACCTACTTGCTAACCACCATACCCTATACATTCTATTCATTTATAATCAATGTTCTTGTAAACTGTGTGTGGTATTCTGACTAACTGTATAAAAAAATACTGTGAAATGAAGGAAATTATTAATCGTCGTGCTACCGAAACCCTTTTGCTTAGTCCTCTCGTGAAGTTCACAATTTAAGAAGTGGATGAGAGAGTTTATATAGTGATTATAAAACAGAGCCATTCAGTGTGTTATTTGATTATTGACGATAAAATGGCCATGCACTGAATGAACCCATCCTAGGGAGGGATCACCTTCACATTTGTGGTGAGTCTGTATTCATGGATCGACTGTGTCCAGTAACCTGATCCACATGGATGACCCTTTATACAAACCTTTACTGCAGCAAGACATGGTACACAGTTGTGCGTGAGATAATCATTAAACTACAGATAAATATGTGCTTTATAGCTTTAAAAGAGAATACAGCACTGGATTAAAGTTTATCTCAATCAAATCTTTTGATTCATTTCTTTTGTAAATTTCAAAATTTTTACTGTCTTAATGATTTTATGGGCAGTTATTTAAAAACAGAGTCTCAGAATGATGATGTCATCAAGGCCCATGATAATGTACAATTGTGGGATTTTGATCCATTCGTGATATTTATTTAACAGATTTGTGTTGGAGGTGTTAAAAGGTTTAGATTAAAATAAAATTCTCTGCAGTGGGAAACTATATCTGTACCAGGATTCATATATGTGACCCACTTCAGCATAATAGGGATTAAGTAGGAAATTTGACATACTAAGATATTGAAGTATCTGGAAAGAGAATTGAATCTGCTTCCAGATATATCAATATCTCAGTATGTCAAATTTCCTACTGAGATATTGATATATCTGAAAAGAAAATTGAATCTGCTTCAAAATGAGGTATAATACTCTAAATATATATTATACACATTATACATTATTAGCTGATAGTAACACAGTGTGTAGCGGCTTACTGGAGTGCCGACGATGCCGGAATCTGTTGTGTGCTCCACTGAGAGAGGATGGTGTGTATCACTGAGTTCAGAATAATGCGAAGAGTGCGATTTGGGGAAACTGCCGCTGCTGGTGTTCACTCCTGATGAACTGAATGGGGGACAGAAAAAAAAATGACTGGAACAGCTGGAAAACATTTTTTTCTCTCAAATATTAATTGTTTTGCCTTAATAGCACCTGAAAAATAGAGCACAGGGGTGTAGACACTCCTGTCGACCAGAATATTTAGCCTTGTGATCTCGAAACAAGGTCAAGGTAACCCAAATACAGTCCCACCCCATTCACCTCTGAGGGGAACACTATTGGGGGATTAAATTGGGGATTCTATGACATTTTCTTCCAAAGTTATGGCACTAACAATTCATACAGATGAACTGACAGAATCCATTTTGGTGACAGCGGCAGCTAAAATTATACGATGCACTCCACTGACCTGCAATTATACTTTTTCAAGTAATAATAGACTATTTAAAATTATTTTAACTGGGGTCTGGTGACAGGTGAGCTGTTTCTCTTGTTTTTATTCTCACTTGAATCAAACTTGAGTGGATTTATTAATTAGAGGTCTCACTGAGACACATTCAGCAATTTAAACACACGCACGATCATGGTCAATAATAACCACAGGGGCACTCATTGAGTGTAAGGTACCTCCGCCAAGCACATATAGATAACGGTGACAAGTACACTGATTAACCTGAAGATTCTGGCTAAGACTCCAGGTTTTTATTATAACTTGGTATAGTTTTAGTGAAATGTCTTCCCCTAGTGGACATCTTATAAGCATCTCAAACATAATCACGTCCCATTTTAAAGAATGGAGAGAACTTTATGACCCTGTTGTGATGTTGAGGTTTGACCTTGACCTTCCAAAAACATATCACTTCCATTACTCGAGTGGGTCAACATAATGACCATGTCTGGCTAAAATCCATCTAGTAGTTTTGTCAGGAAATTGTTCACAGACAGACAAACAAACAAAATGATCAGATTATTAGAGTACCTCAGTCAGTGATGTACAGCACCTCCGGGTGAAGGTAACAATCAAGCATAAACAGACAGAGTAGAACTGAGACTTGTTCATTAGGGATGTTACAGGATTTATAGAGAAATGTCTAAAATTATGTGTAAAACCACACTGTGTAAAGCTGCTTTGAGACATCATTACCTGTAAAAAGTGCTATATACATAGAAATGTATTAAATTGAACTGAAATACTGGTGTAAATTGATGTGCTGCCTCCTAAAACACACACACACACACACACACACACACACACACACACACACACACACACACACAAAATGAAATTTTTAATGCACATTTAAGAATAATAAATGAAGTGAAAAACACTTGTCCACCCCACAGCAAGAAGGTCCTGGGTTCGAGTCCCAGGCTCGGCGAGGGCGTTTCTGTGTGGAGCTTGCATGTTCATCCTGTGCTTGTGTGGGTTTCCTCCAAGTACTCAGGTTTCCTCCCACAGTCCAAAGGCTGTTTCAAAATAGTCCCTAGGTGTGAGTGTGAATGGTTGTGTGTGTTGGCCCTCTGATGGTTTCGTAAACTGTTCAGGGTGCCCCCTGCTTTCGCCCAGTTTCGGATTAGATATGCTCTAGCCCACCCCTAGGCAGATTAAGCGGTTTAGCAGATGAGGGAGTGAGAAATGAGAGTGGAAAACCACAATCCATTACAGCAGGTGGCAGCACTGCACCACCTGTTTACCAAACCGAAAGAGAGAGAGAGAGAGAGAGAGAGAGAGAGAGAGAGAGAGAGAGAAACTCATTATACCCAATCCAGAGAGATAGAGAAAACACCAATGATGTAACCTTTTCTGTTACCGTTTCATGATTAAAAGGCTGTTATGTGATGTGTTTTTTTTTATTCAAACAGTGATTAAGAAAGCACACAGAGTAAAGGAGGGAACTGGAGTATAATTTCAGACATTTCAGATGATGTTCTAACAGCCGAAGGGAAAAATTAATAGCCTGGGGACGTCGGGCTACTGAATTTGTGAGCCCTCTATTTACTCACACACTCACTCACTTGTTCGTCTGCTGAACTGTTATTTTGTGTAAAAATCATGACACCACTCCTTTAATAACAGTGTAACAGAGCATCAGGTCCAATCCCTGTGTAATGGGACACCACTAGATTCAAATTCTGGCCTCCTCCTTTCGGGTTTAGGTTACCCTGACCTTTGCCCCTTCACCTGATAAAAGCCGTTCAGCCCATATAACACATTATAGTCATTTAATTCATCTTCTATTATCCCCATAAAACGCCATTATTTGTACCATACCCATCAACCTGTGTACATCCCATAAACACTTCACCAAATACTTCACTTTAGCCTCCTTGTTAGTTCAATGAAATGCACATTAAAAACCCAGACTGTTATCTCAGAACACACAGTAATGAAAGGGCTCACCTTTCGGACATGTCCGCCTTTCCGAGTGAATCCCTTTGACATTTAAAAGGTGTGGAAAAGTTTTATGAAACACGGAGAGGGATTTTTTGCCCATTGGGACTGAAGAGCTGCTCAAACCGTCAAATGGCGCTACGAGTGCGTGCTGGTTGCTAGGCGACTCTTCGTTCTGTGCGTTCACGAGCTTCGGGTCATGGCTGAACAGTGACCTCGGCTGTGCGCGTGCTAGATGACCTGTTTGTGACTAGAGTAGATAGTGGTAGTGTAACATCCGGGTATTACTTCAGTACTATTAGATATCTAAATATGTTTGTATATATTGTTATTGTACATATAAATATATGTTTATCACGTGTATT
>JBCNYH010000001.1:78240216-78250879 GCA_039654325.1 Tandanus tandanus
GGACTCTAGAGTAGTGGAGACATGTTCTCTGGAGTGACGAATCACGCTTCTCCAGTGTAAAGTTTGGTGGAGGGGGGATTATGGTGTGGGGATGTTTTTCTGGAGCTGGGCTTGGCCCCTTAGTTCCAGTGAAAGGAAATCTGAATGCTTCAGCATATCAAGAGATTTTGGACCATTTGATGCTCCCAACTTTGTGGGAACAGTTTGGGAATGGCCCCTTCTTGTTCCAACATAACTGTGCACCAGAGGACAAAGCAATTTTCATAAAGACATGGATGAGTGAGTTTGGTGTGGAAGAACTTGACTAGCCTGCACCTCAGTCCTGACCTCAACCCGATAGAACACCTTTGGGATGAATTAGAGTGGAGACTGTAAGCCAGGCCTTCTCATCCAACATCAGTGTCTGACCTCACAAATGCGCTTCTGGAAGAATGGTCAAAAACTACCATAAACACCCTCCTAAACCTTGTGGAAAGCTTGCCCAGAAGAGTTGAAGCTGTTATAGCTGCAAAGGGTGGGCCGACATCATATTAAACCCTATAGATTAAGAATGGGATGTCTTATGGCTTAAGGCGGATGATTCGAGTCCCAGGCTCAACAAGGGTGTTTCTCTGTGTGGAGTTTGCATGTTCTCCCCAAGATTGTGTGGGTTTCCTCTGGGTACTCCGGTTTCTTCCCACAGTCCAAAGACATGCATATTAGGCTTAATGGATGTTCCAAATTGCCCCTAGTTGTGAGTGTGAATGGTTGGGTGTTTGTGTGTTGGCCATGTGAGCAACTGGCTAGTTGTTCATGGTGCAACCCACCTTCGCACAAAGTCGGCTGAGATAGGCTCCAGTCTCCCTATGACCCTAATAGGATTAAGTGGTTGGGCAAATGAATGAATAGATAAGTGAATAAATGAGTTAAAATAAGTTGTAAATAAGTTACAATTAATAAATTCCCATTATTTCCATCTACCTGAGTTTAGTTTTGTTTCAGGCCAAGCTGGAATTTTCAGCAGGGGTTATATAATATACCCTCACTCACTCAGTCATTTACTGAATTGCTTAATCCTAATTAGGGTCACAGGGAGGCTGGTGCCCATCTCAGCCAACTCTGGGAAAAGGCGGGGTATACCCTGAATAGCTTGCCAGTTCATCACAGGGCAACAAACAACACTCACATCCACACCTAGGGGCAATCTGGAACAGACAATTAGCCTAATGTGCACGTCTTTAGACTGTCGGAGAAAACTGAAGTACCTGTAGGAAACCCATGCAAGAACATACAAATTCCATATACAAACGCCCTTGCTGAGCCCAGGACTCAAACCTGTGATTGACTGGCAGATGTTCAGGGTGTTCCCCACCTTTGCCCAGAGTTGGCTGAGATAGGCTCCAGCCTCCCTGTGACCCTTGTAGGATTAAGTGTTTCGGATAATGAATGAATGCCATTGTTTACAATCTTGAACAGTATTCAAAACAATCATTTTACTGAATCTAGCTGACTTCATATAGAACAAGGTTATTACATAACAGTCAAGCTTTCAGCCATGCAGTATCTGATCCATACATTCTTATATGAAGTGTATATATTATCTACAGTACACACGTTGGTGAATAAAACACAGCTTTTTCACATTCATATTTATTTTTGAAATCAAGAATATAACCGGTGTGTCACTTATTCAGATGTTCTGTTCTCCAAACAGATGGTCTGCACACCGAGTCACCATGGCAACCCTGCTTCCTTTACTGTACATTCATGTCAGTGACAACTCATTTTATAAGGCAGGTCAATATTTCAGCAGTACTTCAGCCACATTAAAGATGAAAAACACTAAGATTCAGAAGAGTGAGGAAAAACATAAAGCGAGAGAGAGAGAGAGAAAGAGAGAGAGAGAGAGAGAGAAAACGGCACATACATATTTAATAAATATCTACTTTGTAAACACAATAGCAAATATACAGTCATGAAGAGTGTATACTCAGAGGCTTGTACCATGCGTTTACCATCATGGCCACCGAGACCGTTATCTCAGATATATTTACAACCGGTGGTTAAAGCTGAGAGTATCAAAATACAATCACATATGATTGGGCCTTGTTACTTTCTGTTACTGGTGCAATAAACACAATCCAAGTCAGGATCGAAGGGATCGACGACCTCTGGGTTCATGACTCGGCCCATGAAGAGGATGGACCCTACAAGAGAACACATAGATTTAAAGAACAATTTAGAAAAAATGTATAAAATGATTCCACTTATCCAAAATATATGTCAAGCAACCAGAACATATATAGTGTCTTACATTTCCTCTTCTGTGTTTAGTTCTGTTATAATGTAGTGTATATCCTCCACTGTGCAAATAGATGCCAAGAAAGCCTTAAACTGGGACATCATGTTGCCATGACAGCAAAATTCTCAGTTCAAAACACACCACTGAATACATCGCTTTCTAATATGTCTCCAGCATCCTTCTTTTCCATTCATCCATTAATCCATCCGTCCATCCATCTGTCTGGCCATTCGTCCATCCATCCTCTCATTCATCCATCCATGTGCCCATCCGTTTTTCCATCTGTTCATCCATCCATTCCTCCATCCTCTCATTCATCTGCTCATCCATTCGCCTGTTGTTTCATCTATCCAACCATCCATCCATCTGTTTGTTTGTCCATCCATCAATACATCCATCTGTCCATACATCCATCTATACATCCGTCTGTCCATCGATTCATCAATCCATCCATCCGCCCATTCATCCCTATTCTTCCGCTTATCTGAGGTCTAGGAGGAAAACTAGGCATACCACTTCCCAGCAACACTCTCCAGCTCCTCCTGGGGATCCCGAGGTGTTCTCAGGTAAGACAGGATATATAATTCCTCCAGCAAGTTCTAAGTCTACCCCAGGGAGCTCTCATGTTTCTTTTCTGGAAAGCAAAAATCTATTGATTATGGTGAAAAGCACTTTAGATCTGATCATATCTCACGTTTTATCTGTTCTTCATGAGTTATATTGTATGTTACAGAAGCATATTGCTGCCATACCAGAAAAACAATCGGTATCAAATTATGACTTATATAGTCATATCAAAGCCTCCAAAGGGACCAAAGGCTGAAACAAGCTTAGGAAAAGGTAACTGTAGGTCAAGTTCAAGGTCAGAAAAATAACTGCCAATTGTTTATAATGGTTACCGATTCCATCATTGGGGGCAGGAATTTGTGTCCAGGTAGGTATTTCCAAGAAGACTAGTAAAGAAACTATTCTAAGCACTAACCAGGTACGACAGCTAAGCTAGCTAATCTGAATTAGCCCTTAAGCTAATTGTGATCCATTATTTTAGTAAATAAAGACACATGTAGTGGAATAACATTGTTTAATTGTATTTTATTTATTGTGTCTTAATAATGCAAAAACGATAACACGACACACCCGAGATACCGGCTTTCATTTGTTAAGAACTGGAAAATTTTGCTGCCATGACAACGTGACATTAACACTGTCGTACTCTATGTCTTTACACTATTGCTTTAACCTGAGTATATCAAACAGACTTGTGTGGCAATGTTACCTTCAGAAATGGACAAAAACATGAGTAACATCAGTAATATTAAAGCCAGTATCAGATTCTTCCTCAACATAAAATTTGGTGTGCCTCCATACAAGCATCGGAGACAAGAGGGAAGGTGCAGCTTTCAGTTTTTCACAATATGACAGAACTGAATGAAAACAAATTGATCCACCTCTTGCAGTTTAATCCAGAGTTATAGTTTGTAGATTGTATAGTCACTTTACCAACCTGTTTATTTGAAATTACAATTTCCAAACAAAGTTCGGAGTTTTGCTGTAAGCGACATTACCCCCATGATTCCAGTGTAAAACTAAACAAGCAACTGGAATCAGCGATGTGTTATTTTCACAGTGGATATTCATTAATCATAAAACAGATGTAGTTTGTAGGTACATTATACCTGTTTTCCTGTTCCGGATAATGAAGAAAAAGGGATGATCAGCCATAACCTGAGGGTATAACACCATGTTCCTGGTCAGAACAATCATTCCTGTGGAAGAAAACAACTCATTTGAATTGGTGCAGCTGTGGCAAAAAACATATAACAGCAGGTACTACAGAGGGTGAGGTGGAAATCATGAACAAACAGATGTGTGTCTATGTTTTTGTCAAAAGTCAGTCTGACACCAGTCTGGTCTTTCACAGCAAAGAAGGCGTGGCCTCTGTCCCAGTCTTGCTCAGAAAAAGAGGCGTCACCTTTGTGCCTGCCTGTCCCAGAAATAGAGGCGTGGCCTCTGTGCATGTCTGTCCCAGAAAAAGAGGTGTGGCCTCTGTGCATGTCTGCCCCAGAAAAAGAGGTGTGGCCTCTGTGCATGTCTGCCCCAGAGATAGAGGCATGGCCTCTCTGCATATCTGTCCCAGAAATAGAGGCGTGGCCTCTCTGCATACCTGTCCCAGAAATAGAGGCGTGGCCTCTCTACATATCTGTCCCAGAAATAGAGGCGTGGCCTCTCTGCATATCTGTCCCAGAAATAGAGGCGTGGCCTCTCTGCATATCTGTCCCAGAAATAGAGGCGTGGCCTCTCTGCATGTCTGTCCCAGAGATACAGGCGTGGCCTCTCTGCATATCTGTCCCAGAAATAGAGGCGTGGCCTCTCTGTATATCTGTCCCAGAAATAGAGGCGTGGCCTCTCTGTATATCTGTCCCAGAAATAGAGGCGTGGCCTCTCTGCATGTCTGTCCCAGAGATAGAGGCGTGGCCTCTCTGCATGTCTGTCCCAGAGATAGAGGCATGGCCTCTCTGCATATCTGTCCCAGAAATAGAGGCATGGCCTTTATGTATGTTTGTCCCAGAAATAGAGGTGTTGCCTCTGTGCCAGTCTTTCCCAGAGAAAGAGGTGTGGCCTCAGTTCCAGTCTTTCTCAAAGAAAGAGGTGTGGCCAGTATGCATGTCTGTCCCAGAAATAGAGGTGTGACCTCTGTGCCTGCCTGTCCTGGAAATAGAAGCATTGCATTTTGTGCATGTCTGTCCTAGAAACAGAGGCATGGCCTCTGTGCCACTCTTTCCCAGAAATAAAGGCGTGGCCTCTGTGCCAATCTTTCCCAGAAAAGAGGCGTGGCCTCTATGCCAGTCTGTCCCAAAGAAGGAGCCGTGGCCTTTGTGCCTGCCTGTCGTTGAAACAGAGGTGTGGCCTCTGTCCCACAGAAAGAGGTGTGGCCTCTGTCCTAGAGAAAGAGGCCTCTGTCTCAGTCTGTCCCATAGAAAGAGATTAGTTAAGGAAGCTCGGCTTTGTTAATCACGTACTGAGTTGATCTAGTGGTTTTAAGCAGATATGTACACACCTAGTAAAATGTACCAAATTGAACACACGGCTGTGAAAGAAACTACTAATACTCCTCAATATAGAAACAATGACTGAACACCAGAGGACGCTCTTACAATAAATGAACATTTTAAAAGCTTTCAATGTAGTCTGAGTGCGAGAATGGTCAGAATAATAAAGTGTAGAGAGAAAGACGTGAAGGGTGGAGGACAGAATGAAAGGGGGAGGATGTCGAGTAAAAATATTATACAGTGCGTTTTCCTTGACAGTAACATCGCATTACTGTTGCTATGAATATTTATTTATTCACTAATTCTCTGAACCGCTTGATCCTATTAGTATCACAGAGATGCTGGAGCCTATTTCAGCCGATTCTGGGTGAAGGCGAAGTACACCCTGAACAGCTTGCCAGTCCATCGCAGAGCCAACACACACACCCCTATGGGCAATTTGGAACAGCTAATAAGCCTAATGTGCATGTCTTTAATTATAGGACGAAACCTAAGCACCCAGAGGAAACCCATCAAGCACAAGGAGAACATGCCAACTCCACACAGAAACCCCCTTGGAACACTCACACACTTCTTACTTATGATTTGGTTTGATGCTGAGACGAAGTTAAAATATTTTAGTTAAGAAGCTAAAATGATGAATCCTGATTCGAAGATTATAATGGTATTCGCTGCTAATGCCGTTTCTGATTAATTCTACACAAATTCCATGAAATTATGGAATTAATACATTTGATGATAAGAATGTATTTTTTATTTTCAAGAATTCATTTTTTTTCACTAAGCACAACTTTATCAGCTTGTTGCGAGGTGCATGTCTCTAGTCCTAAGACTCCGCATGTCTGCATCATCGACCTAGAATCGAACCTGTGATCTCCAGGGTAATAGTTGTGTACCTTGTCAGTGTGCCACTCAGGAGCCCAGAAACAAACACACATTTTAAATGAATTATAAGTACATTTATTCGTCCATGCAGGAAGAGAAAGTAAAAGAGAATGGAGTGCGATTGTCTGATTGTTGTGTGTACTGTAATTTCATTAGTGAATATAATAATGAGAGCAAGCACCTGATCCGGCAGCTCCCTCCGCTCCCTCCTCTGTCACCTCCAGGTAGGACTTCTGTACAGCCTTCCCGATAAACAAATCCTTCCCTTCTGCAGACCACAAGGGAGAGGTGTGAAACCAGGAGGAAAAAGTGAATAAAATAAATGCAGGTGCAGCATTCTACAACAATTCCTATATGTAAGCACACACACACACACACACACACACACACACACACACACACACACACACACACACACACACAGTAAGGACACACGAACACAAACAGTAAGCACACACACACACAGAGCATTGGACAGCCACACTGCGGCACCTGGACAGCAGTTGGGGTTTAGGTGCATTGCTGGGGGGCACTTTAGTCATGAGGATGGAGAAAGGGGAGGGTTCTGCTCACTCCCCCTCCCCCACACATTTTCCTGCCAATTCGTCTTTTGAACCAGCGAGCTTTCTGTCCCAAACCTGCTTCTCTAACCACTAAAAGCTGCCCCTCCGCCAAATCATTAACATAATGTGTCCTTAGCCCCTTACCTTAACCTTAACTACCACGACTAAATGCCTAACCCGAACCTTACACCAAACCCAGACCTAAACTTTTAACCTGAACCATAAAGGCAAGTCTTAACCCTCCAACAGCCCTTTTGAAAAAGTGAAGTCGTGAGGATCGGCCAAAGTGTCCTCATTCTGTTGGTTGAGAACATATCCCAGTCCTCAATATGTAGCAAATACAAGTACACACATAAACACACACAGACACACACAGACACACACACCTTTTGTGTCAGCTGTCATGGCCGACAGGTCTGCTTCTTTGGTGAAGATGTTCCTGATGCCGAGTTGCTGCAATGCGTCTTTCAGATCAATCTTCTGCTCCACTTTAAACCTTCATTATCAAAATAAATCAAAAGAATAAAATCTTGCACAGCAATAAGATAGAGGTAGCAGTGCCTCATCCATAAAAGAAACTGCACATATGTCAGGTTGCAGGGAGGCTGGTGCCTATCTCAGCCAACACTGGGTGAAGGCGGGGTACACACCGAATAGCTCGCCTGTCCATCGCAGGGCAACACACACACACACACACACACACACACACACACACACACACACACACACAGCCAGTCACACTCACATCCCCACCTAGTGGCAAATTGGAACAGCGTGTCTTTGAACTGTGGGAGGAAACCGGAGTACCAAGAGGAAACCCACACAAGCACAGGGAGAACATGCAAACACTACACAGAAACCCCTTCCCAAACCCCAGGACTCAAACCCAGGACCTTCTTGCTGTGAGGTGGACATGCCAACCACTACAACACTGTGCCAGCCTTACCAGGAACTTGATCAAAAGACTCCAGGAACTGAACCCGAGTGTTGGAATGATAAAACAGACTGTATGACTGTCCAATTTGCTGCACACTGCAACACAATCATAAATTCTTTCGCTGACCACCTGGGCAAGTCAAAGTCATGATGTGTTTACACACTGAGTGTGTTTACATGAGTTGCTTGTCCAGAAGCCTGTTGAACTAGGGTAAAAATAACAGCTAACTGAATTTAACCCCATTGTCAGCATGCCAATTTGAAGCCATTACTAAGTGTTGGACACACCACCACACACATATTACATTAATAATATGTCACTGTAGTATGATGATCAGCAGGTCAAAGTCTGGGGCCATCGTTGTCAACCAGAAAAGGGTGGCATCCCCACTCCGGATCTGGGAGGAGTTCCAAGTGGAGTAGTTCAAGTATCTCGGAGTCTCATTCATGAGTGATGGGAAAACAGAGCGGGAGATGGATGGATGGATTGATGTAGTGCCTGCAGTGATGTGGACAATGCACTGGTCTGTTGTGGTGAAGAGAGAGCTGGGCTGTAAGGCGAAGCTCTCAGTTCACCGGTCCATCTATGTCCCAGTCCTCACCTATGGTCACAAGCTGTGGGTAGTCACTGAAAGAATGAGATTCATGAATGGTCAAAGTGAGTTTCTTTTGTAGGGTGATTGGACTCAGCCATCCGAGAGGGGCTCGGAATAGAGCCGCTACTCCTTCACACTGAAAAGAGCCAGCTGAGGTGGTTTGGGGATCTGGTTAGGATGCCTTCTAATGCTGCCCTGGGGAGGAGTTCCAGTCATGTCCATCCGGGAGAAGACTCCGTGGCAGACCCAGGACACACCGAAGAGATTATATCTGTCAGCTGGCTTGGGTACACCTCGGAATCTTTCCAGAGGTGTTTATATAAGTGACCGGAAGTCGAGTGTCTAGGCTTCCCTCCTGAGACTGCTGCCCCGTGACCCACGTCCGGGTAAGTGGTGGAAAACGAACAAACACATTGTATAATAAATTTTCACTTAGACAAGAATGTACTGTATGTGTGTGAAATAAAGACTTTTTGTTAGTTGTTTTTGGTAACCAGACGTTTTTATTGCTAAATGTATCATACCAATGATTTTTACCACTGTTATCAACAGCCTTATTTAAATTTTTTTACAGCCTGATGCTGATATCAGTTTCAAAATATTTTACTGTTGTTAATGTTTCAGCCTGTAAAAGACTTCAACACTGCTATTGTTTTCAATGGCGCTTTGGACCTGTCCAACACTTAATAATGGCTCCATGCTTGCACGCTGCTTCTAGCAAATAGGCTACTGCCATTCGACTCAGAGATTAGTGGTCGTCATCGTTCTTTGTAAGACAGATATCCTGTTCTACTATTTCTAATCTTATCTAATCTTAAATACGTTAATTTATATGATTTTTATTGAGTTGATTAGAAAAAAATGTGTTCATGCTTTCTTTATATTTTTTCGTTTCATTATCTATGGTTCTCACCTGGGCAAGTAAACCTCGACTTTCTGCTTCTTGACGTTATTGGCCCAGTCCTCGATCAGTGAGGCCTTGATGATTGGTTCTAAACTGGCCAGTGGGACTTCCTGTCTCGGCAAAACAATCATCATGCTCATGTCTTCACCTTCATATGGCATCTCCAACACCTGATACACTCCTCCTGCCTCCGAGCTGCCATCGCTGAACTCCCCTGCACAAGTGGTGAAAAAGAGAGTGTGAGGGGATGTGTGATTCTATCAGCACCTTTAAAGCAGATATTTTGAAAGAGCGTCACAGTGACGTGGTACATTTTCATGTGCATAGTAACCAGTTCTTTACCTCCACCAAGTGGGCAACGTAATTCTACATCATCTGCCGCTGGACTATAATCTTATTTCTAGATTTAACAATCTTAATTCACAAAATCTTGTTAAGTCAGACAGATAATTTCACTTGTTCTGAGTACAAGTATCTGTCCATGCAGCAAGATCATTTCACATGACAAAATTTCTTGAATTGTTAAATCTAGAAATAAGATTATAGTGTAAAGTTGAACATATAAAATAAGAATTTAACTCTTAAAACAAGATAAATTATCTAAAACTTCTAAATCTAAGGGTTTTTTTTTTTTTTATCTTGGTAAGAACTAAATAATTTGCAGTGCACCACCAAACAGAGAGGGGTGTAAGCATGCAAGATGCTGCCATCCACATCTATTACAAACCTTTGTACGAATGAGCTCATATATGTCCATGACTCGCTGGTGATCGCAGTGAGTGACAGGGAAGTGAGAGTATGCCATCCCTCCCTCCCATGAGAGCACGGCAGATGGCTGCGGCATAAAACTGGATTCAAACCTGCGAACATTAGGTTGCTAGGCATGCACATTGTTGATGTGCCACTCAGAAGCCCTCTTTTTTGTTTATCTGCTCTTTGTCATTGGCTTTCATTTGTAGTGTTGGTTCCTAAGAACTCTAGGTTTTCTTTAGCTGTAGGAATTCTGTCGATGTCAGAATTGGGTCCGCCCCACTTGTTGATGTCACTGGCCAGGTAGGTGAAGGCTTCCACCTCTTAAACAATGCCTCACAGTGGCAATGAAGAAAGTGCAGAAATTCATCAACATCAACTGCCTGTGAATTTTTTTAGTCATTCATTAATTTTTAACTGCTGAATACTACAGGGTAGTGGGGAGGCTGGAACCTATCTCAGCCGACTCTTGGGAAAGGTGGGTACATCCTGAACAGCTCGCCAGTTCATTGCAAGGCCAACACATACACAACCATTCACACTCACATTTAGAGGTAATTTGGAACAGCCAATTCGCCTAATGTGCATGTCCTTGGACTCTGGAAGGAAACTGGAATTGCACCCTTTGGGTAATATTATTCGAGAACATGGCATTAGCTTTCATTGTTATGCTGATGATACACAGTTGTATATTTCAG
>JBCNYH010000001.1:78348959-78359496 GCA_039654325.1 Tandanus tandanus
TTCTTGATATTGATAGCTTATTCTTCAAATTTTAGGACAGTCGTAACACGCATTTCACTACATATTGTACTGTGTATGATTTTGTACGTGACAAATAAATTTGAATTTGAATTTCATACATATGTGTCTTTACAGTTCAGGTGTGTGAGGGCCAGATGGAGTGTTGTGATGATGGCATCGTCCGTAGAGCAGTTAGAACGATATGCAAAATGCAAGGGGTCCAGTGAGGATGGTAGCTGTGACTTGATGTGCCTCATCACGAGCCTTTTGAAGCATTTGATCACGATTGGTGTGATTGTGATGGGACGGTAGTCATTGAGGCAGGAAACCATAGACTTCTTAGGCACAGGGACGATGGTGATTGTCTTGAGGCACGCTGGGATGATGGAGCTGCACAGAAAGATGTTAAAGATGTCAGTGAAGACATCTGCTAGCTGCTCTGCACACTCCCTGAGCACTCTGCCAGGAATGTTGTCTGGTCCAGCAGACTTCCATGTGTTGACTCTGCATAGAGTTCTCTTCACATCAGCCGTGGTGAGACAGAACATCTGGCCTCAAACTGAGCATAGAAGTAGTTCAGCACATCTGGCATCATTGTCACTAGCAGGTGGTGTTGTCCTGTAGTTGGTGATTGCCTGGATGCCCTGCCACATGTGACAGGAGTCTCTGCTGTTCTGGAAGTGGCCGTGGATTCTCTGGGCGTGTGCGCACTTTGCCTTTCTGATGGCTCAGGACAGTTTGGCCCTTGCTGATTTTAAGGCCACCCTGTCCCCTACACTGAAGAAGGAGTCACTTGACTTCAGAAGAGCATGCACTTTTGCAGTCATCCACAGCTTCTGGTTGGAGTGTGTGAAGATGGTCTTGAAGACAGTCAGGTCATTGATGCACTTCCCAATGTAGCCGGTCACTGTTGCCATGTACTCCTCCAAGTCAATAGATTCGCTCCAGTTGTCACCGTTGGTTGCAGCCACCCTGAAAATGTCCCAGTCAGTGCACTCAAAACAGTCCTGAAGAGAAAAGATGGCTCCTGCTGGACAGGTTTTAACCTGTTTCAGAACCGGTTTGGAGCGTCTGACGAGTGGTCTGTATGCTGGAATCAACATCACAGGGATGTGGTCTGAGTAGCCGAGGTGGGGGTGGGGCTCCGCACGATATGCGCTTGGAATGTTTGTGTAAACAAGATCCACTCCTCTCATAGCAAAGTCCACATGCTGATGGCATTTAGGGAGCACTGTTTTGAGATTTGCATGATTGAAATCTCCGGCAATGATAAACAGTCTGTCAGGGTGAGCATTCTGCAGCTTGCTAATAGCGCCATAGAGCTCACACCTTAGCATAAGCACTGGGTGGAATGTACACTCCGATAATAAAAGCGATAGTGAATTCCCTGGGTAAATAAAAAGGTCTGCATCTAACAGTCACAAACTCCATTACCGATGAGCAGTGGTTATACACAAGCACAGAGTCCTTACACCATTCTGAGTTGATTTAAACACACACCCGCCACCACCGCGAGTCTTACCACACAGAGCTGCATTCCTATTGACACGAAACATGGTTAGCACAGCTGAATTGCGGTGTCCGGAACTCTGTCATTGAGCTATGTCTCCGTAAAACCAAAGACACAGAAGTCTCTGTACTCACGCTGTGTAATTCGCTGGAGTCGGATGTAGTCCAATTTATTGTCCAGTGAGCAGACGTTGGACAAAATAACGGTGGTTAGTGCCGGCCGGCTAGGGTTTGTTTTTAGCCTAGTACGGACACCTGCCCATTTTCCGCACTTCCACTTCCTCGAGCACCTCTTGCGATGCCCTCTCCTGGCCACTGGCATCAGGCTATGCCGAGTTAGTGCTGGGTGCAAGCAGGGACTCCGGCATGACTAACTATGGCAGCATAACTAAAAAGAGAGAAACCAGAAGGAAGGGTGACATGAGGGCACCCTATAATGTTGGGCAATCAGCCACTCCACTGTTAACGGACCAGGCATGACAGAACCTTGTGGAACACCAAACTTAACATTAGAACGTATAGAGAAATCACCATTTACATCTACAAACTGATAACAGTCAGTTAAATAAGATGTAAACCAGGAGAGGGCCGTTCCCTTAACTCTAACAACATTTTCTAATCTGTCAAGAAGAATCGTATGATCAATAGTGTCAAAGGCACTAAGGTCAAGTAACACAAGCAGGGAGACACAGCCGTGGTCAGAGGCCACCAGTACATCATTTACCACCTCAACGAGTGCTGTCTCTGTGCTATGATGAGGCCTAAATGCTGACTGATACTTTTCATGAATGTTATACCTACAAAGATATGATCATAACTGCTGCGCTCCAGCATTTTCTAAGATCTTGGAGATAAAAGGAAGATTTGATATTGGTCTATAGTTGACCAGCTGATATGAGTACACCCTGACCAGCTCACCAGACCATCACAGGGCAACATACACGCACAACCATTCACACTCACACCTAGAAGCAATTTGGAACAGAAAATTAGCCTAATGTGTATGTCTCTGTACTGTGGGGGGAACCAGAGTACCTGGAGGAAACCCACACAAGCATGGGGAGAACATGCAAACTCCATACAGAAATGCCTGAGGCCAGGAATCGAACCAAGGACCTTCTTGCTGTGAGGCAGACATGCTAACCATTACACTACCATGCCGAATAATGTAAAATTATAAAGCTTTTAAAAAAGTTGAGTTAACCTTTAAGACAATTAAAAGTGACACTCAAATTGCAAACTCACAGATAGGTAGTACTTAAATTTTAATACAATATAGTGTCACTTTAGAAAACTTGCAGTGCAATCAAAATGCTTAATACAAAAAGCAAAAACAAAAAACAACTCCACCATGTTTTGGAATTTGGCCAGGAAACTGAATTTTTTCCTCCCTGGCCTTGTTGTAGGTCTGTTTCAAGAGCTTTCACCAAACATGGATTTGCTCGGCCGTCCTTTTAAACTGAATCGTCACCCACACCACCACATTTTTAAATAGGTCACTATTCCGCATTTTCCTACTGTCCATGTTTTTAAAAATATATAACTACAGTACTTCAGATTTCAGCTGACCTCAGTCTCCCCTTCCAAAAATCAACAGGTCTGGATCATGTTCACAATTCACTTGATTTTACTGGTTTCTTCTGATACCTCTGGGTCAGAGTCTGGAACAAGTCCTGAGGAGTACGCACAGAGCACCAAGGCCAGTTAGTGTTCACTTGAACATATACATGAGGAGTCCACTTGCAAAACCTTTTAAGTCAAGTTGGTCAGTTTTTAAGAAAAATCATATTTTTTTAAAGGCATAGAAATGATCTAAGTTTCGCTTCTTCTGCTACAATTTCTAACATGAGTTAGCAGGTTAGTGGAGCTATCAGTGGGACATGCAAAGTTGCATGAAAAAGAGGCTATGGGAAATAACTCAATTATTTATTTATTTATTTGTTTGTTTGTTTATTTTTTTACAAAACTTGACTTGGCAGGTTTTGCAAGTGGACTCCTCACATAGAGTAGCAACTTGACATCCAACTGCATTACCTGGGAGTGTTAGTCTGACTAACACAATAATAATTTTTGTTCTAACATCAGTAAATGTCCTCTGCACGTGGGCAGAACACAAAGTGCAAAAAGATGGGCAGAACACAAAGTGCATTGCTGTTTATTGGGCTTCCTAGTTGTAGACCTGTCCGGTGGTCATAATGTTATATCTGATCACTGTATGTTATTGCAGCTAAAACAAACTATTTATGAATCTGGAGAGGGATTTTACAGATGATTGGCTTACCGGGTCAGATAAACTGCCACATCTGATCTTCTAAACTAACCACACTGATGGCCATGAGCTTTAGAATCATTCTTTATTAGACAGATATGCCCAGATTTGTCTAGATCAGGAGGAAACCTCGGATCAGGCATTTACTGAGGATGAACTTATCAGGGCAATCCGCTCTATGCAATCTGGGGAATTCCCCACAGCCTGAAGGATGTCCTATAGAATTCTAGTAGAGTTTTTCAGTAGAGTTTCACTAATGCTGCGGAACATGTTCAGTGAGTTCCTAATCTGGTATCCTTTCCCCCTCTTATCTGCAGGCCTCTATATTTTTAAATGAAAAAGGAATCTCATTGCTTATGGGCAACGGTGAAACTCCTTACTTTGGAGAATATTGTAATGTATCGACCTGACTTTCATGGTTCATCAGACCGTTCATCTGTCCGCTACCCATCCACCCATATATGTACTGTTTTTGGTGCCCACAAGCCAGAAAAATGATGTTCAGAAATTAAAAAATCTTTAAAAAACAACTTCTCCAAATGTGAACTATATTGTCCCTAGTCATCTAACGTATTTCAGAATTTTCTTTTTCTAAGTTCTGCCCACATCAATGACTAAACATTTTTTTTTGCCAGAAAAAAGGCTAACTGCCTTTCCCATCTAAAATACTGATCACAGAATCCTCATATCAGTAGCATAGAGTATTTTTGGCAAACAAAAGGAGGCTTCTGATATTTCTACTGAATTTTTGGGAGAAATTGCCTTAAACATGTAAAATGTTGGCACAGTAATTAGCTCCCGCTGCCATCGAAGGTAAGCAGAGCAGGAGCTATAGAAATGGATTCTGTCCATCCGTCTTTCCGAATTGTTAGTGCAATAACTTCGGAAGGAAATGAAATAGGATTACCAAATTTGGTGTATGGGTTCCCCACAGGACTGAATATTGTGGGATTGTATATGGGTAACCTTGACCTTGTTTCAAGGTCGCAATATTACTTTTTATAATATTGGACTTGTTAAATGTTCCTGCCAGCGGGAGCGTCTGAACCCCTGTGGTCTATTATTACTTGCAGATGGAAATGAATTTAACTTACAAATATCTTATGGTTTACACCTTTAGGAAGTGCCTAAATACATATATGGTGTTAAGATACTTTCTAAGGCTCTTTTATTTACAGTCCTTTCTTTAATTATACATTCAGACCAAACTGGCTTCAATAAACAGACACTCTTTTTCAACATAAGGCATCTTTTTAATGTAATTTATGATAATATGACTTCTCAGTGCATGAAGGTAGCTGTGTCTCTAGACACCGGGAAATGTTTCAAAAGGGCTGAGTGGGAACACCTATTTATCTCCCTTATTAAATTTAAAGCACAAGCTCACTGTCAACATTCTCTTTTAGAGAATCCAGAAATGGATTCACATACTTAGGTGTGCCACTTACAAGCTTTCAATTTTAATTTTGAGACACTACTTTTACCCACTAAAGAAGATCTGCAGGAGAAACAATCCCTCCTCCAGTCATCATGTCTGAAGGACAAAAGTTTCTGTCCTTGAGCCACAATTGGATCCTGTCAGCAGACCCAGCATGAGTGATTAAGGGAGGGCAAGGTGAACTCCTCATAACTTTTTGTGAAGTATAACAGGTCGTCTCAATGAGGATAAATTACGTGTTCACTTTCATTTTACTGCTTCAATAGCTCGTGATAATTTGCAGCCTCACATTTGGGCCTGCTTGTCAGATATAATTGCTTTACAGGCTGACATGTTGTCTCTGTGGCTGTGACACAAACTACTGCTTCTTTGTAATTGCATGTGTATTAAAACCTCCCTGAGAACATTCCTAAACAGGAATAATAACTAAAGGGTTATAATATAATTATAACTTGTGAGTTTTTATACACAAATCATTAATTCTTTTGTCTTCCTGTTGATGAAGGCAGGGTCAGAGTTCATTCTGGCTTTATTTCTACCCCTGTAAAAAGTCTAACTCCATTTAGAAAGACACTGTGCTGTAACACTACAATACTCACTCACTCGTTTGCTGAACTGCTTAATCCTACAAGGGTCACGGGGAGGCTGGAGTCTGTCTAAGCCAACATTGGACAAAGGCGGGGTACACCCAGAACAGCTTATCAGAGTGTTGTAGGGCAGCACGCATTCAACCATTTACACTCAGACTCATACCTAGAGGCAATTTGGAACATCCAGTCAGCCCAATGTGCATATCTTCGGACTGTAGGAGGAAACCAGAGTACTTTGAGGAAACCAAAACAAGGACGAAAGAACATGCAGAGAACATTTTTGTTTAAAAGCATGCAATGAAGACACACAGAATTTTTTTTCCCAACCTGTGTTTATTCGGGGCATCACAGTTGTGTATTGGTTAGCACGTCCAACTCACAGCTAGAAAGTCCTGGGTTCAAATATGGATTCTGGAGGACGTTCGGTGTGGTTTTTCTCCCAGTGCATGCATAGGTTTCTTCGGGGTACTCCTGTTTCCTCCCACAGACCAAAGACATGTACATTAGTCTAATTGTCTGTTCCAAATTGCCTCAATGTGACTTTGAAAGTTTGTATGTGTTGGAGCTGTGGTGGTCTGGCAAAATGTTCAGAATGTACCTGGGGTACACCCTGAGTAGCACGCCAACACACATACAACCATTCACCCTCACACCTCAGGGCAATTTGGAACAGCCAGTTAGACTAATGTGCATGTCTTTGGAATGTGGGAGGAAACCAAAGTACCTAGATTAAACCCACACAAGCATGGGAAGAACATGGAAACTCCACACAAAGATGCCTTCTCTAAGCCAAGGATTCGAACCCAAGATCCTCTGCTGTAAGGCGGATGTTCTAACCACTACACTACTGTGCTGCCAACTAATTTATAAAAATCTTTAATGTATCAAATAGCAACACATTTTCCAGAATTCATTCACTCATCACTCTCTGATTTATTAAACCACTTTAATCCTTCTACTAGGGTCACTGGGAAATTGGAGCCCATCTCAGCCAACACTGGGTGAAGGCAGGGTAATTGGAACAACCAATTAGCCCAAAGTGCATGCCGTTGGACTGTGGAAGGAAACCGAGTTACAAAGAGGAAACCTACACAAGCATGGAGAACACATGCAAACTCCACACAAATACATCCTTGTCGAACCCAGGACCTTCTTGCTGTGATGGGGACGTGTTAACCATTATTCCACTGGGCCGCCCATCATTTATTCATTTTGGTGTTAATTATTTATGTGTAGCATTCAGTATGGAGATGCATGTGAAATAACTGTAACTACAGTGGACATGTATAGAAATTCTATACACCCTTGTTGAATTTGCAGGTTTTTGTGATGTAAAAAAATTTAACCAAGTTCAATTGTATCAGATGTTCTCCCACCTTTAGTATTCTATAGCAACCACCAATCAGATTAGTTCTGGGCTCTTTAATTACCTTAACACCAGATATGCCAATGATGGCAGCATTTTGATGACACTGGTGTAGTGGTTATCGTCCGCTTCACAGCAAGAAGGTCCTGGGTTTGAGTCCCACTTGAGCCTTGCGATGGTCCGGTGAGCTGTTCAGAGTGTACTCTGCCATTACCCAGTGTCAGCTGGCAAAAGTTCCAGCTTCCCTGTGACCCTAATATTACAATTAAGCAGTTGAGTGAGTGAGTGAAAGCATTTAGTAAAGGCCATGATAAAAATAATTAACAACTGTAAGATTAGCTATGATTTCAACATAGTGGCACTGTAAGACTATAAAAGTATACTTGGCACTTACCTGTTCAGTTCTCTGTTGCGTGCCTGATACAATGGTACAATAAGCACAGGTGTCCCAAGCAATCCAAATACCAGGGCCAAATCAGCTACTTCCTCAGAATCATTTCTCTGCTAAACAATTCTACTGAAAGCTGCAGTAGGTTATACTCTCTGTATCATACACTATACTATATAATGTTCCATAACTTTGCTAGTTTCTTTTGCATTTTTTCTATTTTCTCCTGTTCCTCTTTAGCACCTCCAGCATCTCCAGGTCAATAATGTAACACTGACGTTTCTTCTTGTTTATAATCACATCTGGTTTCCTAGCATGTACAAGCTTGTCTGTCTGGATATTGAATTTCCACAACCTCACCTCTTCACCTCTTCCCTTTCTATTAGTCTTTCTGGCTCATGCTCATACCACTTGTCTGTTGCATTAAATCAATGAAATCTGGAAATGTTTCACTGGAGGATTTTGGCTACATTATTATATCAATGTTTATATTTTACCTGTGCCAATTTGGACGGCAAGGTGGCGTGGTGGTTAGCATGTCCGTCTCACAGCAAGAAGGCCTGGGTTTGATTCCCGGGGTCGGGAGTTTCTGTGTGGAGTTTGCAGGTTCTCCCCGTGCTTGTGTGGGTTTGCTCCAGGTACTCCAGTTTCCTCCCACAGTTCAAAAACATGCACAGTTATTAACAGCTAATTGGCTGTTCCAAATCGTCCCTAGGTGTGAGTATGAATGGTTGTATGTGTGTTGCCCTGCAATGGCCTGGCGAGCTGTCCAGGGTGTACCCCGCCCTCGCCCAGAGTTGGCTGAGATGAGTGCCAGCCTACCCGCAACCCTAATTAGGATTAAGTGGCTTAGAAAATGAATGAATGAATGATTGATCTTTTGCAGGCCAGCACCTCAGTCTTTATTTTAAGGTCCCCTTTCTTTAGCCAATCTCAAGATGCATCACCTTTTATATTTTCAGTTTGCTGCAAAAAATGGCCATGCAGTGACTTGCTCTTCCACTCTTTTAATCTCTCTCACTCCTTTGCCGAACTGCTCAATCCTATTAGGGTTGCCCGGTGACTGGACCCTAACTTAGCCGACACTGGACAAAGTTACAACCTAAACAGCCCATCAGACCATCACAAGGCCAACACACCAAAAGCATTCATATTCACATCCACACCTAGGGGTAATTTGGAACAGCCAATTAGCCAATAAGTCCATGTCTTTGGGAGGGAACCTCCACGTAGGCAAGCACGTGGAGAAAATGCAAACTCCACACAGAAACACCACATCGAGCCCAGGATTTGAAACCAGAACCTTCTTGCTGTAAGGCGAACGTCCATAGAGATGAATTTATTTATTTTCTTTGCAAAATTTAAAGATTTAATTTTTTAAATAAAATATTTTAAAACTGAAGTTGACAATTCTCAATTTATAGGAAGTAACAGGTACAATTAATTTTATACTGAGGAAAAACATCTTTGTTCACAATCAGTAATTTTTTTCTTTTGTCATGTGAATTTTATTCCGTTACTACATCAGCCCGCACACGTTTTGTTAGCCTGGATGTGTAAGCCTCAGGGGAAATCCCTTCAGCTTAGCTGTTCTTTATACAGATTTAGAGTGTGCACTGCACATATGTCCTCACATGTGGATGATAAAGATGATGATACACTTCTGAGTTGAAGATATTATGTTGAAAATAATCATGTGAATACTGTCTCCAACCATCTGAGAGTCTAATTAATCAGGCACCAGAGATGCTATCAAGCCCTCACCCTCATGTTGACTATATCACTCACATGGAAACATGCGTCCACAGTGGCTGTCTCTTTCTCCTCAGTGCTTCAGCTGATGGCAGTCTGGCTCTCAGTTTCCTGCATGGAGGAACTATAGGAACATTTGGACAGGTTTGTTTGTTTATTTATTTATTTATTTTAATTGTCAGTCCCAGTATAGTAGGTGTGTAGTGTGTTAAGACTAGCTAGATCCCACTGCTGAACAGTTTCCAAGCTTTTCCTAATTAAATAAAAAAATAATATAGTCAACCGTAGCTATAAGCACTTTTTTGATATGATGACTTCACTATTATACTCTATCTGGAATTTTCACTCATTCAGTCATGGAATTTTCACTGACTCATTTGCCAAATCCTTTAATCCTATTATGGATGTGGGAAGGCTGGAGTCTATCTCAGCTTACACTGGGTACACTTTGAACAGCTCATCAGACCATCACAGGGCCAACACACGCAACCATTCACACACTCACACCATGGGGGAATTAGAAACAGCCAATTAGCCTAATGTGCATGTCTTTGGACTGTGAAAGGAAACCGGAGTACCCAGAGGAAACCCACACAAGCACGAGAAGAAAACATGCAAATTCCTTACAGAAACATCCAAACCCGGGACTCGAACCCAGGACCTTCTTGCTGTTTCAAATGCTTTGGAAACACATCAGTTTTTCAAAAAGTGATTTTTCAGCACGGTGGTGTATTCGTTAGCATGTCCGCCTCACAGCAAGAAGGTCATAGTTTTAGTTGAGTTTTTGCGTGGAATTTGTATGTTCTCCCTTGCTTGTGTGGATTTTCTCAGGGTACTCTGGTTTCCTAATACAGTCCCAGGACATGCACATTTAGGGGCGATTTGAAACAGCCAATTAGCCTACTGTGCATGTTTTTGGACTGCGGGAGGAAACCGGAGAACTTGGTGGAACACACGCAAGCACAGGGAGAACATGCAAACTCCACACAGAAGGACAAGCCCGGGAATCGAACCCAGGCCTTCTTGCCACTGTGCCACCAGTGAAATGTATTTGTTAAGCTTTATACTATATGTTCATTCATTCATTCATTTTCTGAACCGCTTAATCCTAATTAGGGCGCCCATCTCAGTCGACTCTGGGTGAGGGTAGAGTACACCCTGGACAGCTCACCAGGCCATCGCAGGGCAGAAACACGCTGACGGCTATGCAGCCTACTCTTGACGA
>JBCNYH010000001.1:78450940-78464094 GCA_039654325.1 Tandanus tandanus
ATGGGCGCCAGCCTCCCCGCGACCCTAATTAGGAATAAGCGGTTCAGAAAATGAATGAATGAATGAATGAATATATCAAAGCAAGTGTGCGCTCGTACGTGTGAAATAAAGAATACAGCACAAATGAGGTATTCATATGCAAATTAGTTAAGTGTTGCTGGAGGAAACACGAGATGATCATGCAACTTTTTGTTACTTTTGCATTATAATGTCGCCCCCTCTGTGCAGAGTTGTTGGTCATTTTAAGTTCTCTAAATGGAAAAAAAAATAGGTACATGAAACAGCGCAGTTTAATAGAAACAAACAAAGTATTCTTGCAAGCTTTTATTGAGTCTGGGTGTAATTTTCTGATTGAAAATGTCAATTTCACTGGCACAATGGAATGCAAGCTCTGTGAGAAAAACAATTATTGATGCTGCATTTGGACATTCAAAGACTCTCTTATATAAATTGTGTGTATGTGTGTTTTTGAACAGAGTTCCCCCAGCAAGATGAAAATAAAAGTGCTGAAGGATGAGCCTCTGCCAGGTAAATGTGTGTTTAAGTGAAAACATGTCTACTTGGGCTTCCTCTGGGTTCTCCGCCTATCTCCCAAAAATATGAAGGCTTGATTAAGATAAAATTCATTTGAGTAAATGAGTGTCTCTCATTGACTGTATAATAGCATGCTTATATCAGAACCCGCTCTATAGTAATGAAGCCATTTCTTTGCATCCCGAGTTCGTGCAGTACATACTTTCTCTGGCTGAAACGTGCAGTTGATGTGTGGGGCATTGTTGTTTTTTTGCTGGACACGGTTCTTTTACATTTCTTCAATGAAAAAACTCTTAAATTTTCTTTATTACATCTACCCAGAAAGCTTAAACAGCTTCTGCTGAAAATATTTGGTTAATACGGATGTCTAGTTGATCTAAAAATTAGACAACAGCCAAACTGTGACTCTGTGAGGAGCAGCTTCCTGGTTTTACACAGCAGTCAACAGTGTAGGGTGAGTTTAAAACGTATTATCTGGGACACCATTTTAAAACTTCTATCCTAATGTTATTGATAGTTCATGTGTTCAGTGACAAACAAATGACTTTTGCCTAAATTTTGATGGATGTACTTAATATTGAAATTAAGGTTGCTAGCTTCTAAGGCTAACTAATACAGTTATTGTTTTTTATTAAAAATGGCAGTTTGTACTAGTGCATGTGTTGAGAAAGATTCTCATAAGTAGGTATATGATGGTGAAGTCTGTTGTGAAGCAAGAAAAATTCAAAGAAGTCTCTCAATGTAATAAACAGAGTGTGCTAGCTCAAGCTGCAGGCGGACTGCTCCAGGATTTCTGTCAGTCAAGAGCATCCACACCTGCTTACTTTATAGTAAACTAGAAAAACTGATTTCTAAAATAAAAAGTGCAGACATCAGCATAGGGAAAGATTACTGTTGAAATCCAATACTATAAAAAAAGGTTTAGACAAGAAAAGAAACTTTGAATATATACTCTTTTGCCATAAGGGATCATGGGGATAAGCAGCATTAAAGATTGTTCCGCAACCAGCTAGCAGGTTTGCTAGACTTCCTGTGACAAATATTGAATATTGGGGGGTCTTGTTCCACCTTCAGGATGGTTTGTAGTAACTATAGAGTTGTGCTGGTCAGGTCGAGGCTCAGCAACATTATATGGCGATAAAATTAATTCTGCTAATGACCTAAATGTAATGAATGATCAGGTTTAACTATCAAGAGACTTTTTCTTCTCTTATGGCAAGGATAATATAGTCATCATCATCTTCATCCGCTTGTTCCTGGGTCGGGTCGCAGGGGCAGCAGCCTAAGCAGTGAGGTCCAGACGTCCCTCTCCCCAGCCACTTCCTCCAGCTCTTCTGGGGGATGCCAAGGCGTTCCCAGACCAGCCGAGAGACGTAGTACCTTCAGTGTGTTCTGGGTCAGCCCCGAGGTCTCTTCCCGGTTGGACATACCCGAAACACCACACCAGGGAGGCATTCGGGAGGCATTGTAATTAGATGCCTGAGCCACCTCAACTGGCTCCTCTCAACGCGAAGGAGCAGCGGTTCTACTCCGAGCTCCTCCCGGATGACAGAACTTCTCACCCTATCTCTAAGGGAGAGCCCTGTCACCCTGCAAAGGAAGCTCATTTCAGCCGCTTGTGTTAGTTTGGGATGTGTTACAGAAGACTTCAATTTTCCCATCATCAATTCAAGATGTCACTGAAAAAAGAACCCTACTCTGGATGAAAATAAATGTTGTGATTTTGTGGCTTGAAATACATTAAAATCAAACTTTTCTATTTAGACACCATGGCTGAAACCATCAGTAATGTGCTGAATGTTAAATTTCTGGAGAAGCATTATGTTATCTGAAATATATTTGCATATATACTAAAGTATCTGTGTGTTTGTGTATATTTAGCATGTGTGTTTTTGTGTGTATGTGTTCTAGTTGAAAGGGTGCCAGAACCTTCATCTCCAAAGGATGGACAGAGCAGAAAATCCAGGTTGAAGGGAAAGCCATGTGGCCAGTGTGGAGCTCGATCTGCTGGACTAGTGAGTCATTATTATTCTATATTCTTACACAAAACAAGCTTTTTAATCCTTCATCCATCTGTTCATCCATTTGTAAAAAACATTATTCTACTGTAAAGAACAATTATATCAACTTTGTATATTTAGTTCATATTCATATAAATCATTTTGTCCCCTTGTTTATACGATGTCTCTACTACAGTACACCACTATAGACTACTATAGTGTACATAAGAAAAAAGAAAGAAAAAGTCCTTAGATGAGTGGAGAAACATTTTTTTAAATATTGCAGAGTTCTCTTAGCTCACTTTTACTCATCTAAGCTTCAATCCTCTCCAGATGCACCAGCCATTAATAATTAATAATATATTTGACTGCTGCATGTGCTATGAGAGATATGACAGTCTTTTTTACTCACCAAGAAGAATTATGGTGTTATGAGGCCTATGTTCTCTAATACTACTACTACTACTACTACTACTACACCCACACATACTCACACAAACGTGATGATGGCTTTGTAGTTTTATCTTTCTGTAAACACACCTCTGCACTGCAACCTCCTACTGTAGACTACTAATTTAAACTCTGTTACCCTTGTAGTTTTTGAATTCGATATTGAGGAGAATTAAATGATAGCATTATCATTACTCAACCTAGTTTAAAGTTGTTCATCGACCAAGATATTTCACTCAGTATAATGTACCAAATACTCTACCCAAATTCTTCTTAGTGCACTACTAAAAAGAGTCTCTGTTTTAGCTTATGAAAAATTGCATAGGTACTTCTGTACGTAAAGAAGACCTAGATGTGAGCAAAATAACCAGACTACATTACGGCTTATTATGAGACTAATGTTTATTTCTACCAACTGCATACAAACAAGCAGACACAAAATTCACCAAGCACACAAGAAAACATGAACACAGACTAAGCTTACACAGCTAATCGGCGTAAGCCAGATGTTACTATATTTAGAACATGCTTCTGTGTATGTGTGTGTGTGTGGCGGGGCCAAGGAGGACAAACTTTCTATGCTACACAGCGGCGATACCATGAGAAACTCGCTTTACATGATGTAATTGACCCTTACAGCCTTAAGAAGGCAGAGCTATCTGACAAAATTTTATCTATTGCCAAGTGTACAGTTTGCAGATATTGTGAAATAATTACGAACGCCATTTCTCCGGAGCAGAAGAAAGCATACCGGTCTCTGGAGTCTTATAATTATTCCATCAGTGGATAGGTGCAGGAAATAACAGTGAAATTTTGCCGAAATGAAAGTGCTCTCATGGGTCGGTAAGTTTTCTGTTTAATTTTAACACTAACATGCAGATGGTGATGCAGCTTTGTAAGCCTGTTACTGTGTTTGTGGCTTAGTGCGAGTTCAGTTGAGTGAAGCTCAATATTAAATGTTCAGTGTTTGAACATAGTTAAATATTAAAAAATACAACTATGACTACATTTGGGTGATTTATCTAGATTTATCTCTGCTCTAGAGCGATTTATTCATGAGTGCAGTAGTTCTGTGGACTTCTTTGTTTGAAGTTAAATCAAATGCTAAACAAGCTAACAGCACACATGGTTGGTTTGCAATATAATTATTTATAATGAGTGTCTTATTTAAAAATTTGTATTGGTAAATAAAATGGCTACATGTTAATTGCTGGTACAAATAAGCATGTGCTAACAGCTATGACCTGACTCAGTATAACCTACATTCATTGCAGCTAAATCAGCCGAAAAAGCTGACAACACAAACTTTCCCACAGTCTGTGATTTGCTTGCGATATAATTATACATGAGTGTCTTTCTTATGAATATAAACAAAGCATGCACACTAACCGGTTATAAAATGGTCACTGCAAACACAGATCTAATCCTTGTTTACCTCCAAATCCTTGGCTTCTTCCCCGTGGCTGGAAGGCCTCTGCATTCCAGCCACATCTTCAGCTGACAAACAGAATGTTGACTGATATCAGCGTGAAAAAATTCTCCAGAACTTGCCATGACTCGCATACTGTCTCAATGCAGGAGGACAAATGCTTGTCCCACTTGGTCCAATGTGTGTACTACATAGCACACAACACAGAAAGTGGTGATGTATAATCAATCAGTGAAAGTGAAAGTGGAAAAATATTAGATTCAAATGATACACAGGGAGGAAAGAAAACGCACCAAATTGTCAAAATGAATAAAAGGTCATTTATGTGTTTGCAGAAGCTTGTAGAGTCATAAGGAGATATGTGGCTGATCTTGCAGCAGCAGCTGAAGACTGTTGTTGAATGGTGCATTAAAAGCAATGTTTAAGGGGTTCAGTGAAGTTTGAGGTGAGAGTTTGTGGATCAGGAGCGATGGGTGGAGTAAGGCCTTTGCACCAGTTTTCAGAGTGCTTAAAGTCAAATTGACAGACCTTCTAGTGAGAAACCATGAATATTAATGATACTGTCTATGTTGTGGTTATCCCTTGCTTGCATGCATGGAGACTTGGGGGTCATTATTGATGACTACTCACGGTTGAGTAGTGAGTTTTAAATAATTCTTAATAACTATATCTAATTCTGGATAAATAAATTTTACCACTAGATATAATCTATAGATTTGGAATCAAGTCAGCAGGGAACAGTCTATAGATATTAAACAGGTGTCTTGAAACACAACTTCAATTTATCACAATGCATGAAATACATACGTGTAGACATTATATTCTTATCACAGTTTGGCTATGTGCAAAGACAACCAAGTGTACTCTAATAGAAATAGTAAATATAGAGCCAAAGCACATTTTCCCTTATTAAGAGGAATGTCTCTTTGATACGTGTTAGTGCATCATGTTGTCCTGGGTGAGCCGGTATGTGTGTATGTATGTATGTATGAGAGAGAGAGAGAGAGAGAGAGAGAGAGAGAGAGTTTTGACATTATCATCAGTGAAGGAGCCATTGAAGCTGGGTGCAGTTTTAACACAAGTCACAGGGGTCCCAGTAGTATGGGAGAGTGAAGACAACCCACTTGATGACTTGACATTCCTTCTCTACGGTGCTGTACTTGCCCTTCTGCACATAGAGCCTGCAGCTGATGCACAACATTGAGTGTTTCCCCTTTTCCCCAGCTCTCTGTCCAATGTGTCCATCTGCAAAAAAGGGAGAGAAATGGCAGTTGAATGTGACACTACCCAAAGCCGCCTTTACCTTATAGAAAGGCTGTTCACACAGCTTTGTCAATTGCACTATATCTGGTGCTCATGTTTTTATGAGGACCAGTCAGCGGCCTGGTGACATCTGAAAAATTAGTTACCAACCTCCTATAATAGCTAGCCAGCCCGGGAACTGCCTCATCCGCTTTTTGGTTTTAGGTCTCAGGGAGGCTACAATTGCAGCAGCAAATTATAGTTTGTACCTACCTGTGACCCAAGTTGAAACACATATACCACACTTCCACCCAACCAATTATTCACTTTGAGTTTGCAGTGAACCCTGCCCATCATGTTTTAGATGCCATTGCCAATCATTACTGTAAATGATTGTCTTCTAAGTATGCAATTGCATATGTGTTATGTAAACAGAGGATTCTGAGCCATTGAAATGTTGCCATAGTTCCAAAAAACCCAAATGGAAATGTTCAAATTGTTGTCACCTAATAGGAGTGGGAAAGTTTTTCCCAGAACATGGTGGTCAATGAAATCTGCCAATATCCCTTTATTATATCCAATGTTATATAAAAATGAGCCACACCTAATCAATCAAGCAGTTAATCAGTGCAAGGCATCAGATAAGCATTAAATGTCCACACAAAAAGGGACCGACCCATCAGACTTGGGTACGAAGACCACCTGGCTGTTCTCCGCATAGCCTGACCATCCTGAGGTCGCATCAAAACACATTGTTTTTGTGTTCAGGTAATCTATATGGGCAGTTGCATACAACCACAACTGGATGAGTCTTGATGTGGACTATGAGGTCAGTGCAACCTAGAAGAGGTGAGAATATGTTTGCAAATTCCCCCTACAACCTTTGGATTGGGGAAAGGTGGTCTCCACTAGGGACCAAGGTGAATTTGGCTGCAGCATTAGAAACCTACAATGCCAGCTCTGCCCCCTCTGGATCCACTGTTGCCAGAGCCACAGGAACCTGCTCTCTGTACAGTTTTAGGGGATTAAGCCTCTGTTGGTCTGCTTATCCTCATAGTTGACTTCTCACAACTTCAGGTAATCTATATGGGCAGTTGCATACAACCACACCTGGTTGAGTCTTGATGTGGACTATGAGGTCAGTGCAACCTTATCCTTATCCTCATAGTTGACTTCTCACAACTTCTCTTCAACTTACCCTTACCACTTTGCAAGTATTTAGAACTCATTGTGGGTAGTAAAACAAACAATTTATCTTTTATTTCAAATTCATCGTTTATTTTCTGAACCGCTTAATCCTAATTAGGGTCGCGGGGAGGCTGGCGCACATCTCAGCGTACTGAACTTTTTTGTTTTTTTTAAGGTCCTTTAACACAATTATATTTAATTATGTCTAGAATTCCAAGTGCCTGTGCCAATACAACAGCTTGAATCAGGAAAATCCTATGAAGTCTGGTAGGATCATGCATACTGCAGATAAAAAAGGTTAACCATTCTATAGCTTTCTATAGCCTATCCATTCTACGATTTAACATGTGGGGCCTCATGTACAAAGGGTACGTATGCACAAAAACGTGGCATACGTCCTTTCCCACAGCAAAGTTCAGATGTGTCAAGAGGGAAAATACCGTGGAAATGTGCAGTGCCTCATGCCAACTTCATGGCTAACTTCATTGATAATACGAAAACAATTAGTCCTCAGAGTGATGCGCACATAAGAGACACATGAACAATTAACAATGTTGACCAATTAACACATCCCCATGTCTGCAATTAGATGAGTAGATATAAAAGCATGTTCAAAGTGATGCAGAAAATACTGTTAACAACAATGGCTGCTTTAGCAATATTAGAAGACATTGCGAATGGTGCAATAAGAGGAGAGCGAGTATTCAGAGACAGAGACGATTTACTGGTACATGATGATGACTGGCTCATCAGCCGCTTCTGGTTCCCGACAGAAATCCTCCTGGAACTGTGCGCGGAGCTGCGGCTGGCCTTGGAGCATGACACGGTGAGGAGCAGTGCGCTGCCAGTACCTACACAGATGCTGACCACACTGGGGTTCCTAGCAACAGGGGCATTCCAGAGGGAACTGGCCAACCGATCGGGACTGTGACAGTCGACCCTGAGCCAAGCCAAGCCTGCTGTGTGGGACGGACTTATCTGTATGTCAGCCAGGCATATCAAATTCCCATACAGCGCAGCTGAACAGGCCAATATTAATGCACAATTTGCAGCGAGAGCCCGTTTTCCTAATGTAAGCAGCACTGTCGACTTCACACACTGCCATAAAAGCGCCATCACATGATGAATTTGTTTATGTCAACGGGAAGCATTTTCATTCGAACAATGTACAGATCATATGTGATGCGCAAATGCATCCCTGGAAAATAAACTGGACTATAACCGAGTCCAGCAGACTACCCAGCAGGAGTTCAGAGATTGTTTCATCATTGTTTTGCCAGGGACATGGCTTAGCAACAGAGTTCTGGGAACCGCCATCTATCTGGATGGGCTAGCTTTGGTTCATGCCAACAAAAATGCAACTCTGTGTGGTAAGACTCAGAGTCAGAGTTTACAATCCACCAGTGCTAATGCTGTGGAAAAGCTCTGTGAACTGTATGGAATGCACATTCAGATGGATTGCTTATTCTAACAATAGATTTCGACCATACGAATCTCATGTAAGTGCCCTATTAATTCCATCATTGTGTGGAGTTTGCAACGAGAGGAGAGAACACGCTGGAGCATGTTTACACAAATCACTAATATTCCTGGCGTGTACTGTGTGAAGCCCCGCCCCCAGCTTGATTACTCAGATCACATCTCTGTTATGGAAATTACAGCATACAGAGTGCTCATCAGAAGCTTCAAAATAGTTGTAAAGAAGGTAAAAACCTGACTGGAAAGGAGCTGTTTCTTCTCTTTAGGACTGTTTTCAGTGAACTGACTGGGACATGGTCAGGAATGCTGCAACCAACGGTGACTGGACCAACTTAGAGGAGTACACACCATCAGTGACCAGTTTCACATTGATGATGTTACTGTCTCCAGGACCATCACGAGACACCTCAATCATAAGCTGTAGATTACTACAAGGGCTAATGCATTACCAAGGATCTGGATCCTTCAGAGTAGGTGCCATGGTGAGCCTAAAAGTAGCAAAGGCCAAACTGTCTGGAGCCATCAGAGCAGCAAAGCATGCACATGCCATAAGAATCTACAGCATCTTTCAGAACATCTGTGACACACGGCCTTGTGGCAGGGCATCTAGTCCATCACCAACAACACCTGCCTGTGACAATGATGCCTCCTTTCTAGATGCCCTGAACAAATTCTACATATGGTTTGGAGCACAGAACAGCATGACAATGAGGAAGGCCATCCCTCCTTACAATGTGTCTGACCACAGTTGGTGTAAGAAACTCAATTCAGAATCAGCCCATGGAAGGCTGGTAGACACCTCCTTAAGTAATGCTGTCATTCTGAGGTGTTTTAAGATTAACACCATCATACCTATCCAAAAGAAGTTTACTGTGTCCTGCCTCAATGACCACCATCCCATTGCACTCACATCTATCATTATGCTTTGTGAGACTCGTCATAAAGCACAGAGATGCACATCTTGAAGCATATCAAGATCCTTCTGCATTCCTCATCTGCAGACCTCCTGCAGTTTGCATATCGCCACAACCATTCACCAGGTTACGCCATAGTTACCACCCCCATCTGGCCATTAGCCATCTGGACAAAAAAGACACTTACATTCAAATGCTATATATCGACTTAGGTTCAGAGGTCAATACCATCATTCCTAAACTAACTAACTAACTAACTAATTGGAAAGCCAAGCCTGCTGGGCCAGAGAACCTCCCTCTGCAACTGGATTCTGGTCTTCCTGAATGAGAGACCTCAATCAGTTAAGATTGGCATTTCCAGCAATACCACACTGAGCACTAGGGCCCCCGGAGGTATGTATAGTCAGTCAACTGCTGTTCACACTGCTGACTCATGACTGCACCGCAATGCAGAGTTCAAATTACATCATCAAGTTTGCTGATGAAATGACTGTGGGTGGCCTCATCAGTAAAAATGATTAGTCAGCATACAGACAGGAAGAGACAACACACTCTGTCTAAATCTGGCCAAAACAAAAGGGATGACTGTGGACTCATGGTCTGGTTTGGGAATTGGACTGTCTCAGATCACAAGACCCTACAGCAGATAGTGAGGACAGCTGTGAAGATCATTGAAGTTTTTTCTTCATGGACATTTACACCACACAGAGCATTTGCAAAGCCACTACCATTGTGGATGATCCCACACACCCTTCACACAATTTTTTTTACATTAACGGCATTTGGCAGGCACCCTTATCCAGAGTGACTTACATTTTCATACAACTGAGCAATGGAGGGTTAAGGGCCTTGCTCAATGGCCCAACAGAGGCAGCTTGGTGATACTCGGACTTGAACCCCTGACCTTTGGAACAGTAAGTCAGAGCCTTAACCATCTGAGCCACCACTGCACCCTTCACAGCCTTCACAACCAGACTCTGTAACAGTTCCCTCATACCCTCATACCATATACCACATTTGTTGGTTCCAAACTTATCTTTAAAACTGGGGTTGGTAATCTGGTAAGTTAGCAAAGTTTGAAAGTAGCATCTCCTCAGGTTTGCAGCTAAACCCTTCCCTTCCCCTTCCAAAGCCATGCCTCCCTGACATGCATGAGCTCCGACACATCACAACTTATCCTGCATCAATGGTTCTAAAGTCTAAGAGTTAAAAAAACACCTGCTCAGATACTCCCAACCGTATGATGTTACACAAGTTATGTTTTGTACCAATGTGTGAACACAGCTAATGTGCTTGACTACATTGTCAGGAAAGCTAACCTTAGCATTGGGATAATATGCCTAAAAAAACAAACAAACAAACAAACAAACCCAAAACAAATCCCCCCAAACGAACAAATAAGCAAACAAAAATGTACTTGTCCGATGGAAAGATAGTAGCCATAGCACCAATTTTAAGGCCTTTCAACTTTTTTAGATGGCGCCATCGCTGAAGAGCAATACTAATGTTTACCCTCATTTATTCTGTTACTTTATCCAGTAGTTTTTGTCTGAGCCTTTTTTGCTTTTCTTTTTCTCTTTTTTGACTGTTTAACAGGATGACTGGTAAAAAGTAACTGTAACAATGGTCATTTTGTTTTTCCCTATTATTCTTCTTCTTGTGAGATCTGGCAGGGTGGACACTACTAGGCATATTACTGCCCTCCTCAGGATGTCACTTCACTTCCAAAAAAAGTTTCTCTGACAGCAACAACAGCAATGATGCGCTCTGACAGCAGGCTAATGCACAGTAGGGTCACGCACAAGCAGGGAGACACAGAAGCATTTGATTTCAACCAATATATCAGTTTGTCAATACAACAAAAATAATTATCAACCCAGCTTTAACATTAAAGATGCAGTGATACTGTACTTGTTACAATGCTTACATAATGTTTACAATAAGTTATAAATAATTGCTACCTCTACACCTATCAGTACTGGGTACCGCTATGTCATGGTATTGTATTTGACTGTTACAGTTGTCCTGTCTTTTTGCACTGTCCTGCAATGTTTGCTCATACTGCACTTCATGTTCTAATTTTGTTTTAATTCATGTAACACCATGGTTCTGGAGGAATGCTGTTTCATTACATCACATGTGTACTATAACAATTATACATGGTTGAAATTACAAAAAAAGCCACATTACTTGATTTAACTTGACTTGATGTGCAGACTGAACCAGCCTGATGTAATCCATCCTAATTCTTACGAAGTGGTTCTCAGTTAGAGGTATGGTGCACAAAGGTGCTTTTGGAGTGGTAGAAAATGTGTTGAATTATGTTTTTGACAGAAAGACATCAGTTATTCTGATAAGAGAACTATGGGACCCCTTTGGCCAACTCTATAGTTGGCCAACTCTATTCAAAGTGTTTTCTTGCACCATCTTTATCAGTGTATTAACAAGAAGACTCCGAATTAAATTCAATATCAATTCAATATCAGTAATCAATAAAAATCCAACCCATGGGTTCAGTTTTGCTCATCATCTGAAAACATATTTATTGTATTGTAAAAAAGTGGGTAACCTGGTTAGCATGTCGATCTGAGTATTATGTTAAATCTTAGACTTGTTTTATTAACTAAGGATTCTTTCTTAACACAACATTCTATTTATTCTATTAATGCAACTTTAAAATTATGCATCATATCAACTAAATAGAGCAGAGAACATATCTCAAATCCTTATTTATTAAAGCAAATTTTCATGCGATTCATGCGCAAAGGTGGGGTCGGTGGTGTAGTGGTTAGGGTGCTGGGCTCATGATCGAGAGATCATGGGCTAGTATACCCATTAGACTCACACTGTGCTAAGACCTCTCGGCAAGGTCTTAACAAAAAGTGCACCTCTGTCCACCCAGCGGTATTAATAGGTACCATTAAAAAAATGGGATGGTAACCTGCGATGGACTAGCATCCCATCCAGGTTTAAACTAGTTGCTTCATGCTACAGAAACTGGAATTGCTTCTGAGTGGCGCATCGACAAGGTGCACGACTATCAACCTGGAGATCACCGGTTGATGCCGTAGCCATCCGCGACCGGGAGTCCATGGGAGCTAATTGGCCGAGCTCTCATGGGAGGGAGGGATGGTATACGCTCACTTCCCTATCACTCACAGCGATCACCAACCAATCATGGGCGTCTGTGAGCTCATTCATACGAGGGGTGGACAGCACTGTCTAAGTGTGCTAGGTTGCCTCCAAATACGCATGCGCAGCAGTTCGTAAAGGGGCGGGTGGCAGCATCGCATGTCACGGAGGGGGCATGTGCATGCTTACGCCCCTTCCTGGTTGGTGGTGGTCATGTGATTGGGAAGGCAACACTTGATGGGTGGGAATCAGATACGAATAAATTAGGGGAGAAAGTAGTGGGAAAAAGGAAAAAAAAAGAAACTGGGATAAGTTCCGGCCTACTGGGCCAGTAAGCTTTAGTGTTAAAGCCCAGCAGACTTTACCTTATCCTACCTTAAACTTTTACCTGCTGTTGAACTCAGACTCTCAAAAGCTCAGTGTGATACATAGTAGCATTTAGCTAAACAAAACTGAAATGTATAGTACAGTACTATCTATAAGCACTGTTTACTGACCACTATTTTTACATATTCGAAATAAACATTAATTAATTAATTAATTCATTCATTCATTCATACAGTAAGCAGTCAGAGTAGAGCATGACAGCTTTGTATATAAGAAACTTTCCAGTGTTGAATGACATGATGAAAAAACATCTAAACAATTTAACCAGCATGGCTTGCATGACCAATTTGCTGACAGTTTTAAAGAATTAATGAATTTTAACTGCATTTTGCACACACACACACACACACACACACACACACACACACACACACACACACACACACACACACACACACA
>JBCNYH010000001.1:78506444-78520104 GCA_039654325.1 Tandanus tandanus
AATTTCATTACAGTCCAACATGTAGTCCGGTTGGTTATACCACAACTGTAAGTCCTAAATAATTGCAGCAAGAGAGTCCAATGTCCAGCAATGGGTATCAAATGAGAAACAATAACTTGCAGAAACCAAGTCTCTGTACAACAAAGTCAATACCTCACAAAGAGGAACAGGAAGCCAGGGATTAAATACACAGATCAAATAGCAGTCCAGGTGCTTTCAATATTCAGGAGATCCAGGGAGCATTACCAAAGTGTCAGAGTTCAGTGAGAGTGTGTAGTTAGGGAGTGTGTGTAAAGAGACATCAATGGAGGTAGGTGTTACAGGCCCCCAGTTCAAATAAGGATGGGCCCTGTAAGGCCGGAGCTTTTTTCAGGCTCTCCGGTGCATTCTAAGCCAATCCTGCCATCTGAAATAGTATCAAACTGGGTCATATTTTATACATATTATATATGTATTCATATATTTATGACAAACTTTATTTCTTCTACATGGCAGAAACAAGAAACACAGCAAATTAAACCCAGCCTTACTCTGAGATCTGTATTAGTTCTTCTGTTTTGTACTGTAGAGTTTATGTTTCTTTACTGTTTTCCAGTCTTTTAACACCTCCCCCAGTTCATTTCTTTGGAAGATAGACCTTTACTGGTAATGAGCATACAGTCTTGAAGGTGACCTTCCAAAAGCAGATTTCTTCTAAGTACTTTGAGAAAGTTTTGGACGCTAAATGATTGCTCACAGTCCACTCTGTTTTCACTGTGTGTCCGCTGTGTGTTTCAGTCACCATGTTGTTATTAGCTTTGGCTGTTCCACTGATCGAGGCCACTCCCTCCTGATGCTTCACCTAACCCCACTACAACAGGAATAAAGCGGTTAAATTCAATGAATCCAGTGCACAGAATACTGTGTTTATGTATGTATGAATAAATAAATAAATAAACAAACAAACAAATAAATAAATTCTAGCGGTTTTTAATACTGTAACTCACTGCAATTTTCAGTTTGCGCCGACTGTTTTTGTTTTGTGTCTTGCGAATACATTAATCATTTTATTTTGTGTTTTATGAAAATAATAGGGGCTAATGCGCAAGGACATGTTGCATAAAAAACACTGGAATCCCCTAGATCTTGTAAAGCAAGTTAATGGCAATAATAACAGTATTTAGATATTATTCTAACAAATCAGATATAAACTAGTGAACTTCTGATAAAGTAAAACTATACACAGCTACAGTTCATATGTGATTCTGTTTACATATATTAAAACAATCGTGCACTTGTGCATATAAAAGAAAGAATACTGGTCCATGTATTCATATGCAAATTAGTTCCGTATTGCCGGTGGAGACAAGAGATGATTATGTGACTTTTTGCTACTCTTCCCCCTGTGCAGAGTAATTGCTGTTTTTTAATATCTACACAAAAATGTTTCATAAAACAGAATGATTTATTACATAAACATATGCACGCAATCTTTTATTAAGTTTGGGTTTAATTTCCTTTTAAAGACAGCACTAAAAGAAAAGCTATATTTTTGTTAGATAGGGTCAGAGAGCTCACTGCTGCTTTTCGCAACCCATTGAACCCATTCAGCCATAACTTTTTATTTTCACATGTCTCATTCCAATCAGGAGGAGTATCTCTTCTTTTCACCATTTGCACTGGGAAGGTTTTATCAACTAAATAAAAGGCTATGGTTATTTTCTGTCCTGCAGTTTGGTGGGTCATACCTCATCCTTGGTAACATTTATCGATACAACAATATACTGTAAGTCAAAATAGGGAACAACTATTATGTATTGCAGAGGTGACAATAGAATTAAAAGCAAGATACTGGCCTTAAAATATAATTATAGGAAAATACATTAATATTATTATTTTGGATAAGTGGTCGGTTATTATTGACTTTTGCAATCGTTTGTCTCTGTCAGATCCTTGACAGGATGGTACCCCAAACAATACTCATGGTTTAAGCCAGATGGATTAAACCATCTAAAATATAAAATAAGACAATGTTCAAAAAGCTTTAGTAAAAATTTTAAAGTAATATATGTCATGGAGGAGAATAATATTATAAATGAGATCAACACATGCTGCAGTAAACCTAACCTTACTAAGAATGATAAGGATAAAAGGATAAAATGATTTCACTGCAAGCCAAACTGGATATCTTTATGAGGAAGTCAAGAGGGGCTTATCTCAGCTCGAGAGCTTAGTAGATTGAAGAGGGGGAAAGAAGCTCAGTTTACTTTTGTAGTTTGTAAAGACAGTGTAACAATAAATAATACAGACTGCTATGACCCTAAAATGATCCCTAAAATAATGACTTATACTCCTCATTTTTCGCTAAAGAAATGACCTGTACTCCTCATTTTCTAGCTAAAAGGCCATGCTTTTTTCTTTTTCTCCCTAAAATTTCACATCTTAAACCCCGTATTAAAAGTGACTTGAAAGATTTGTGTGAAGCAGATTTAAACCTATACAAATTGGATAATGCAGCCAAATGTTTGGCATTGGATAAAAGACTTGGCCCAGTTGGGCTCACTGTGGATTTTTACAGACATTTTTTGGGATTCTATGAGAGACCTTTTACTTCGTGTTTATTAAGAAATATCTAAGGATCTATTTTTACCAGTTAGAATCTGAAATGAATTCATTACAGTTATTCTCAAGCCTTGCAAGGACTGCAAGCTTTTAGATATTCTGCATCCAATAACTCTGCTAAAAACAATTATATCATTTTGGTCCATAAGTATGTTTAGTTAGGTCTCTCACAAGCAGTGAAGCACAATCTGGCTTTATAAGAGGAAACTCTGTTTGATTGACAATTATGACTTATTAGATGATAAAGGCTTCATTTTATTTTTATTTCATTTTAAGGCCCTTGACACTTCGGAGCACCGCTATATTTTTAAAGCCTTGTACTTATTTGGCTTTGGGAAGAAATTTTGCCATATGACTCAAGCCCTATACAGAGACACAAAAGTTCTGTTTCCTTTGAAAAAAAAACCACTCTCAGGATTGAAGTTAAATAAGGGGTAAAATAGGCATGCCTTCTACCACCATCCCTATTTATCAAGGCAGTCCACCTCACAGCGAGAAAGTGTCCTGGGCTACTCTTTTCTTCTTAAGAACCTTGATCAGATTCCTAAAGTGATTGGTTATAATAATTTATGTTAGGGCTTACAATATATTAATAAAATCTGTTGTTAAGTACCTTGGTATCTATATTACAAAGAATTATAAAGTTAGTCAGGAGCTCAATATTCGGAACAATCTAAGTGATCCATCCATCCACCCATTCATGTTCCTCAGCTAATCTGAGTTCAGGTCATGGAGGCAACAGGCCTAGGAGGAAAACTCAGGCATCCCTCTCCCCAGCAACACTGTCCAGCACCTTCTGGGGGATCCCAAGGCGTTCCCAGTTTTGGGGTGATATATAATCCCTGCAGTGAGCTCTGGGTCTTCCCTGGAACCTCCTCCTGGTTGGACATGCCTGGAACACGTCTAAAGGAAGGCGACCAGGAGGCGATCCTAATCAGATGCCCGGACCACTTGAAGTGACTCCTTTTGATGCAAAGAAGCAGTGGCTTTACCTTAAACTTAAGGGATATAGTGCTTGTGCATGCATAGCGACTTGCCGACCTAACTAGGATGGGGACTTTGACCAGATGCATTTATCTTGCCTTTTTGCTACCTGTTTTAAACAATGCTTGAATAACCATGAATCAGCTCAACTTAAACTTTATATGGAAAAGAGGACCCTACTATATTAAAAATTCTGAATTGGTTAAGGATTACACTGAGGGTAGCTTTTAATGAGTAGATTCAGACTTAAACATTAATTGACTTAAGCATTTTTGGTTAAGCAATTATACTGTTTTGTTTTGTATATCTAAAGATTTATTTTCTTTTGATATGTGACTTTCATTTTCCGAAATTGCCTATCAAATTATCTTCCTACCACCAACAGGTTGTATTATTTTGGAAAAACATTTTAAAGACAGTTGTACATGTCATACAACACCATTACAATTATACACAGAAACAAGTCAGTGGGTGCAGCACGTAATGGCATAGGGGTCAAATGACCTGCTGCGATGGGCTCCAACCACCCCATGAGCCTAATAAAGGATAAAGAAAAATAAAATGAATGATAATACATCTGGTCTGATCTCACAGTACACCTATTGTAGCACAAACTGGTAAAACTGTTAATGCTGGATATAATGGAAAGGTGTCATATTTCTGTGTATGGACTAGTAAGTGGATACCCGACCCGAGCCTGGCGGTACCCGACGGGTTGGTTCGGGTTTGGAACTTCGGACAGATATTTAGAAAATGACGCTTGGGTAGGGGTCAGGCTCGGTCACATCAGCGCCATACGGCATTGAACATTTTAGATTTAAAACAGCTTATTATGTAAGTAACAAATGGGTCTGTTTCACTTGATGCAAAGGTTTGTTTTAAAAATAAATGTAAAATATTACCCTAACATCCGTCCTCCTGTGTGCGGAAATTTGTCTATTTAGCTGTGACAACGAAACACATGCATATTAGGCTACATGTGGCAGCGCAATGATGGAAGACATTAAAAAGAAGTTGGCATCGGAAGATTTTAAAACCTCTAAAAATGAAGGAAAGTCTACAGTGTGGAAGTATTTCTACATAGTTGTCAAGGCCGACAGTGATGAACCTGTTGGTAATGTTCAATGTAGTGGTTGTGGAGTTCTCTTGAAATATCTTGTTGCCCCATGTGTGCTGATGTGCTCATCTGTTGACATTTCCGAATGCCTTCCTACAGTTGCTTAATAAAAACGGGCTTTCCACACAAACAAATGGAAATGTGTCATTAGTATGAGAAAAATAATGAGATTTTAACTGTGTCAGGCTTGTACATAAATATCTTAATGCCTGTCGGGCTTCGGTTGGGTTCGGTTACTGCTCTGTCAAATGCGGGCCGGGCTTGGACAGCCTGATCCACACTCTAGTATAGACCTGCCTAACTGCAGACCAGTTAGGTAGCATTAATGGCAATGCTGATACTGTAAAATATAATGTTATATATAGAGCGGCATGGTGGTGTAGTGGTTAGCACATATGCCTCACAGCAAGAATGATCTGAGTACAATTACCCTTTCTGTGAGGAGTATGTGCATGTTGTCCCTGTGTTTGTGTGAGTTACCTCTGGGTATCCCACAGTCCGAAGACAGGCATATTAGGCTAATTGGCTGTTCCAAACTGCCCCTTTGTGTAAGTGTGAATGGTTGTGTGTGGATTGTCCTGCAATAGTCTGGTGAGCTGGTCAGGGTGTACCCCAAATTTACCCAGTGTTGGCTGATAGTTTATTCTACACAGGAGCATAAGAAAGTTGCTCTCTGTAATGGCATCCTTTCAAATTCATTCTTCATATATTTTTTATTCTACTTGGCTTTTAGAATCAGTGACGATCACAGTGATTTTGTGTTATACTATGCATAGTATAAATAACTCTACAAACTCCTCCCATTTGCCAAACCGCTTAATTCTATTAGGGTCATGGGGAGGCTGAAGCCTATCTCAGGTGTGGTACACCCTAATCTGCTTGCCATTCCATCACAGGGCCACCACACCCACAACCATTCACACTCACACCTAGGGGCAATTTGGAAAGCCAATTGGCCTAATGTGTGTATATTTTTAGGCTGTGGGAGGAAAGCAGAGTACCTGGAGGAAATGCATGCAAGCATGGAGAGAACATGCAAACTCAACACAGAAACACCCTTGCCTAGCCCGAGATTCAAACCCAGGACCTTCTTGCTGTGAGGCGGATGTGCTAACCACTACACCACCGTGCCGCCCATGTCTCTACAATATAAAATGAAAACCAGGTTATACTCTGATTTTCTTCTTCTTTCTCTCCTTCAGAACACAGGTTGAATCTTATCACTTGGGTTCCATCTCAAGATCCTCATCGGGCCCAATTCCATACACACGCACACAGCCTGTTGAAGAAATTCATGAATTAACAGGTCAGCACTGTTTCATTCTACACACTTATGTAACGATTGCAAAAGAAGCCAGGTACATACAAAAAGAGTATATCCTCTTGAGACCCCATTGTCCTCATATGATGACATCGTATTTTCTTTCAACTACATTGTGTGTATATTCTTGGAAGATCTTCATATGAGGGCCACTGGGTATTAATATTTTAGCAAATGTCTTCCTGTTTAAAGTTGTTGATCAAGTTTAGTTATCAGGTGGAAAGGAACAAAAGTGGTGCGGAGAAATGACAAGACACATAACATTAAAGTTTGGGTCTTAGGAGGATATGCATCCTGTGAAAATGGCAGATATTTGTGTTGTAAAAAATGAGACAACATGTAAGCCCTGGGTCACTTTAGGTGAAACACAGACACAGGAGGCAGAGAATAGAGTTTTTTTTTATTTCTCATGTGAAGTGAGTGAGAGGGGGTAAGAGGAAAGTCAGTAGAGGTGAGAGAATAGCTTTAGGAGCGGTGGATCTTCCATTTAGTTCTCAGTGGTTCAGTTGGCTCAGCAAGGTTGTATTGTACAGTAAGGTCCAGTAGTGTTCACAGGCAAAGGACTGTCGGCAATGGGAATATTTTCTCTGGTGCTGTCTGTGAGCATAGACACAAACACACATGTAGGTAACACTTCAGACAATACATTAGATTGGTGCATACTCACTTGTGCTATAGATAGACCCTTTTATAGACCTATTGTATTGTGGATGGTGGGTAATTAGCACCTCCCAGCCTTGCAGAATCAGCAAGCTGTGCCCTCCTGGCCATATACGCACTGTAGGTCCTTTTAGCACAGGGGTATCAATCTCATTTTCACTGATGGCCACATCACTAAACTTCGAGGTCTTCGAGGGCCAAATAATCACTCAACATTCAACAAGGGCAACCATGAATTCTGCACGGCCATATTATTTGTTTACGCATTTGTCCTCTTTTCCTTTATTCGCTTTCCTATTCTGACAACATTTGACAGTGACAAGCTAGCTTTTAAATGTTCCTGAGTCATGAATGGCTAGCCGTTTACTTGAAATAATTTGGCTCCACCTAGTGGAAGGATGATGAATTACATTTCGTGGTAATAGTTGATGCAAAGAATGTACGGTAATCATATACCTTTAATGCTTTCATGGGCGACAAAAAATGAGTTGGACGGTGGGTTTTGGCCCCCGGGTCTTGAGTTTGACACTTGAGTTTTAGCACCACTAACACAGCATGTTGAGGAGCGCCTGCTTGTGTGGCACATGGTACTGGTATGCCAACACACCAAGATAAATAATTTCAGAACTTTTTCATCCTTTAATGTGACCTTTAACCTGTACAGCTTAATAAAATAAAAAAAACCAATCTGGTATCTTTAATGGGTAAAAATAATGATGTATTTGCACAGTCGGGGATCTGAATCACATTCAAACTGTTAGATAATAGTTATTACACACCTGTTATCAAAGAAAGTGACTCCAATTGACCCCGAATAAAGTTCAGCTTTTCTAGTAGGATTTTCCTGATATTAATTATTTTACTTTTAACACTTCAAACTGTGAAAAAGTTCAAGGGGCAAAAACTTATGCACTACACTTTAATTATACAGCTATGTGGAAAAAAAACCAATCAATTATGTCACCATGAAAATGGCCTCTTAATTTTTTTTTCCATAGCTGTAGTTCAGTCAGGACCACTCGCATCTACAAAAATAAGGATTTTCCAGGATACATAGGAGTGGGTAAATTAATATTTATCTTTGGCTGAATGGCTTAATCCAGTTTTTCTTACAAACATATATCATTCATTCAGTTATTCATTTTCTAAGCTGCTTAATCTTATTTAGGGTCGCAGGGAGGCTGGCACCTATCTCAGCCGATTCTGGGCGAGGGTGGGGCACACCCTGAACAGCTCTACAAACATATTCAAAATATATAAAACATAAGACACTTAAATACAAGGAAGTACATGTGATTAAACTCTCACTTACTCATTTGCTGACCCGCTTAATCCTATTAGGGTCACAGGGATGTTGGAGCCTTTCTCAGCCGACACTGGGCGAAGGCTGGGTACACCCTGACCAGCTCGCCAGACCATCGCAGGGCAAACACACACACACACACACACACAAAACCATTCACACTTACAAATAGATGCAATTTGGAACAGCCAATTAGCATAATGTGCATGTTTTTGCACTGTGGGAGGAAATTGGAGTACCCAGAGGAAACCCATGCAAGCACTGGGAAAACATGCAAACTCCACCCTTGCCGAGCCTGGGACTCAAACCCTGGACCTTCTTGCCATGAGACCACTACGTCACTGTGCCGCCCTGTGATAATACTCATACAAATAATAGTACAACCACAAACACTGTTTATGGACACTCATAATTATTCACATCAGTGACATTGATATACAGGTAAAAATCCATTTTCCAGTAATTAAATGACAAGAATTGTGGTAGCTGGGGTGGGGTGGGTATGTTGGAGCAGGATTCAGCAAGTAAAAGGGGAATGAGAGCAAAGCTGTTTAACAGAATTTCTTTCATTCACTGAGCAATTGTGACTGATGTTAGTGAGTCAACTGACTGATAGCTGGGAGCAGACATACAACAATAGCCAGGCTTAATTAATGCTTATGCTTGAGCTGGCTAACATTTCACACAGTAGTAAATCTTTTCTATCTCAAATGTATTGTCTGGAGCATGTTCCTACCTTTGTTTTACACTCATTACATTTTGTACTCAGATGAAATATTATTTAGACTTCACCTGTCGTATAATCTGTGTCTCACTTTCTTATGTGCTGCAGCTGAAGAGATGGATCTTCACCATTACTGCGTCTCCCTTTTTGCGGTCTCCAGCTCAGTGAAAGCAGAAGAAGTGAATAACATTTTCAAATCATGCCTGAGTATCACCGAAATAGATGAGGTAATTCTACGCTCTCTGCGGCTGCTGCCCATATCACCTGTAGGCATTGAGATATCTGCTATCGAACTAGTGCATGGCTATAAACCATGCATTTACATTTTTATCTCTGACCTCTCTGAAGTCCAGATTTTTTCCCATCAGTTGTTATGTAATTTTAATTTTATCCAGACAGCAGTAGACCCTCGGGTGGATGCTTTATTTGGAGTCAAGCAGAGAGATGATGAAAAGTAAGTCTTTCTTGCTGCATATAAAAAATATAAACTAAACAACAGAAACAACTGAACAGAAACATCTTTTTCATTATGTCTCATCTTTTGTATTAAATTCTATTTTAGAGAAAATGTTATTATTATTTATTTTATTTGGTATATGCCATGCATTACAATCAAAACCCAGATATACAGGACTGAAAAGTAAAACAAGGAACTTGTCCTGGATTTTATTTTATTAATATGATTTATTCATTAATTTATTTAAATAAGGGCGACATGCCAGGATAGTGGTTAGCACATCTGGCTCAAAGCAAGAAGGTCCTGGGTTTGAGTCCTGGGCTCGGCGAGGGCATTTTTATGTGGAGTTTGCGGTGCTTACGTGGGTTTCCTCCAGGTATTTTGGTTTCCTCCCACAGTCCAAAGACATGCACATTAGGCTAACTGGCTGTCCTTAATTGCCCCTAGGTGTGCGTGTAAGTAGTTGTGTCTGTATTAGCCCTGTAATGGTCTGGCGAACTCTTCACAGTGTACCCCATCTTTGCCTAGTGTCAGCTAGGATAGGCTCCATCCTCCCCATGACCCTAATAGGATTAAGCAGTTCGGCAAATGAGTAAGTGAGTGAGATAAGGTATTTACATAAATATTTATGTATAAATTTACTTCTCTTTCTATGTAAACTTCTAATAGAAAACATCTTTTTTCACAATAGTAGAAAAAATATACTATTTGTATATAGTACAAAAAAAAAAAAATAAACATTGTCACTGGTCAGTACTGTAAATCTTTTTTGCATATGTGGTATGCATTGAGAAGTTGTAAAAAAATATCATGAAGTGTATACTTCTGAGAGCAAGACCCAAGATTCAGAGATCAGGTAATCACATGAGGAATGAAAATCAATAGCACATGGGGTGAAGATCAGACCATGTCAAATGATATAGATGGTGTATAAACACAGGAAGGGCAGGTCGGTAGCTACCCAGATGTCAAATGAGCAATGACAAGAAGGATTCATAACCGGTTATGATACAAGGTTTGGGTAATAATAAAATGGGTCACTGAAGGCAGATTGTATTGTAAATTGGAATGGGGACAAAAACATGTACCTACAACACAGTAGAAACAAATGGGACAACTTCTGAGGCAGTGAGAGAAATTATTGATATATTTTTTTTAGAAAATGGTACATTTGTCTTTTTCATTTCCTTCATTTCTGCTGTATTCTTGGTTCTGCTGTGCATTTTTCTGTTTAATTTTTTTTCTCTCCCACAGTGAAAATCAAGTGGGAAATACTTTAGCAAAGCCTGCCCAAGCAGAGGAAGTACTGCTTGATCCAACAGAGCCACTGGATTTCTTACTGAAAACTCAAACCCTGGTGAGTGAAATTGTAAGTGGATTGGCAGAATCATTATTACAATCACCATCAACTGACCAGCTCTTTAAGCTCCAAAATTCTGTAAATATCCCCACTTTAACAAGCTCCCAAATGCTAGACACTGAACAGTAAAAAAAGGAACACTCTTCTAAAAGCACAATCACCAAATCTCTTTAAACCAAATCCACAGACATCAAGATATCTCTCAAAAATAAGCCAACACTAAAATATATAACACAGATTTACTATTTCTGCTCTTCTCTTTCTTCTCAATCTGAATTTCTACTTTAATTCAATTTCAGTCACACACACATTCCCAGTTTCCTTTAATCCAACAGGCAATCATTCAGAATGCAAACAATCTCTGAAAGATCTAATTACTACCCAAATAGTTAGGACCAATCTAATAAAATGAGAATCTAATAGACCTAATTAACCCCCCACTTCCTTCCCAGTCAGAAGAGCAGGTTGAGTGTCAAAATTAGTCACTCAGTTTCTCACAAAGGTGTTTTAAACCTGCTAATGAAACAGCACTGTCATTTCTCACAGTTACCACCATTTGACAAATGTTCTTCACTCATTTGTCATAAATGTAAAAGATTAGATTTAGTTATCTTAAAGAGCATATTTCTAATAATATCACATCAACAAAGGGAACACAATTCAAAGAGCACTCAGACCGAGTTATGATATTTTTATAAACCACAGTGAACTAGGATTTCTCCTTATATCTATTTCAATCCCCCATGAGAAGCATTTTTTTTCATACTTTATGCCAAACTCGAGCCACACGTCTCCAGAAGACCAGAGTGGGCCTATTCAAGAAGAATATGATAAAAAAAAAGCTCAATAATTAGAATCAGCAAGAGTTGTTGACTTTAATAAACCCCAGAGTTAAAGATCTTCACAAAATATTAAATTAACACAGATCCCCCACCCAATCGCCCATCACATTTCACATAAATTCAATACTTCTTACCAGAATTTCCAGTCCAACACCTTCAGAACTTTACCATATTACGGATAAAATTCTGATCCCACTGTCTACTAAATCTTTCTTTCAGCCTCAAAGTGGTAACCCGCCATCACAGCCTCAGCAGCAAGCACCTTTGAGACTTCAGAAATCACTTCTATCTGCAGTGGAGTGGGACTCAGAAGATGAGGAACCATATTTGCTTCATTTAACATTATCATCATCTTCTGCAAAGTCAGAAATCCACAGCTCATCTCCTCACATGAGCTCAATAGGTGAGTATAATTAGCTTCATGCTATGTTCATCAGTTATCATTGCCATTTTACTTCCCATTTTATTCTACAAAAATTGAGCTAAATATGCAAAGTGGCATCTTTTAAAATAAAATTAGCCATATAAATTTAGGGTGTGGTGGTACGGTGGGGTAGTGGTTAGCACGTCCACCTCACAGCAAGAAGGCCTGGGTTCAATTCCCAGACTTGGGCGTTTCTGTGAGGAGCTTGCATGTTCTCCCCATGCTTGCGTGGGTTTCCTCTGGTTTTCTCCCACAGCCAAAAAACATGCACAGTAGGCTAATTGGCTCTTCCAAATCACCCCTAGATGTGAGTGTGGGTGTGCAATGGTCTGGCGAGCTGTTCAGGGTTTACCCCTCCTTCACCCAGAGTTGGCTGAGATAGGCGCCAACTTCCCTGCTACCCTAAATAGGAGTAAGTGTTTTGGCAAACGCATGTGAGTGGGAGTGTTCCCAAGCCAGTTCAGTAGATTCTAGACCTACTTCAAACATAGCTCTGTTGTGGTTCACAATGCCTTGAACAGTCAGTTTTAGAATTTGTACACTGCTCTATTCAGGAGCAATTCTTCAGATAATTCACATGGCAGTGGACTTGACTGGTATTTAGTGATAAATGACAGGTAAAGAGCTACCAAATTATGATAGTATTTTTCTCTGTATTTTGTTTTGGATAATCTGGCAGAATGTACAATAGCTGGAGAACCTTGTGACCTCTGGATTTTTTCAATACCATTTTTCAGTTCAAATATGGATAATAAATCCTCATTCGGATTCTTTATGTTCTTTTAATTTAACATCAGCCACGTCAACTGGGTGGTTTTTCTTTAATGGCCTGTAATTTTCCTGTGGGTGGTAGAATTTGATAAGCTGGCAAAACACATGCTTGAGACTTCTGGGGCCTCATGTACAAAGGGTGCGTACGCACAAAGACGTGGCGTACGTCCTTTCCCACGGCAAAGTTCAGATGTATCAAGAGTGAAATGACCGTGGAAATGTGCGGTGCCTCACGCCAACTTCATGGCTGGCGTATGCATGTTTCTGCAGCTGTTGGTCCTTTGGTGACACTTGGAGGTGATGCTGGGAAACTGTTGATAATGTGAAAATTAGTCAGCAGAGTTAAAGCGCAATTTTCAGCGAGAGACGGTTTTCCTAATGTAATCGGCGCTGTCCACTGCACACATATTGCTATAAAAGCGCCATCACAGGATGAATTTGTTTATGTCAACAGGAAGCATTTTCATTCGATCAACGTACAGATCATATGTGATGCGCAAATGCAATTAACTAACATTGTGGCGAGGTTCCCTGGTTCAACGCACGATTCATAGATCCTGAGTAACAGCATGGTTGGGAACTACAAGCTGGCACTGTGCGCGATGGGTGGTTGATTTCTCACTTATTCACCAATGCATTTATTGAGTCACTGATATTTGTGAGAACACCGATCAGCTGATTCAGGCGGGCATTTATGCAGCCGATTGCTCTCACTATTCCCTCTTGTGACTGCAGCACAGTGCGGGTGAGGACACGGCCAGTCAGGCGGTCATCAGGAATCCCCCGTTTCTGTGACGCCAGAGCCGCCGCGGATGGTGGAGAAATCCCCCGATATTAAAATAAAGGGAAAACTAAAATAACACATCCTAGATCTGAATGAATGAAATATTATTATTAAATACTTTGTTCCTTACATAGATCAATGTGCTGACAACAAAATCACACAAAAATTATTCATGGAAATCAAATTTATTAACCCATGGAGGTCACACTCAAAATTAAAGTGGAAAAACACACTTCAGGCTGATCCAACTTTGATGTAATGTCCTTAAAACAAGTCAAAATGAGGCTCAGTAGTGTGTGTGGCCTCCACGTG
>JBCNYH010000001.1:78571358-78581554 GCA_039654325.1 Tandanus tandanus
ATATATATATATATATATATAAAATATATACACACATTATATTCTTGAGATGAAAGAAGTCTATCCATGTAATATTATCTACATGAGCTTCAAATGAAAGACTGGGGTCGATAATCACACCAAGGTCCTTTACTGTTGCACAAGATGAACCTGAAACACAATTCAAAGTCATTACATGAACGGAGACCTTATTTGTCTTCCTGAGGTTCAAGCACAAGCACTTCTGTTTTATCAATTTTATAGTTTTGTTTAGATTATTGAATAGAATTTAATAAGAGGAAGTAGCTATCCAGTGTCTAATTACTATAACTTTATTAAGCTGGTATCTCTCATCTGGATTTGCTGAAATAACTGTGTCTCTTGCATAACAGTGGAAGCTAATACCATATTCATTAATAAAATTATCCAAAGGGCCTACAACAGAACCTTGTGGAATACCAAACTTAACATTAGAATATACAAAGAAATCACAAGGCCAATAACACAAGCAGGATCACACTGCCTTGGTCAGAGGCCAGCAGTAGTTCATCAACCACTTTAATGAGTGCTGTCTCTTTGCTATGATGAGGCCTAAATCCAGAATGACACATTTCACAAGTGTTACTCCTATAGATATGAACATATTTGCTGCACTACAGCATGGTCTGCATGTTTTATTAATGGTCTTATTCCTAGTTAATTTTGCAAAGAGGTGGCTCAGTGGTTAAGGCTCTGGCTTACTGATCCAAAGGTTGGGGGCTCAAGCCCCAGTACCACCAAACTGCCACTGTTGGGCCCTTGAGCAATACCCTTAGCCCTCAATTGCTCAGTTGTATGCAATTAATAAATGTAAGTCGCTCTGGATAAGGGGGTCACCCAAATACCATTAATGTAAATCTGTTACTTTACTTTTAAAGACTGTATTGGAATGGTAGCAGTTAGGGTCCAAATCCCAGGCTCAGGTGTTTGTGTTGAGTTTGCATGTTCTCCCCATGCTTGCATGGGTTTCTTATGTCTTTCGTACTCCGGTTTCAAATTGCCCCTAGATGAGTGTGAATGGTTGTATGTCTGTTGGCCCTGCAATGGTCTGGTGAGCTGTTTAAGGTGTACCCTGCCTTTGCCCAGTGTTGGCTAAGATAGGCTTCAGCCTCCTCACAACCCTAATAGGATTAAGCAGTTCAGCAAATGAGTGAGTATATGGAAATGTAAATTTGGTGTGTTTGTGTATGTATGTTGATTTTATTTGTACATTAATGTAATTTGTATGTGAAAGGGGTTCACATTCAGTGCTCCTGAGAGGGAAGAGGCGGAGGGATGTTTGAGGAGTGATTCCCTGCTCTATGTCAGGATTGTATGATGTGTGTGCTTGTGTGAGTGCTTCCCACATCTGGTACTACACTGTGTGTGTGTGTGTGTGTGTGTGTGTGTATATGTGTGTGTTTGTGATTGCCTAAGGAGGAGATGTTTTTGATTAGAGCCGAGGGACAAAAGCATAGCAAACTTGCTGCCATTCATTTACCTCCTACTTTATACTTTGTCTGTTTTTTTGTCTCTCACATTACTATCAGTTTGGTTTATTTTCTTCCTTTACTCCAGTGTCCTCTCCCTATATACATCTTTTGTCTCTTCACTTTTTAAATCCTGTTTTCTCATTCCCTTCTATTTTTTCTTTTGTCTTTACACAGTCCTCTGTATTTCTTTTGCCACCTTTTGTCTCTCTCTTTTTTTAATCCTCTCTTCCCTATTTATTATTTCTTATCCTACCTTCACTCTAATCACTTCTTTTTCCATATACGGTCTTTTTTATTTTCATAGCCTGTATTTTGTTCCGGCTCTGTCTCCTCTTCTGTTTTTAATGATGTCACTTATGATTCTTCTATTTTTATTATCCTGTTGTTTCTCTTTCTCCTTTTCATATCCTGTATATTCTTATCCTGTCCATTCTCTCTTTTTCTTACATTTTTTCATTTTATCTGTTTTTTCGGCCATGCCACCCCTCTCCATTTAACCACCCCGATCTTTCTCTCCTCTTCATATCTTGTCTCGGTTTTATATTTTTCTCTGAGTCTTTACATTTTTTAATCACATCTTTTGTCTTGTTACTTTTTTGATCCTCTCTTTATATATTTATTTCCCCATTTTGTCTGCCCTCTCCATTAACTGTTCATGTTTATCTTCATTTCATTCTCTTTAGGTGCCTCTACTCCAGTCACTCAGTGTGTTTCTCATCATCTGTGTCCATCTTCCCCCATTTCTCACGCTGTTCTGAAGATCCTGGAGGCTCAAAGTGTGGAGCAAGCCAAGATCACACACATCAAACAGGATGATGAGGATCTTCTCACCATCATCTCTCTAGAGGAAGAGTTCAAACAGATGAGCACTGAGCCAAAATAATTTGTATCAGATGAACCTGAGGCAGTAGAAAATGAAAAAAAAAGACTATTAAAATATATTACTATTTGCAGGTATATAGTGTTTTTGGCATGACAATCAGTTTTTATTTCTTTTGTTCCATAATCAAACTTTTAACCATATAAAATAATATTTTTACATTTAGAAATGCTGTGTAATGCCTGCTCAACCCTATTATACTTTTGTTTAGATTGAAAAATAAATGTAAATTAGAGCAGGAGTGTCCAATCTTATCTGCAAAGGGTCAGTGTGGGTGCAGACTTTCAGTCCAACAATGCAGGAGTCACACCTTTCACCTGTTCAAATCAACTGATCTTCACTTTTAAATCGGTGAAAGGTGTGGCTCCTACTTGGTTACAATGAAAACCTGCCCCCACCCTGGCTCTTTGTGGATAAGATTGAACACCCCTGAATTAGAGTAACAAAGATCATGTATGTTAGCTAGCTTTGGGTGTAGTTATCATGACTGTTATAATTTGGTAGTTTGTTAGTTCTTAAAAGAGTTTCTGAGAAGATCACTATGGAACATGACTTGGATGGTTGTCAGGTGTCCATACTCACCCACCACAGGAAACCCAATAAGTCTTGTGCATCAATAAATTGATGCTGATTGGCTCTTATGACTTGCTAGGATAGGAATCAATAAAAACAGATTTATTATTAAAAAACCTACAACCCCCCCAAAAATAGAGGCTCATACACCTAAGCTCAGACTCATGCACAATAAAAAACACAATCTAACTCAGGTAGGCAGACAGACTTTCGTTGAGCAAAACACAAGGCATGAATGGTAACAGAGTACATGAACTCGTTAAAAAGATAATTAAAGGAACAAGACCGGTGATACAAAATAACATGGAAATCAGCTACTGAAAAGTGATGAAAAGAAAACCCAGTGCTAGCCTTTCCTGTTTTCGCTCCAGACATAGTCCAGAAATGCAGGGAAGACTTATTTGTTGGGGCTGAAGTTGATTTGGGCCTCGAAGAAACCACACTACTCTTATAACTCCAGCCTCAGACACCTATTAATAGAGATGCTATCTTTGTGGCTATACACATATACACAGTAGGTCTGTGTAACTAGGGATTTCATGAAATCCCTGAAACTTTAAGTGAATTTGTTAAATCACTGTTTTACTTAGGGATTTCATGAAATCACTAAAATGGATGTTATTACACAAAGTCCATGAAATCTATTCAATGACTTAAGTTATATAATAAATCAAGGTACTATTCCCAGTGATTTCATGAAATCCCTAGACATTTTAGTGATTTCTTGACCTTATACGTTTTTTTACTAGCTATTGGAACATGGCTGTGGGGATTTAAGCCAATTCATCCACAAGAGCTTTAGTAAGGTCGGGCACTGTTGTCATTAGAGGAGTCCTGGTATGCAGTTAGCATTCAACTTCATTGTAATGGGGTGACTTTAATAGTGTTAAGGTCAGGGACTCTTTGCAAGCCACTAGAAGAAATAAAAGCTAATAAAAGAAGTCTTTATGGATTTCTTTTTGTGTGCAGGGGGATTTTCATACTGGAACAGGTTTGGGCTAAGTCATGTACATCCAGTGAAGGTAAATTTTAATACTGCTACTTTGTGGCAACAATCTGGGGAAGTCCTATGTATGAGTGTGTTGGTTAGGTGTCCAAATATTTTACCTTAATTTTAGCACAAGTTGTTGTTTTTCTTTCACTCATTTATTTATTCATTCATTTTCTAAGCCGCCTAATCCTATTTAGGTTCACAGGGAGGCTGGCCCATCTTAGTTGACTCTGGACGAAGGCGGGGAACACCCTGGATAGCTCGCCAGGCCATTGCAGGGCCAACACGCACACAACCATTCTTTCACATATAGGCTGTAAAAGAACCTTGTATCTACAGTTAGCCCAATGTCTCCTAATATTGGACTTACTAGGGTTTTTCCCGTAACACTCAAGATTTACCAGTATAGTGCAAGTAATATTTATCGGCATCATCTTTCAATCAATTTGCAGTGACACATGCCCAGTGGACACTTTTCTATGCTAGTATAAAAACAGTCACCTATTGCAACTGCCAAGCTCACAATGCCCTCACATGTTTAAAGATACACTGAGTACTTACTGCAATACATATGATTATCTTTAAACTGTTACTTTTGTTTATACTGTTATTCACTGTTCTTTGCTGCATGATGTTTCTACTGGCTCTCTTTATTTTTATTCTACTTGATGTTTGGTGACCTTCAGGCTTGTACTCCATCACAACCTTATATCTTACATATCTTTCACCACTGAGAATAGTACTGAAGTTAAAACAGAATATATTTCCCGTAATATCTCGGTGGGGTCTCCCATGGTGTACTATATACCCAAACAATGTATTATCAAAAAGCACCTTTACAAAAAATTAAAAAAATTCTACATTTATAAATGTATCTAAAATGAGCAGGTTAAGGTTGATGGTATCAAGAAAAAACTTCCTGAGATGATTTGAGGAAAAATCCTAAAAAAAGAAACATACTCAATTTGGAAACTGCTTAGTGCAGTTATATTTTTTCTATATATTTTTTATTTTATATAAATATTAATTAAATGAATTATTTTATAGTGCCAATTTACATTGTTTCAAAGCAAACAAATTTGGTTATGAATTTAAAGGTGCCCATTCATAAACCAGTAGCCTAAGTGTTTGTTCTATCATTATCCAAACATTCCAGTTTACTGTCAGTAGAACTGTCTATGCCTGAGGACAACCATTTGCATGCATTTTGGCCTAAATGGAGTCTGGTTTGCACCCACTGAACATTCAAACTGTAACACATTACAGTTATGTAATCTTGAGGTAACAAGCATAAACAATTTTTTTCTACATTAGCAGTGACATCATATTTCTTATATTAGCAATATTTCTGAAAGGAAAGAAGGCTATCCTAATAATATCTACATGAGCTTCAAATGACAGACAGGGGTCAGTAATCAGATCGGTGGAATCTAAATTCTTCAGAGATGGTTTTGTAACCTTTCCAACCTGATGAGCATGAACAACTTTTTCTGAGGTCCTCTCCTTTGTTTTGCCATGAAATACTTTCACAAACATGTGTTGTGAAGGTCACACAGATCTTGTTCTTTAAATAAGACAGCTATATATATATATATATATATATATGTGTGTGTGTGCCTACTTACACCTGATTGCCATTCAATTGGTTGAAGACACTTGACTCTTATTTTACCTTTAAATTTAGCTGCTAATCCTAGAACTTTTGCCACTGACATACTTTTTCTACCCAAAGATGCAATAGTCCTCATTTCATCTACAACTGATAAGGATTAGTTAAATGAGACATAAACCAGAAGAGGGCAATTCTCTTAACTCCAACAATATTTTGCAATCTATTGATAAGAAAAGTATGATCAGTGGTTTCAAAAGCTGCACTTAGGTCAAGTAACATAAGGAGACAAGCCTGATCAGAGGCCAGTAGTAGTTCATTTACCATCTAATTAAGTGCCATCTCTGTGCTGTGATAGGGCCTAAATCTGACTGATACATTTCATGAATGTTATTCCTACATAGATATGAACAAACTGCAGCTATGCAGCTTTTTCTAAAATCTAAAGGGGCGGTTTGATGTTGGCCAATAGTTGAACAGCTGAAGTTAGTTAAAATTGCTAGTTCCTGATGATTCTACACTATTACTTTATTAGATTCCATAAGTTTTTAAAAACAAACCTCATTTTGATGATTTGGTTGGCAGAAAATTGGGCCTCCTCCACAGAACTGTGAACTACAGCAAATAATTTAATGGCTTTGTCAGTAATAGTAAAGACATTTGTTGCATATGGTTGTACAAACATACACACACAATGCAGTCAAATGCACTCTGCTTTAATCCTTAGCTGATAGCATGCAGTTAACAAGGAGGTAGCATGGACACGCTGATAAAGTTGTGCTTGATGAAAAAACAAAACAAACCAAGTTAAAAAAAAAAACAAACAAACTGTGGCGCCTTGAAAGTGACATTAAGGGAAAAAATTCTCTGGAGGGAAAAAAAAATTAACGTTTTGTGAAATCTCAGTAAACTTTTGCAAGGTGTCAAGTAAGTTTTGCAGTTGTACTTGACAGCAATCCTTCCAAAGAAACACTCTTGCAAAGAGCTAATGTTGCATGAATATTGTGATGCAACCAGAAAACAGGTTTAAATACATTTACATGTATCTAAATTTCATGCTATGGAAATACACAAAGCCAAAATTGAGGACATAAAAAAAGCAATAATGCCTGGTCACAATTTACACCCTGATTGTGTACTTTTATCTGAGGGATTAATCACGGCTATGGAGTGTGATATTACAAACAAAAGAAAATCAATGATGATCAAGGGAGCCCCCAAAATAGAAGAGGTTTCTTATATTCACCTGTGGTAAAAAAGAGTTAATATTAAAGTCTGTAAAATACACCAGTCAGCCATAATATTAGCACCGCCTGACTGGCCTGCAGCTAGGCAGCCCCATATGCAAAAAGCTGCAATGTATCATGTGTTCTGAAACCTTTCTTTCATAGCCAGCATAAACAGTTTTTACAGTTTGTGCTACAGTTTTGTGATATCAGACATAATAGCCTTTGCTCACCATGTGTATCAGGGAACATTGGCCACACATTACACTCTTGCCAATTTACTGGTTGTCCTTCCTTAAACTACCTTTGGTTAGGGGCACATACACACATATATATATATATATATATACACACACACACACACACACACTCACATTCACATCTTCAGGCAATTAGGAACAGCCAATTACACAATTATACTATTCATGGGGCAGCCATGGCCTAATGGTTAGAGAAGTGGGTTTGGGACCAAAAGGTTGCTGGTTCAATTCCCGCACCATCAGGAAAAATGTGTGGTGATGTGGGGAGTACCTCCCCTTCCTCCACCTTCATGGCTGAGGTGTCCTTGAAGGCACTGAACTCTTAACTGCTCTCTGGGCGCAGCAATGTGGATGGCCACTGCAACGAGTATGTATGTGCTCACTGTTTACTTGTGGGTGTGTGCGAGTGCAATTTGGATGGGTTACAATGCAGAGCCAAAGTTCCCTTGTGGGATTATTTCAGCATATTAAAATAAATTAAAAAAATAAATAAAAAATGTCTTTGGACTTTGAAAGGAAACTGGAGTTCCCGGAGGAAACCGCACAGGACGGTATGCAAACTTCACACAGAAATGCCTGAGCCTCGAACCCAGGACCTTCTTGCTCTGAAGCGGACATGCTAAACACTACGCCAGCATGCCACTCAAATTAAACCCAAATGTAGCAATTCAGTACATTTTATGCAATCTCGGAGTTAAATCTGAATACACAAACTATAGAAAGCCCTCTTTGTTCAGAATTTTTTTTTTCTCCAGCATTATATGCAAGTCTTAATTCAAGGATTTGGGTCATACAATGAATGCTAGGTTTTTCAGCCTTTCAGTTGAAATTTATAATGCCTATAAATGTTGAGTTTGATCCAGTGTCCAAGAGGTGTTACATTGTCGAAGAATCATTAAGTGGAGTTAAAATATCTATTGTTAGGATGTCATTTAGTAAGACTACTGGAGACACAATGTTGTTTATTGTTAGTGCAGGTAATTAGCATAGCAAGTACTCAAATATAAAATCAGTCACAAAGTGCAAATGTAACTAAACAAGGTGAGGAGATATTATGCCTTACAGAAATGTTTTATATTCTTCAAAAACTGTATGAATAAATGCAAAAAGCTGATGCATTCCTGGAAAACACAGCAGCAGTCTGAGAAGGATAAATGAATCTGTCAAAGTGTCCACTTAGTAAGTGATGCAGTGTGCTGGACTATACTGAGTTCTGATTGTTTACTCCTGGAGCTTCTTTTTGCTGCCAATCCTACCAGGCCTAATGAAAACTAAATGAGAGATGATAATAGCTCAAAATTGCAGTCATGCTTTCAATATGGGACCTTCATGCTCATAAAAATGTTTTTTTTTCCTTCTGCTGTCAGTTTTTCTTTGCCTGATTTGGAAGAGTTAATAGGATAGTCTTCCTATCTCTCCTTGAATTTCAATTACATCCTGCAGCGTCTTGTCCTGCCACAATGGGATCCATTAGCAATGCTGTCTGGACCTGCAGGATGTTTAATGATGCTTAACAATAACTCGTACACTCCAACATACCAAAGTTGGTAAGATGCAAAAAGACAGTGGGTACTGCTATAAGGAAAACAATAATCATGAACTAAAATGCCAAGTTACACAAGGTTTAAAATGTTTAAGGATTAAAGATAATATGGGTGTAATAGTTTAATAAATATTGTACAAAACCAGTGTAATGTACAGTTGATATACATAATGAATTTGTGTTTATACACAGATCAGCCAGAACATTAATTAGGCAGCCTCATACACAGCAGGCTATAATGCATACTGTTCTGACACCTTTCTATCATAACCAGCAAAAACAGTTTTGGTGGTTTGTGCAACACAAGCTACAGTGGGGCTTGAAGGTTTGTGAACCCCATTAGAAATGTCTATATTTATGCATAATTATGATTTATTCATAATTAATATACAAGCCCTCAAAGTAGGTAAACATAACCCAATTAAACAAATGAGAAAAATATACTTGGCCATTTATTAATTGAGAAAAATTATCCAGTATTACATACCTGTGAGTTGCAAAAGTATGTGAGTGTTTGCTTTACAACCCCCTTGTGTAGTAATAATTGCAAATGAAAAGTTCGTGGTAACTGTTGATCAGTTCTGCACATCGAATTGGAGGAATTTAAGTCCATTCCTCCACATAGAACAGCTTCAACTTTTGGATGTTGGTGGGTTTGTCACGTGGGGACAAGCTGAGTAGGACCCAAATGCAGGAAAACAAAGGCAGAGTGGAGGTGAAAAAGTTCCAAGGCAAACAAAAATACGAAAAAAAAACCAGGAGGTTGTTCAATACTACTCATAGGCTGGGTACTTTGCTAATGCAGAGCAGGCAGGAGAACAGGTAATCCATGAGAATCCAGAGCTGGTGTAGTCAGAATCACAAGTAGCGACAATGTCAATGAACCAACACTGGGGAGAGTTTTGCTGGAGTATACGTAGGAGTCTTGATGAGCAACAGGTGTGCGGAGATAATTGGAAGCAGCGGAGGAGGCAAGGCCACGCCCGTAGCCTGGAGAAGCACATGGAAAAAACAGGAAAACAAAAACACACAATAGCTCCCCTAGTGGTGAGATATGTGGGATCATGACAGTACCCCCCTCTCAATGACCGCCACCTGGTGGTCCACCAGGCTTGCCAGGGTTTTCCCAATAGAAATCAGAGATGAGGGAGGGATCCAAAATGAACTTATGGGAAACCCAACAGCATTCCTCTGGGCCATATCCTTCCCAGTCAATGAGGTATTGAAGACCTCGGCCTCGACGTCGAACATCCAACAGGCATCTATAAGCCGGGCAGGAGGTGACCGGTTTGAGTTGGGAAACATGAAAAGTGGGGTGGATCTTCATGAATATTCAACCCAGGCCAGGTAAGTGTTCCAAGAGGAAGGACTGTGAGCAGCAATGCAATGGAGGGTGGCTTCCAGCTCCTGATTGGCTCTCTCTGACTGTCCATTGGATTGCGGGTGAAATCCCGAAGATAGGCTCATCGTCGCGCCCAGTGCCTGACCGAAAGCTCTCCACACTTGGGAAATAAACTGGGGACCCTGATCTGAAACAATGTCCTCAGCTGTGTATTCAGGTTCAGTTTCTATCGGGAGTTCAGATTTGGGTTCAGGCACAATTGCAGGCTTGGATTCAGGCATA
>JBCNYH010000001.1:78654196-78669131 GCA_039654325.1 Tandanus tandanus
AGATGGGCGCCAGCCTCCCCGCGACCCTAATTAGGAATAAGCGGTTCAGAAAATGAATGAATGAATGAATGAATTTACTATTATAAAGGCTTGTTACCTGAGCTCCGTTCAGAGCTGTGTATCTAAAGGCATCTTTTTGAACTTTTTTAGTACATAGTACACAGAAACACAAGAAAAAAAATATTATAGGGATACTGTATTTATTTATTTTTTTAATTCCCAGATAGGAGACCAATAAAATGCTGTTCCTGTGTAAGTAGGCTTATACAGGCACTGTTGCATGGAGAAAAATAGGAATGCAATTGAGCTGCATTACTACTGGCCTGGAATGAGAAAGGACATCCACAAATGGGTGAGCTGAAGTTCATTCATTCATTCATTTTCTGAACTGCTTAATCCTAATTAGGGTTGCGGGGAGGCTGGTGCCTCTGGGAGAGGGCAGTTTACACCCTGGACAGCTCGCCAGGCCATAACACAGGCAGAAACACGCTGACGGCTATGCAGCCTACTCGACAAAAATCAGCAATGGTTCTTTTGCATGCCTCTCACCATAGACAGTGAGAGACATGGCCGGTCTTTGATAACCCAGTTAGCTGCACTGGGGGGACAGCAGTGACATCCCATTAATAGTGTGGCTCGAACCCCTGACCTTGGGATCAGTAATCCAGCACCCTCCCACCACTACCCGGCGAGTTGAAGTAAAATTTGTAAATGAACTGAGTGTATGTTGATTTGTTTAACAACCTTTGACCCTAATGCGGCAGCCATTACACATGTTCTGATATTTATATTCAATATATATATTTAACCTTTTAGATTGCTGAGTGTACTGAATGCCAGGCCAGGGCAAATGCAGTAAAGAAGAATGCCTTTATTCCAGTAGAGGTGACTGCATTATACAGCAGAATCATGTTTCACAGTCAGTTATGAGCTTCATCTTTACAGGCCTTCTTCCTCCCAATATCTGAGCCCATAGAACAAGTGGGGATGGACCTTGTGGGTGAACTGTCAGTGACCAAAAATGGACATCAGAACATATGTGTCATGATAGACTATTTCACCACATGGAGGCTTACCCAGTTAAGTCACTTAAAGCAGTTGTGTCATAATTTTAAAGCACATTTAGTTTAAATTAATCTAAATATGGCATGAATGCCCAAAATTCTATATTTGTTAAATAGCCTTTCAGCTTGCACATTAAAAAGAGCCCAATATGGAGTGGATGGAAATGGATTGCAACATGGACTTTTAAAAATCTTTCTGGGTTGAACAAAAATAGAGATTATGTTGCAAACCCCTAACAAGCTTAATGTATGAGCCTAATTCATGTCTGGTATCCTTCATAAACCAAATTTTCATGATGCTGCCCCTTTAAGTGCATCTTAGGTGACCAACTGAATTTCTTTTCTTTTTTTTTTTTTATGTTTGGACCCTTTATAAGACTCCTCACAGTTCACAGAGAAGAATGTACTAATCAGGTATGAGCAAGTTTCAGTTCCACCTGTCTATATGAATTCAATGCAATGTTTAGTTTAAATTGTTTTGTTGTTGTAATTTATTTTTTTATTTTTTTTATACTTGAGAGGCTGCGCATCAAAAGGAGCCATTGTTCTCCATATTATCCACAGAACAATGCTTTAAAATATCTATTTATTCATTTTCTCATTTATTTACCTGTTTTATCTTACTAGGGTCACGGGGAGGCTGGAACCTATTTCAGCCATCTCCGGGTGAAGATGTACACCCAGAACAGCTTGTCAGACCATCACAAGGCTAATGCACACATAACTGATACCTAGTGGCAATTTGGAACAGCCAGTTAGCATAATGTGCATGTCTTTGTACCGGAGTATCTGGAGAAAGCCCACGCAAACACAAGAAGAAAAATTCCACACCGAAACACCCTTGCATTATGCTTTTAAAAATGGACATTGCTCCAAAGTGGACTAATAAACAATATAAATTCTATTATATATATATATATATATATACACATAAAACTCTTCGTGTTCAGTAAAACAGTTTAAGTGAAGACTGCGAAGCAGTTTGTATTTTTTTTGCTCTCATTCAAAGGCTATTTAAGATGTTAACTTGAAATTTGCAGGAATTACTAAGAACATCTACTTGAACATCTGGCGTTTTAGAATTAATGAATGTTGGCCAATTTTTTTTGGTCCAGCGGATATAAATGAAACATTTCCTCCAGCAATGTGGAATGTTTATGAGCGTAATATGGATCTTCATACAAACAACAATTTGGAAAATATGTACTTGAGTTATATAGATATCTCTCAGTTCATTAATTATTTTAGTTGTTATCGATCATATGTACTTAGTAAATATAACCAGTCAGTTATAGATGTGGGTAATACTGCAAATAAAATGCTATGATTAAATATACAATGAACTAAAATTAGGTACTGGGGAATACTGGGACCAGGCAACATAGGCATGACCTCAGAAAACAGAGAGTGGAGGAGCTCCTTGGCCAGAACAAGTTTTTCTTCTGGTCTCTGGGTCCTTTGTGCACATCCTGACACAGCGCATGAAAAAAAGAAGGCCAAGATGATGATGCCAAAAACATTTGACAGGAGCAACGCAAAGGTGAAAGGATAGAGAGCTATGTTGGGCCCTTTTGTCATTATTAAAATTTAGGTCAAAAGGTAAATCTGTACAAAAGGTCCACATAGACAAACTGTGCAGATACAAAGCACAGACGCCACATATCCATCACAAATGGGAAATCGCCTCCTGACTGAATCACCAATCTCCTTGCTCATCAGAAGTTTCACAGAAGGTGGAATCTATTGAGCCCATCTCTTCAAGTCAACTAAGGACCCCCAAACCCCCACCGCCACAGGCATTTCTATGTGGAGTTTGCATGTTCTCCCCATGCTCAAGTGGGTTTTCTCTGGGTACTCCATTTTCCTGCTATCAGTCTTTGTCAGTCACGTGAACGACATGCCCCGGGCGCCATCTTGGATGGTTTCCAAAAGGTAAACAAAACGTGAGCAAATGACAGGAGAGCGTTACGTTGGTTAACAGTCATCTAAAGATGGAAAATGGAGAAACCGAGAGGATACCATACCGAGGAAACTCAGCAAAGATGCCAGGGACAGGTACTTGGCCAAGTTGGTCACCATAAATTATATCTATAGAACTTCTGCCTTCAACTTCTTCCCTGGACATCATTGACTATATGGTTTATGGTATAAGTGCTTATACTTTTGAAGAGTTTAAAAATTATAAATCTCTTCAAGCCCACGGACACTTCTCAAATGGCTGAGTGCAAGATCTGTTTGTCTTCTCTGCAGGTCTTGCATTCCCAGCATCTCAATGATATGCCACTCAGGCCCTGGGCAATCATAGACCCAACAGGGGCTATATCCTCAGGTCACTGCGCATGTATGGCTGGGATAGCGGAGACATGCACACATGTTGTAGCTATGCTGTTCAAGTTGGCTCAAGTTGGCTGTGGTCAGATGCAGGGAGACAGTTACAGTGACTGGCAAACCAGCATACTGGATGATACCAAGCAATGGCACAAGGGTGAGAGCAGAGGCAGGATAGAAAATAGACTTCACCACTCCAAATTCCAAAGGTGTGTGAGGTTTTTTTTTATGTGTGCAGAATTTTCTGTGTGAAGAATAAAGTTTGAAACTTTATACTTGATTCAGCTGTCATATTTTTAAACTATAGCTGGGCACTGGTTTGTGAGTGCACAACACACAGTGACAATCTTATACAAAACAGTGACTTTTTCCACCTTCAAATGGTAGTTTTTGTAGTCATTTTGATGGGTATGGTTCCAGTTAATATTTTGTACTTCTGGCAAACATTTCCAACCACCCTTTCCACGTGAATTCTCAAATGTGCTATTTTTCTAGTTTCCTCCACATCTCTAGTAGCTAGCTGATAGCGGCCTTTTGTAAAGGCTGCAAGTTTGACCTCTGTGCACAACATGCTGACACTCCTGTATATCAAAACCACCATCAGCCAACACAATGTCGCCGGGCAACGAATGAGCAAAAAAAAAAAAACACTGTTCAGGGTTAGATGTTTGTCACTTGTATGTGCTTTCAGATTTGATGGTTTCTCTGAGAAAATTTCAAAGCAGTCAATGATCACTGCTACTGTGTGTCCAAAGACCTCCACAAACTGATGAGGCATAGAGACACTTTGCAAAAAAATATCTTGCCATCCAATCACCCGCTTCAGATTTGCATACAAAAATGACACAGTTTCATTGAAATGTTCTATGCACTGTCTTTAGGGAAACACGGAAAAGATGGGCTAGGTGTTGTGCAGGCAGATTCAATCTGAGACGCATGAAGGTTAACAAGAGTATTTGAGATGGAGTCAGAATTTTGTTTTGGGTGGACATGAGCGGCAGCAAAAAAATGTCATAAAGGTAGTATATATAGTACTTTACTATATAAATATAGTACTTTACTTTATCATCATCTTCTCCTAAGAAGCCATCGGAAATCCTGAGCTCATCAAGGTTAAGCCGCAGCTCATCAAGTTCAAGCCGCAGCTCTTTGTTCTCTTCTAACAGACGATTCACTTCTAGACACCTGAGCATGCACATGTTACATCCAGTCTGTGCAGCCTCCTGATTGGTATTGTGGGAGTCATCCTCAGTGTTTAGCAGGCCACTGTCTCCTGCAGCCACCTGTGTTGCCACTACATTTTGTTGTTCAACAATTTCTCTAGCCTGATGGACCGATGTCTCAGCTTCTTGCGGTGTGGTCTTCCATAGCTGTTCCTGATGACTTCGTCTTGCAGAGCGTGCTGTGTCTGTGGGTTTTAATATCTGTGTGGCCCAGATGTAGGGATGGAGTCCAGTCTGGGTCAGTCTCCATCATCTCATATGTAGGTTGGCCAACAATGGCATAAAAAGTAGAAAGAGTATGTATCATGTGTTTGTTCACTACACTACATGTATCACCTTTAATACAAACTGCAGAACACCTTTGGAAAATAAAATAATTTGAGGTTCAAAACCCTGGGCCATTTCTATGCAATTTTCACAAAAAGTCATTGGCTACTGGCTCTGTGAGTTTTTGACATAGAGCAATGATACTTATATCGCTGAAATCTAGAATCTCAGCTTTCATATAATATGTAGTTTGTACAAGCAGCATGCAGTATCAGATTTGCTGGCAGCATTTTCACCCGTTTCTGCTGCTCTCCTCGGCAAGTGTTGTTCACTAGTTTAACGTTAGCTAAGCACCAACATCAAGGACATCAACTTCAGTAACTTTACAAGACATCTACACAGCACATAGTGTTATTTTTATTACATCTTACCTTTGTGAAAATGCCAGGAGCAAACACGCACATATGGAAATATTTTGTCGAAAGTCATGTCCTTCCAGCTCCCTGCAGCAACCCATGCAGCCCGACATCTCTTTTTTTATATCCTCTACCTGCTGCCCATAGCTTCCTTAACAGGTGGGAAACCTGAAAAATGTAACACCACGCTCAACTGTTCTACCGTTAAAATTAATATTGCATCCTTTCACGCAACACCAATGTCCCATTTCTCACACAAAAAGCAATGCTCGACTCTGTTCCGTGCTGTATTGTTTACCCACCAAAATGGCACGGATGACCCAAAATGCACTGCAGCTTTGCGAGAGTGACGTCACGTCAGAGACTGATAGTCCAAGGACATAATAATTGGACATAATAAAAGGATAATTGGCTGTTTCAAATTGACCTTAGGTGTGAGTGTGAATGTCAGGAGTCAGACGCGGACACAAGAGCAGTATAACTTTAAATGCACTTCTACTGAAAGTGAGCATGAAATAATCCAACGAGGAAATGAGAAAACAGGTAGAGGTCAAAACACTGATCAAAGAATTGCTCAAAGGCATAAGCAGAGGTGAGGTCAACAAACAAGCTAAGGGCAGATATTCAGCAAACGATATAAACAGAGGCACAAGCAAAAATTGGCAAATGGTAAAACACAGAAAATCAACCAGTAAGTAAAAAAAAAAAAAAAAAAACGTAGCCAAAGAGAGTGTACAGCAAACTATTCCTTCACATTGTGGCAGCGAAAACAAGTCTTTTAAAGTCTCCGAGATCAGTGTAGTTGATTGGAAACCACAATTTCTAATCAGCAATCAGGTGACCCGGATCATGGCAGTGCATTCTGGGAATTGTAGTGTGAGGCATCTTGGCAAGGTCAGAGTCACTGCATGTGTTGTGAGCAGGTGGGCTCATGACAGTGAATGGTTGTGTATGTTGAGCTACAATGGCCTGGTGAGCTGTTCAGGGTGTACCCCGCCTTCACCCAGTGTTCGCTGAGATAGGCTCTAGCCTCCCCACGACCCTAGAAGAATTAAGCGGTTTGTCAATGAGTGATGGTGGACATGACAAAAAATATCAAGTTCAAGAAGGGTTCTCAAAACCTGTTTTCATTCATTCCTGGTAATAAAACAGGAAAATACTTTTGAAATGACATATCATTTGTTGAGATATCTTTTTAAAAATACGAAAGTTATGGCAAATTTATATGAGAAATGAGTGATTAATTAGAACTTTTTTCTCATGAAAAGAGGTCACTTGAGACAAAAACTAATTTGTCATCAAAAACAAATTTACATTCAAATTGCCATAACTTTCTTGGTAGGAGATATATTTACTTAAAACTTTTAGGAAATCTAGGAACATGTTTTAGGAAACATTAGCTGTTTTAACCATAATCTAAATATATTGGTTTAATTATCCAATAAATTATTGGTGAGCCAAATTCGGTTAATCAAATTAGCTTGTTAGCTGAAGGACGGGTGTCACACTGTCAATAGCATTGGCTGACAATGTTCAGTATAAATGAGCCACTAACTTATGAGTTAAAATAATGTAGAACACTAATACATAATTACCTTTATTACCAAACATACATAACATTAATTATTTAATCAACTAAATGTAATAAGGTGAGCCCAGTTTTTGTCACTGATGTCAAAAGACTTTCAACCAAAATAAACCAGAAACTTTTGGAGAAATTTATCAGTAATAGCATTACATTTCTTTTGATGAAAGGAGCGGGTATACTGATTTATTTTTTAAATAATTGAAACTTGTAAACTGCAGACATCACCACAAATTGTTTTCCTAGAGAGGATAAAGGTAATTGCAAAGAAAATCACCAGCCAATTCAGAAACTGACATCTCATAGCTAGTGGCATTTGAATAGCCATCCTCTTGGGCCCAGTATCCCTTTATCTATCCCATTATCCCAGTATCTATTGTTTTGTGTACTGTCATCTTTTTGTATTCATCCACTGTAGAGAACAAGTTCACCATTTTTGCCCAAACATGACACGAAACACGTTCTCCCACAATCCTTCCCTCAAGATTTCCAGCAATTGATCTTTCTTTGTATAGTCAATTTCAGGAACAACTTTCAATATATTTATAAACTCTGACTCAAAGTTCTTCTTTCTTTTTTCTACTTTCCTTTGAGCGAAATATCCCTGGCATGTTTCTTCTCTCCTCTTGTCTTCTCATCATTTATGCCCTGAGGTCTGCTTGTGTATTCCCTTTTCTGTCTTTTCTTCTCCTGCCAAGGCTGACTGCCATCTGCAGAGCTCCTTTTTTGATAGTCCATCAAGATATTGCACTGTTAAATTTTTACTTGCCCACATTTGACATGATAGATAGCACACTTTTGCATTACAGGCTCTATTCTGGGCAGCTGACAACATGCCTGTTATTTACTTAGCATGAATGTTGTGCATGTAAGCAGACCTTTAGTTTGTCAGTTATATGCAGTGAAAAACACTTTGCATACTGCTGGTTAAACATGTTAGTATTGGCTGTTAGGCACTTCATGGTACAGAACTGATCCTTGTCATGTGGCATTGTTAAAAGCTATTTAAATGTGATCTGATTTGGTGAGTATTTTCTAAAACATATCCTTGGTACCATTCAAAATATTGAACAGCTTTTCCTTCATTTCGTGCAGTGCATTCATAAGGTCCTTGATGAGATAAATGACTTCAAGATGATTTACTTCACTGTTGGTGGCCACATAACACTTTTTAATTCATGGTCTTGTTAAAAATTTCACAGACATCCAAGTACTTCCAATTCAGCAATTGCTGTTCATTCACAAAGTCCTTCAGAAATCGACAGAATGTGGCATGATCCTCAAAAAAAAAATATCTGCCTGCTATGAGGAACAGTAAATGCGAGTGGTTACCTAGCTTGGAAGAATCCCTCTTGGGAGCTTTTTGTCTCGAGAAAACTAATGAACCTGTGGGGATCACCTTTCTATCTTTTGTAAAGCATCCTATTTATCTGATATACAAAATTGTCAGTTAATCAGTCATAGAGAGTTCCACCTGTTTCATGGCTGCACTTTTTGCTAAAAATTTGTCTGTTACCTTGTTTGCGATACTGTTTATTATTTTCTTCCTTGTCTGCTGATAACCATCCTGGTCATGTCTACTAAAAAAGGGCATTTGTTTTGGTAAGACTGTCCACTGTTTGAGCGACATGGTTGGTGTAGTCATCAGCGGCTCCCTCTGATAGTTCAACTACGGCTCCTGATAAACATCCATCCCTTGTGGTTAAGTGGATGCTGTTCACATTGGGTTGCCCACTTGAGTTGTACCATCAAATTTCAATGTCACATTTACATTTGCAGTTGCAAGAGTTTTTGCAATCTGCAGCTCTAGTATCATTTCTAGCTCATGTGCCATCAATTAAGCTGTATTCTTATGAGGCATGTGATCAAGCTTTGCAAACTACTGAATTTAACTTACTATGTCACTTGTTGTAACATTATGTACAATACAGTCAAAAGCTTTTATTCTTATAACAGAAGAATACATTTTCTTGCCTATTGTTGCACTTTTCTCGTCACCTGTATTTCCACTATAAATTAAACTTTTTATTAAATTGAGCTCTCTTTTAATATTGCTTATTTTAGGTTAGATTTTGCAGCTTTTTTATTTTAAGTTGTGTGGAGTTAACCTGATTTAAAACTTGCTTTTGTGTCTTCAATCTGAGGGTTAACTTAGCGAGGGTAAAGTTGCACAAATTCCACACTCTGATTGTACAATTCACCAGCAAAGGAAACAGCATCCTGCTCAGGCTGACCTGGGCAGTCTGACAGGTTTCTTTGGCGGAGGGTTGAAAATAATTATTCTTGTAAGGCAACTGAGGTTGCATAGAAACCCCAAGTGAGTTGAAGTACTGCCGTGAGGTATCCCCATCAACCTGGCTCCTATGTACAATAAATATTTAAAAAACAATGCTGTCTATTTACTTTTGATGTGTCACTGTAGCCTGGCAGTTAATTCATTGTACAATTATACATCTAAACACAATTCAGTATCACCACAAACTCCATCCTGCAAAATGAGCTGTTTAATCAACACGTCTTTATAACAGTTTCAACGGATTTGGGAGAACTCCCTTACCATCGTTATTCTTACATGATTCATTTGCAGATTTCCAGGAGGAGCACTGCATTGAAAAGAAAGTTCCTGTTGCATTCCTAGATTGGAAAGGCCAATATAATGCAATCCTAAGTATAGCCAAGCAGCTTCATTAAAGTTGCAGTATTTAATGCATCTGCTAGGTACAGCTATTAATGATTTTAAAACAAGAACTTTACAACTTACTAAGCTCTTCATGAGTGTCAGATATTAAACTGCAATGGCATTCTTCATACAATTATTAAAGTCACAGAAGACAGCAAGACATTGAACCTGGCACTTTATATGACTTCAGGCAATTCAGAGAAATTGGCTTTCCCCTATAAATGGTCAGAAAAAACAAATAAACCACATGTTGTGCCACATAGTCTCTTGGGTCTGAAAACTATAGGAGGCAATTACCGTGAAAGCTGGAGTTTACTGAGGTTTCTTCCATTTTTGGCTGGACCTCTAGAGTCAACTGTGTTGGTTATTGTTGAATTATTGAATATATTGTTGAGTTAACTGTTGCTCCCATGCAAATAAATCCATATAATACCTTGAAAGCAAAACAGTTCAGCACAGCTATAGCTGTTTCCTGGTGTCAAATATCTACCCAATAATATCTGGAGCACTACTCTCAGATGAAAAGGTGTTTTGCCTCTCCTGTCACCTTCTGGCAGTGTGATTCGAAACCACACAAAGTTTCTTTAAGCAGATTGTAATGCACACACGTTTGATTGTTGTCCACATAAACATACCATGCTATGGTAAATGTACACTTGATGTATCCAGTGTGTCCATATTACCTAGTAGCCTAAAGCAAATGTATCATGGTAACCCATGAATCAGCAAGTGAATTGCCAGAGTTTTCTGTGTTTATAAATGATTGTGAAAGTGTTGTGTTTGTAATTAGTTTATTTAACTGAGTTTGTAACTAAGCTTGGTGACAAAGTTTGTCACCAAGAAGAGAAATAAAGCCTGTGGCACTCAGTGATCTCATTGACACCCATCCATTGGCCAATTATATGGTTGACCTTTAAAAGGCATATCCTCATAAAAGGCAAGTAAACCTCTGAAACACGGTGCATAATATACATGCTGAATTACACTTTTTCATGGCCTCTGTCCCCCAGTGCAGCTAACTGTGTTATCGAAGGCCCGCAATGTCTCTCACTGTCTGTGGTGAGAGACATGTAACAGAACCATTGCTGTCATTCAAAAAGAGTAGGCCACTGGATTGCTGTCAGTGTATTTCTGCCGTGTGATGGCCTGGCGAGCTGTCCAGGGTGTATCCTGCCCTTGCCCAGAGTCAACTGAGATTGGCGTCAGACTCCCCATGACCCTAATTAATATTAAGCGGTTCAGAAAATTAATGAATGGCCTTTGTCTTCACAGCTTTTCACCCTACTTGCCATGACTCTATTTGCTCCACATTCTGGTTGTATTTGGTGTACCATATTTTCCATGGGTTTTTGCCTATTGTACTAACCATATTATATTCCACTATACTATATATCCCACATTTGTGTGGGTTACATCCTACCTACCCAGAGGAAACTGTTATTGATCAAAGTTTGCTCTTATACATCTTTACAGACAAAAGATTGTGATTGTCAGTTTAAGCCCAGCACATATGGGAGACAGGTTGCCTGTAACTGGAGATTCTATTACCGATGACTGAATATTCTGAATCAAGTTTACCCACACACAAGCAATTCTAGTTGCTCACTTTCAAATAAACACGCCAGAACACCAGCATGCTGCCAGTGACAAAATATCCAGGAAAAGTTATTGTTAAGCAGTGGTTAGAATTTTCTTGAAAAATCAATTATAAAGAATCAATTAAAAAGAAAATAACAGAATTATTGAAAATGAAAAATTGTGAGTTGTAGCCCTGTTATATTTAATACATTAAATCAGGTACGTCACCTAAGTGGCATCAGCTAAGTGCATGTGCTGCAAGTTTATAAAGTGCAATACTCAAAGAAGTCAGCAGCTTACAGGTCACACTAATGTGACCTCAAATTTCAAACATCAGGTTTCAAACCTGCTGCAGCCGACGCCACTGATGGATTCTCTATTCTTATCATGTACTGTCGCACAACTTTCTAAGCTGCTGAGTGCCATATTGCAGCAGTGTTCACAAGCTGAACCTGATGGCTGCAGTTGGTTTTGATGCAATTACACAGAGCCTTACCAGATTTAGAAATCCGCAAGTACGTTTATGTATTGCCTTGTGACTGCTGGCAACAATATATGATACTTACTTCAGGTAAGTACTTTAGTCATCCTGAACCAAGACTGAGGTGAATTTATGATTGTAACTTGTGTAAGCCACAACTGGCTCAAATTCAAATTCAGATTAATTTGTCATGTACAAAATCATACACAGTACAACATGTATTGAAATGCTTGTTATGACTGTCCTATATTTGAAGAGAATAAAAAACTATCAATATCAAGAAGAAAATAAAAAAAATAACAATAACAATAAAATATATAAAATTATATTATAAAAGATAAGAATATAAAATATATAATATAAAATAAAATATAAAATATAAATGTTGTGACGATAAATAATGTGTAAAGTGTCGGTGCAGTATGCACACAAGATGTCCAGTGAGTGTGGTTGTTGTGTGTGCAGAGTAGTGCAGGGTGTTCAGAGAGTGCAAATTGTGTGTCATCTGAGGTAGAATGCACAGTCAGCTGAGGTAGAATGTAATGTTCATGTGAAAGGCTGGTCTACAAAGTCCAGCAACTAGTGTTCTGGTTGAGGGCCTGAATGGCCTGCGGGAAGAAGCTCCTCCTCATTCGCTCAATGGAAACGTTTCCCTGACCACAACAGAGAGAAGAGTCCATTGTTCGGATGGCTGAGGTGCTTCATTATCTTCCTGGCTTTGGTCCAGCACCGCTTGCTGTATATAGTGTCCAGGTCAGGAAGCTCGATACGGATGGTACGCTTTGCTGATGACCAAAACATATACTGTAGGTCAATACACACAAAATGTAAGGTCGTCAAATTGACAACCTTTGGGTAATTAAATTAATAGGCTCAACAGGATGACCCAGACCCTTTTGTTTTTTATAATATGTTTTATCTCGTTATAACATGAGAAGTTTCAGCATGTAATTGAATGAGGACACACTTGGTTATACTTGGTTATGGAATGTATGGTTATACAGTTGGTTATGGAGTTGGCTAACTCCATGGCAGTGCTCAGCAAACTTCATGACATCATCAGTGCCCTCGAGACAGCTCATCCCAATGCTGTTTTTATCACCACCGGTGACCTTAACCGGTACAATCTATGGACTGTTTTCCCTAAATATTAGCAACATGTGGACATTCCCACCCATGAAAAGAACACTTTGGATCACATCTACGGTAACATACACAATGCATACAGGGCTGCACCCCACCCCCACTTCAGACACTCTTTAGATAATTTATCTTGCTTTAAGAGTTAATTTCTTATTTTAGTGTTCAACTTTACACTATGATCCTATTTCTAGATGTAGCAATCTTAATTCAAGAAATCTTGTCAAGTGAAATTATCTTGCTGCATGGACAGATTATTTCACTTGAAAAGATTTCTTGAATTAAGACTGTTAAATCTAACAATAAAATTATAGTGTAAAGTTGAACACTGAAAATAAGAAATTAACTCTTAAAAGAAGATAAATTATCTAATACTTCTCAATTTAGTTTTTTTTTAACCTTAATAAGAACCAAATAATTTGCAGTGCTCGGACAGACTGGGATGTGTTCAAGGCTGCAGCCACACTGGAGGACTCTTGACTCTTAGTCAGGAAGTTCCCCAACCAGAAGCCCTGGATAAATAGTCAAGTACGCCACATGCTGCGTGCCCGCTCCATTGCATTTAGATCAATGAGACGGAGTACAAAGCTGCAAAGTACAGACTGAGAATGGCCATCAGAGCAGCAAAGCGGAAATACAGAGAGAAGCTTTACAACTTCTACTCTACTGCTGACCCTGGGCAGATGTGGCAGGGCCTGCAGCACATCACAGACTATCAGACCAGCACCAGCACCATCAGTTCCATGAACAGCCTGCCGGATGATCTCAACACATTCTACACCCACTTCGAGACCTCTAACTACAGCCCAGCGAGGATACGCACAGACACTGTGACCAAACAACCCCTCGCCCCTCCCCCAACAGTCTCATCAGGCCAAGTACACAAAATATTGAGGAGGATCAACCAAGGCAGCAGGACCAGACAACATCCCTGGACAGGCTCTGAAAGCATGTGCTAATAAGCTGGCTGATGTTCTCACCTCCATCTTTAACCTCTCTTAAAAATCGTCCCCATCGTCCCCCTTCCCAAGAAGTGCCTACCCACCTGCCTGAACGATTACAGGCCAGTAGCCCTCCCTCCAATCATTATAAAGTGTTTTAAGAGAGTGGTGCTGGCTCACATTCAGTGCAGCTTACCGGACACTCTGGACCCCCTGCAGTATGTCAATTGCACGGGAGATGCGCGCGGCGTCATCTTTGGCACGGGCGGTCAGGCGCGACACTCATGCCATTGCCACACACTGCAGACAGATGGTCAGCACAGAATCTGCCCTAACGATGGCCGTCAATTCTGTGGCAAGGGGACTACAGGCAATGACTGCCCTCCATCCAGGTGTCGAAGCGGTCCGACCAAGTCCTTAAGCGACAGCAAGCAAGCAATTATTGCTTTTAAATTATACATGTTGGCACAGTCCAACACTAAATTTTTTTCAGGAGAATATGTTTTTCTTTTCAAACTTGTCCTTTCAGATTCTAATAGAATGGATTTTTATTGTGCTCTCCTGATATTGTCCTGTACTGCCTGCATATTGCAAATTTTCAATATGAAACATTCTCACCTATCACAATAACTGGGGCTGTATTTCACACTGTTGCACAAATATCAGGCAATGTACTGTACTCCAATTTACAATGGTGAACGTGAGGATGTTTTCTAAAGTTAAGCTTTTAGAGAAAGAAGTTTCTGGGGCTTCATTTACCTACAGTAATTGGTAAAATATGATTGAAACTATCGATCGTCAATACCCATGTGCTCTACCTTTTTAGATAGAATATCATGATTTACACAGTCAAAAGCCATAATGACTTCAGTGACTTTCTCTTTAAACTTTAACCAAGCTGAGTCTGTAGCAGAGTTACAATAAACTATAGACTAGTCTACAGTGGTGCTTGAAAGTTTGTGAAGCCTTAATTAGGTTTTGTAACCTTTTCCTGCCTGATGAGCATCAACAACCCTTTTTCTGAGGTCCTTAGAAATCTCCTTTGTTGGTGCCATGATATACTTCCACAAACATATCTTGACAGTTTGACAGATCTAGGTTTTTTAAATCAAACAGACTGCCTACTCACACCTGATTGTCATACCCAGAGGCGGCGCTACCATTAGGCAGAAGTAGGCGGTTGCCTAGAGCGCCCGCCCTCCTTGGGCCCCGTGAATGAAGCCTACTATAAG
>JBCNYH010000001.1:78749022-78769521 GCA_039654325.1 Tandanus tandanus
TAAATTAAAATAAATAAACAAATGACATAATAATAATAATAATATGATGCATATAAAATATTTGGGGGTTTCGTGGCCTTTGAGTTAATTAGCAAGTAAAGTGATTTATATTTTTCCCTTTCACACATCTTCCTAAAACAAAAATTTTAATGAATTGATAAAATTATTTTCACCCAGCTCTACTCTCAGGCGTAGCTCCTGCGTGGTTGGAATAAAAAAATGCACCCACACCGGCCCTTTCCTGATAAGACTGTTCATCTCGGTGCTAACTAAAGTTTATTTCAAACCTGAAGAAATCTTTGTTTGCAACGACAGCTTTATGATACTTCCTGTATGAAGAAAATAATCTCTCACAGTGTTCAGATGGGATTTTGGCTTATTCCTGTTCTCCAACTTTCTTCAAATAAAAAACTGAACCATGACCTTCAGTTCATTCTACACATTTGTTACACTATTGGGGTGAAGAAAGGTGAGTGACCAAGTCATTCCAACACCTTTATTTTCTTCATACTGACCCAATCGAGTGTCTCTGTTGCAGTATGTTTTGGATTGTTATCCTGCTGGAAAGTTCACCTACATCTTATCCTCATCATCCCCGAGAATGGTAACAGATTATTCCCAATGATCTTCCAATGAGACCATGAGGTGCAATAAGAGGGGAGAAGTGGCTAGCAAGTCCGCCTGGTCCTGGATTCAAGTCCCGGGCTTGGTGAGGGCAACCTTGTGTTCGGATCTTCTCCCTGTACTTGTTTGGGTTTCTTCTACGTACTTAAAATTGTCCCTAGGTGTGAGTGCGACTGGTTGTGTGTGGTCTGGCGAGCTGGTCAGGGTGTTCCCCACGTTCGCCCAGTGTCGGCTGACCTTAGTAGGAATAAGCGGTTCAGCAAATAAGTAAGATAGAATGAGTGGTACCATGAGAAAAGAAACAGCCTGATGCAGGTATGATATTTTAAGGTCATATGAAAAGCCAAACATGGGTTTGGAAAGTTTTGGAAAGTTTCTCTCTCTCTCTCGCTCTCTTTCTCTCTCTTATCTGAGTACCTTTCATTCTTCCAGTCTTCTCCAAATGTTCTGTAGCAAACAAGTTTCAACATGCAGTAATGGAGCCTTCTGGGGTGATCGTGAATGGACACTGGCTGTGGAGTGGTACTGCCTATTGTTTTTCTCAGTTACTGCGACTGCACTTACTGTTTCCAGAAATCTTGTTCGGAGCTCCTGTGTAGGTGATTGATGGTTGAGTGATGTTCCTTCCAAACATTTAAGAGGTGAGAAATCCATCTGTAACTAGGCCCATTGCTATACTGCTGAACAATCCTGGGGTGAATGTCTTGAGAGAGCTCTTTGCCTCTACACAACATGGGATGTTTCTTGCATGACAGCTTGATTCCAAATTATTTGTTTACTTGCATTCAGAGGAGGATTTCCCATTTTCGATGTGTCAAAGTATTAACCTACCAATCTCCGCTAACACAACTGATTCTAATTAGCGCAGGTAGGAGAACCAATTAGTGCAATCAGCTGGGTTTCTGACTGTGTTCGATAATGTGTTGTTTTTCCTTGTGTCATTTCACTTCATTGCACCCAACTTAGTATGAATTGAAATATAAGTTTTTTTCCGGTGTAATTTTACTGCAATATTACCAGTGCCTGCTCAACATTTCAGGTGAATAACTGCACTGGAATTATATTTAGGAGAAATGTGATGATGTGTTGAATACTTAGTTTTCCCACTGTACTGTTCAATGATCTGATGCATACACTATTCTTTAGGATCCACGTTGGTGCTATCGGTCAAACAATGTAACTGTGAACACTGGAAGGAACTTTGGAAGGACTGTTAGATTGAATGTAGCCCCAGAAGCTTTTTTAACCTGCAATTACATTCAAAATTGGCAGAATTCACACAATGTGACTTTTTCCCAAAAGCAACATCCATTCTCTATTTTCTTTCATTATAGTCATTTATTATACAGGCTTAAACATTAAACATTTATTTTGCACTGTTTTGTGGTAACACATAAAGAATAAAAAAAAACATTTCCCCATCTCAAAGTTATTGCTTTATAGTTTATTCTAGTGGAGTCACATGACATTGGCAAGACTGGTTGTTGGCCAAATTATACTTCTAGTAAATAAACTCCCTGCGATGGCCTTGCGAGCTGTCCAGGGTGTACTCTGACCTCGCCCAGAGTCGGCTGAGATGGGCGCCAGCCTCCCCGCGACCCTAATTAGGATTAAGCGGTTCAGAAAATGAATGAATGAATAAATAAACTCCACACAAACCGAAGATGGTCATACCCATGACCTGTCAATCCTGCAAAGTTCCTTGAAAGAAATGCTAGGCTTCCTTTAGCATGCTGACTCTCTTAGCCAGTGTGGCTAACAGTTGCAAAAATCCTCTAGCCACAGGAAATACCTCTTAGCCACATTTTACACAAATTTAAATAGATTTTTTTTGCCACAAAAATAGTTTAGTTTTCCTCTGGTAATGCATAAATCTACCTCAAGGACCTATGGCCTATAAAACAATTCCATGATTTTGATTTTATGTAGTTTTACACCTAATTTAGTAATTATATAACCTTAGCAACATATATTACTCTTAGAAATTTATCCTCACCTTGTCCATTGATGGCTTTAGGGCCTGTCCCTCCTCTGCAGCTTTGTGATTGGCTGATTGTGTGTGTTTTACAAAATCAATGTTTTTGGGTTTAGTGTTCTTCTTACCCTGAGTAAACACATTGTTTTTCTTTGTTGCTTGGCACAAACTACAAGTCAACTGGCGTTATTCTTAGTCGTGCACCAACGGCTAGCGGAAACCTCGAAATGAGTTCTAATGCTAATGCTTTTTCCAGTACCTTAATCATCTCCTTGGACACCATGGGTACACCAATACAGTGGTTATATAACGTCTACACACTCCTGTAAAAACTGCAGTGTTTTTAATGTAAAACAGTAAGAATCAAGATAAATCATGTCAGCTCTTTTTTCATCTTAATGTAATATAGGAACAAACAAAATTCAATTCAAAAAACCAGAAATGTTTTAGGGGAAAACAAAGAAAAAAAAATACAACAACCAGGTTGCATACGTGTGCCCACCTCATAACTAATACTTTGATAAAGCACCTTTTGCTTTTAGCACTCAATCAACATGGTCTCCCTACCTCGCACTTCTTTATTTGGCAATGTTATTTCACTCTTCGTTGCAGCAAATCTTTCAAAGTGTGATTGGATTTACTATGCACAGCTCTTTTTTCAAGCAAGTTTTCGAAAAGACTGTAATTATGTCAAGATTATGACAGGATCATTCCGAAACATAGACCTTCCTCTTCTAAAGTCACTCCTTTGTTGATATAGATTTGTATGGTGGGCCATTATTATGCTAGAAATTAAATGTTTCTATACCTTCAGCTCTTTAACATAAGCCTGTAGGTCTTGGCCAAAATAGGTTGGTATATGGAACTATTCAAGTGTTCCTCTATCTTGAACAGAGCTCCAGTCCCAACTATAGCATGACACTGTGGTCTTTGTGTTCTATCTTATTGTTATTATTTTTGCACCAAACATTAGGCTTAAAAACTTCTATCCTGGTCTCTTTATTTTTTTTTTTTGAGCCAAAATACCAACATATCCCTACCCCATAGCTCACACATGTGAAGAATAAAAGAGTGTTGTCAGCTCCTTTAATGTTGCTGTAGGGCTCTCAGCAGCCTCCCTGTTAATTTTTTGTCTTGTCCTTACATCTGTTACGGAGGGACTTGTTAAATTGGTAAAATTACTGTGGTGCCCCATTTTCTCCACTTGTTAATGATGATCTTCACGATTCTACATGGTACATCTAATGTTTGTGAAATTCTTTTTTCCCCTCTCCTGATCAAAGCCTTTTGACAGTGAGAACCAGTACAGTGCTTTGATCACTTTGCAGACCATGGTATCAGCAATAACACCAAGAACCAGTGGGCTTTATTTGGAGTTAATAAGAAATACTACATGCCCCATTACAAATGGGTATGGGTGTGCATACTCATGCAACCAGGTAATTTCTTTTTTTAACCCAAAAATGTTCTTTATTTTATTTATTATAAAATATCTTTGTTGGTTACTGCCCTATATCCCATTACAGGGTGAAAATATCTGAAGTCAATTTTGTTGGTTGCACATTTTTATATACCCAGGTTTTAAAAGAACTATGTATAAACAAAACTCCTACATTAATATATAAGCACGACTATTGCACTTCCCCAGTACAATGAATTCACTGAGCAGGTCATAAATGTGTGGGATAATGTCACCTGGTACAGACAGCTTATTAGGAAGCCTAAAGAGTGCAAAAAATCTTCATGTTACACTAAGTTTGTTATAAATAGTTTGACCTTTAGCTATACCTCTGAGCATTCCTCTATCTCACTCAGGGTTATTTGGCTCTGTGTGTGCTTTAGGTCTCTAAACTCTCTATATTTGTGCATCTCTGTTTCTGTGTGAGTAATTGGAGAAGCTTCTGAATGGGCCTTTAATGAGGTGCATTTGCACAGAGCGGCACTTTAGGTCCCAGCTGTTATTAAGGCAAGTAATTACACAAATCTTCGGGAAAACCAGGCACAATCTATACAGGAACCAGACTTTTATCTAGAGCTTACAGTCAATCACAGCATCATAGTAAATGCACAGACAGTGTGTGAGTGTGTGTGTGTGTGTGTGTGTGTGTGTGTGTGTGAGAGAGAGAGAGAGAGAGAGAGAGAGAGAGAGAGAGAGAGAGAGAGAGAGAGAGAGAGATCAGGAAGGTTATGATTAGGACAAGCAGAGATTTAAAATGAGTAATCAATAGAGGCTATATATGAAAAATAATATGAGACACAAAGTGACATGTTCTGCTAAGTCATGACACAAAGGCTTCAAGGACTTCTGTAGCATTTATTACATAAATATTGGAAGACAGATGATATGTTGTGATATGTTTTTTTTTTATTTTAATTTTTTTTATCTGTGCATGTGGAATGCATGTATATTTTCCCTGAACAGAGAAACCCTCGTGTCCTACTCATTCACATTTCTAAGGGTCTCAGATGGATGAAGCACTTGACAAAAAGAACCACTAATTAAAGGAAATTCCATATTCTATTTTCATTTCCTTTCAACAGGGAAAATTTATTCATATTCAGTCCTTTATAGCAGTAACATTATGAATTACCGGCACAGATAAAAAGATTCAAAAGATTCTCTCTACCATAATTTTTTACTTTTACCTTCAACCTTATGGCTTAATATATTTTATACAATAGGGCTGATAAAATAATCTCGTGTTGATACATTTTCTATAGTAAGAGCTCATTCACAGGGACTTTAAGGTTAATAATGAATAGATAAAAATGTGATAATTGCCAAAGAAAAGATGTGTAATTATTAATATGGTAATGTTCTCTGCTAAGAGCTGTTTGTTTTAACATTTATTAAAAACATCTCCAGTGTCAGAAGCTGACAGATATGAGAGTGAGCTTACACCCAGTCTCATGGATCACTGACTTACTCACAGGGAGAACACAGTTTGTGAGATTTGTGTTATGGTTAGAGACCAAAAGCAAACTATTTGGCCTCAACTGCAAATAGTATATCCGGTGAATAGCCAGTACCACTTACCATCCAAAGAACACCATACCTATGGTAAAGCATAGGGGTGGTAGCATGCTATGATGGGGGTGTTTCTCTGCAGCAGGGACTGGGGTACTTGTCAACAATTGAAGGGAAAATGAGTGGAGCACAATGCAGACACTTCCAACATCAGAATGACCTGAAGATTCCCAACAGACTCATGGCTGTAATCAAAGCAAAAGGTGGTTCCACAAAGTTCTGACATAGGGGGGTGATCCTGAATTTCAGTAATTGTTTGCTTGTTTGTTTGTTGCTGAACTGTTGCATTCAGTAAATACAGATGGAAAAAAAAAGTGTTTTTTTTTTTTTTGTGTGTGTGTGTGTGTGTGTGTGTGTGTGTGTGTCTTCTTTTTAGGCTGCAAAGTAACAAAATGTTACAATTTGAAACGGTGATTCATTTCTATACTTTATACCTCCAAGACCAAGGAGATGCTGGTGGACTTAAGGAGGCCTAAGCCCCCCTCTGTAGTCAGTCTCCACTGAAGCGTTTGACATGGATGTGGTTGGGGCCTAAAGTACCTGCAGCTGCATGACGGGCTTGACATGTTAGCAAACACTGAAATTCTCTACAAAAAGGTCAGAGCAGGCTCTAACCCTGAGGAGGCTGGGGTCCTTCAACATCTGTAGAAAACTGCTGTTTTATTAGTCTGTAGGTGGGAGAATTCTCCATTATGCTCTGGTGTGCTGGGAAGGCATATGCTAGACATGCCTATGCATATGCTAGACAGGCATATGCTAGACAGGCGTATGCAGCTAGACAGGCTGGTCTGGAATGCTGGCTATGAGATTGGTGTGGAGCTGGTTTCCACTAGGTTACTAGCAGAGACTTGGGCCTGAAGCAAACTGTTGACCATCATGGGCAACGTCCACCATCCTGTGCATCCTAGGCAGAGAAGTTTGTTTGGTAGAAGACTGCTGTCTGAGTATTGTTGAAGTACAGATTGAAGAAGTCTTTTGTACCCCAGTCCATACAGCTTTAAAACTCTTCCCTGCTATGAAGGGCTGACGGCTTCATGCACAATTCCACAAAAGGTCCTGCGTTCTCCTTGTTCTATCTTGGGTTTCTTCCGGGTACTCTGGTTTCCTCCCACAGTCCAAAAACATGCACATTATGGTAATTGGCTGTTCCAAATTGCCCCTAGGTGTGACTGTGAATGGATGTGTGTGTTGTCCTGCAATGGTTTGGCAAGCTGTTCAGGGTGTACCCCACCTATCTATCTATCTATCTATCTATCTATCTATCTATCTATCTATCTATCTGATTGTTATTTTAGTATTATAAAAATAGAGATACATGCCTAACAATATGTGATATGATGCAGCTGCACAATGCATGCACACTCTGCTTATCACACACACGGACACACAGCAGCACATAAACTTGTAAAAGATTAAAAATAAAACGTTTATAATGTGAAGGTTTAATAATGTGTACAGAGACATATCAAAAGTAAATATGTAGACACCCCTCACACCTCATACCAAATCTGAGTTTACAGTATGTAAATTCTTTCTAGCAATTAGTTGTACCATGAACACCAGAAGCAAGAGAGTTGTTTGATTTTCAAAGAGGGTGTATTGAGGGTCAATCTGGTGATGGACTTAGTAAGCGTCTGATTGCACAGAATATTGGGATTCCTTTTGCACAGTCAACAGCAAAGGCAAGGAATCTTCAGATTGTCAAGCTGACGGTTGTAGACACAAGGCAGCTGATGTAGAGAGACTTAAAGTGAGTTGGAGCACGTCTGTGAGGTATCTCAATCAATTTACATTTACATTCAATCAACTTGCTTATTATGTACATGTCTATCTATGTATAAATCGTGTTTTTTGACAATTATGGTGTCTACTTACTTTTGATATGTCATTGTGCATCAAGATGTTTTAGGTAAATAATGCTCATTGCATAGTTAAATGGTCTGCTTATGTGCTTTTTATATTTAATTTCATTTTCGTGTGCTAAACAGATCCGTTCTCTTTCTAAAAAGTGTTCTTTCCTTCTACCTGGCACATTTCCCATTATAATAGCAAATGCCAAGGTGTAAGTGCACCTGTCTTTTAAAGAAAATGAGGCTGATTAGTTTATTGCATGTTACAGTCAAAACACTAATTAAGAGACTAAGTGCAACCCATTTCATGGTCTGTTTCTGTGACCATGTGTTCACCACAAAACTAGCAAAAATGGATTTAGACAAATGCACTCAAGACTGTGTGCTTAGATTGTCTTAAATTCAGCCCATAACATCAAGTGTGGGAATTTTATTTTGCCGTTTTTTCTTGTACTTTACATAATAACATTAATAGTGAATTGAAAGTAAGAAATTATTAAGCATAGCAGAAAATAGTACTTACTCATGCAGCATAGGACGAATCACAGTACTGCCTTTAATGTGAGCCTCAAACATCAGTGTGTACAGGTAGGGAAGAAGTGTATAGCGGATGTTTAACACATCACGGGAGGCTTTAGTAAATGCAGCATCAAATGCCACTGGGTCTTGTCTCTGTTACACATCATAAAACAAAGATAAAAATATTTTAATATAGGGTGATGCTGCAGTCTTACAATACACCGTGTTGTACCCTTCAAAATATTCCCTTTTTTTATTTATTTATTTATTTTTTTTGCTTTGCAGCCAGAAATGAACACACACACACACACACACACACACACACACACACACACACACACACACACAAATTCCAGTTGTGCAGTATTTACTCAATGCAACTTCTAACAGCAAAGTGAAAGAAATAATAGGCATTGTGGTGGTCTGGCGAGCTGTTCAGGGTGTACCCTGCCTTTGCCCACAGTCTGTTAAAAAAGGCTTCAGCCTCCTAGAGACCCTAGTAGAATTACACGGTTCAGCAAATTTAATGACATATCCATTTTGTCATTGAACACGCTTATCTATGTGTTTAGTAATTAAATAATAATAATAATAATAATAATTATTATTATTATTACTAATAATAATAATTACAAGAAGACTGAATCAACATTAAAAACAGGGCAGTACTTATGGTGGCGAGGAGTAGGAAGGAGACTTTCTACCAGACTGCTTTTTGCCTTTGAATGTCATGAGGAGAACGTGTTCCAGATTCTGTTAAATTTTGGTTTCATCCACAAAAAAACAAAAAAACAAACAAAAAATAGGTTCAGTTTTTATATCACCTGGAGTAAGTCAAGAAGCATGGCAGAAATTCAGGTGTTCAGCTGACCTATGCGTGCATGCAATCAGCAGTGCTTTCCCTTCGCCAGAATTTTTTTCCCCCACTCTTTCTCAGGTCTGATTGTCCTTTGATGGTCTATGTTCCTTAGTGACTGAAGAAAAAAGCACCGTTTTTTTGTTCCATCCAAATTATCCATTAATATTTGTAAATTCCACTCAAAAAACAGGAGAACATATTGGACTCATCAGGGCAATGGCTGGCTCTGGCTGTTCGAAAGGATTTGCAGTGATTTGTATGGAATGAGCCATGTGAATGTGTAGATCTAGAATGGAGAGTTTATAAAAAAATGTTTTGAGACTTTAATACTGTCCAAAGCTGATTTAATGGTGTTTTGTTTAGTTTTTTTTTTATTTGGCCTTTAAAGAGTTTATTACATTCTAGAATCAAAGTTTATATTTGAAGAAACATATAAACAAATATTGTACAGTCTACAATGTACTTACAGTACTGTCATAGGGTGATTATTTACCCTTTTTTTTCTGAACTTCTGTTATAAGTTGCATTGAGTACATACAGTTGAAAAAAGGTATTTTGTGTGTGTCTTCATTCCAGGCTGCAAAGCATTAAAATGTGAATATTGTGGATGATTATTTTTTATACCCACTCTAACTTCTGATGACAGCTGATTTTGCTAAGTGACAAACTATCGTACATATTGTGAATTCATAAACTCTGAAATAAAGAGAATACAGTAAGATTAGAACTTCTGGTCTTTGGTGTTTTTTGGTCCTGTTAGCACATTTTGTCTCTGACCAATGAATAAGGAGCAACATGTGCTAACAGGCTAATACATTTACATGTATGGCATTTGGCAGATGTTCTTGCAGATGTTCTTACCCAGAGAAAGTTGCATTTGTATCTCATTTATACAACTGAGTAGTTAAGGATTCAATGACTTGCTCAAGGGCCCAACAGTGGGAGCTTGGTGGTACCAGTGATTGAACTGACATGTTTTGGATCAGTAAACCAGAGCCTTACCATTAAGCCAACACTACTGCCTAATACCTAACCACATTCTTGACTGTGGATCATCACACTGAAGAAGAGGGTTATTTTTGTGTTTAAAAGGTACCCATTGCTTTACTAGGTATCTCAAATACACATGAAATACAATGTTTCTAAAGGAAATAAAATTGTATTGGCCATTTCATTCTGAGGCTTTTTGCTCACTCCTGTTAGCCAGTGTCATTGACCCCCGTGATGATATGAAGTAATCAGTACATACGAGAGCTTAAAACTATCATTAATCAAACTGGCAATCAACACAGACACTGATGACGCAAGCAGTAAACACATCACATTTGTTTGTGATTTGTGGCATGTGATTTGTTTGCTATAGTAAATCTAAAAAAAAGTAGTTTTAAATGTGTAATATTTTAGGAAGATGTTGTGAAGATGTAATATATTTCATGTTGATGTAAAAGAAATTACTTGAAACAGATGTAATCTGCTACATTAACTTATGAGGAGCAGTTTCTGTAAAGAGGACTGGTCTCGGATGCTGTGATCTGTGCTCTCCAACCTTGTAAAGGTTGTAGATGAAGACACTGTGCTGAAATTGTCAAAGAGAGGTTGTACAAAGTATTAAATGCAGGTGTTCCAATAATTGCAGACCATGTGTTTCTGATGAAAGAAATTTCTTAATAAATGATTTTTTTCCCTGAATAACTTTCTATTAAAGGCTGAATTTTATGTTTGTTTTTTTCAGGTGAAATAAGGCTACTTTACCAAAAGGTGGATTTAGTAATCTTTTTACTCATATTTTCAGTGATTTAATAGGTGGAATCATGTGCATTTATGTTTATGTCGTAAACATGGCCTGGTCTATAAATAAGCTTCAATAAGGGGTGATCTTATTGCTAAGCAAAAACTTATTTATATTATTTTATTTAATTTTTTCCTTATTTTGTCCTTGATGAAGCTGTTTATTAATTTATGGCCAGTCTATATATATTTCAATCAATCAGAATATAGTTTTTTCCTCTGTTCCTACCAGCAAGAACAGTCATGTCCCAGGAATGGCATGGCTCAGGAATGGCTCTCATATTTCCACATTATAGCATGCTGAATATAGTTGACCTCCCCCTGTTGGGGCTAACAGCTTTTCTCAAACAAAAGGCTGAATTATTCCAAATGCACTCGGCTCTGACTCCATTAGCAGTATGGTGAATGTGATACAAGGCCACCCACAAGACTCAGGCTGCCTCATTTCCACTGAAAACAGCAGGAGAAAAATTTGTCTGAATAAGTCTGAAAGTAGTGCATCTCCCTTACTCATATCAATGGGTGAATGTACACCAGCAAATGACTCCACTAGACATTAGGAGCCAACAAGGTGATCACTTTCTTTCTTTCTTTCATCTTTTTCTCTGACTCATATTTGTTTGCCGACTATGCCTTTCTACATGTTTCTACACTGTATCACTTTTACAAAGCTTCTCCCCTTTATTTTGACTCCTCTCTCTCTTTCTCTCTCCCACACACACACAGAGACATACACACAGACACACACACAGACACACAAACACGTGATTGTTTAGGTCTGAATTAAACTCCATTTCCTTAATGCCTTCAGGGCTGGAACTTGTCTCCTAGTGCAGCCACATTAGCAGTAATGATATGTTGGTGAGTTAATTACAACTTGGAAAGGATGAACTCATACAAACAGGGTGATGAGAACCCTGTGTTATCAGGGCTGTCACTGAGGCTTGTTACACACGAAATCTCTCTCTCTCTCTCTCTCTCTCTCTCTCTCTCTCTCTCTCTCTCTCTCTCTCTCTCTCAAACATTGTTTTTCTCTACTGGGCGGATGTAATAGCAATAAACAGGATAATTGTCTCAGCAAGAGTGTCTATAGAGCTGTGTTGATAATTGGTTACACATTATATCATTACTCAATACAAACTATATTTCTGAGTGTCAGTTGCCATCTATTTTCATTATCACATTTAGAGTCTCTTTTAAGCAGTCTTATAAAAAAATGGAATATGACTTAGATGGTTATCCGTATGTTGTTCATGCATGCCGACCACAGGAAACTGTATGTATCGCTGACTTGCATGATGGTGGTGAGCAATTAAAAAAATAAATAAATAAAAAATACAGAAATCAGAAGCTTGACAGGACATGAATTCGTTTAACGAATACTTAAACTAACAAGACAGGTGAATACAAATGAAAGAGGGCTGTGATACTAAGGAAAGGAAAGATGGGAAAAACCAAAGGCAAGCTCGGAGACATGTCAACAGAGATATCGATTGGGATCCGCTTTTAGGCAAATAATCATTTGTCATGTTTATTCTGTTCCTATAGGTAAAAATCACTAGCTTGTAGCAGAATTGACATAACATCAATTAGCTTGTTAGCCAGTTAGTCTTTCATTCACAAGTTTGCATACAATCATCATGGACATAAATGTCATGAAATATTGCTGTGACTGGAGAGCGTAAATGCAGTCGTGTCCCCAATATTTTAACAAAATAGAGCAATGCAAACGGCAAATACAAATAAATGTCAGAAAACAGTCACAGCATAGATTCATCAGCAAAAAGGGCAATACCGGTAAAGTTACATATCAAAAGCCAATAAAGAGATCAGCTGGGAAACATAATGGTAATCAGAGTATAGTGCTTAGCAAATTAATCTAGAGTGTGTGTATGTGTGTGTGTGCGTGTGTGTGTGTGTGGCTGCCAAGCTGGATCATGTCATTGCTCAAAGTGAGGACTGTGTGTGTGTAAGTGACTTCAGTCATGGGTTTTTGCTTTAACCTTTCTTTTGCTCAAACATCCATTTGCACTGCATTATTAAATGATTGGAATGGGGAGATTGGCTTCTTGGATCACCTTAAAAAATTCAATTATACTGGTGTCTCATAGCTGGCAACAAAGCTATGTCATTGCTCAATACGGAAACTCAGCCCCGCCGCATCGATCCCACACATCAGGCTTTATTGGATTTTTCGCACTCAAAGGTCACTTTTTAAATGAATGCCATGGTGGATACCTGACAACACGATGGTCCATCGACCTCTGACATAAGTCACCAACACCCACATGCCAATTCTCTCTGTGACATAGCAGTGCAGGTGTGATATTAAGCTTCTAGTGATCTGAAAATCACTTGTGATACTGAAATACTTTGTTGTATATATAAATGTTTTAGTTTAAAAATTTACTAAAACACTTAATTTACCTTTGCTGAAATAGTAACATGGTTAAAACAGGGTTAGTGTCTTTGCATCTTAATAACTCATGGGATATTGGTTGATCCATTATATGTTAGCATCCGATGTCAATTAATAAAGTATCATGATGGTTTCATGAATTGAACTAGAACTAGTTAGAATTTTATTTTTTTTATATTTCTGCCAAATATGGAGCATCATTAAATAAAGCATCATTAGATTTTCTTACCTAGAAGTCTTAAAAAGTAGATAAAGAAAACAAAATTAAAGAAATGAGACAAAATATTATACTAGATAATTTCTTGATTGAGGAATATGATTCGATACTACATATGGCAAAAGTATATGAACCTCTAGGATTAGCAGTTATTTTGAAGGCGCAAATAGAGTCGGGTGTTTTCAATCAACTGGACAACAATTCTGGTGTGATTGGGTGCCCTGTTTTAATTAAAGAACTGGGCTCCATCAAAGTCTGAGCTTTACACTACATATGTTTGGAGGTGTATCATGGCACAAAAAACGAAGATTCCTAAGGGCCTTTGAAAAAGAGTTTTTCCTGCTCATTGGGTTGGAATAAGTTATAAAACCTTAATTAAAGTGTTTGGACTCCACAAATACACAGTCAGATCGAATGTGTACAAATGCAAGAAATCCAATACCACTGTCACCCATCTCAGTTGTGGTCATCCAACAAAGATCACTCTAAGAGCAATGCGTGTAATAGTCTGAGAGGTCACAAAGAAACTCAGGGTAACTTCTGAGCAACTAAAGGCCCCTCTCACATTGGCTAATGTTGAGGTTCATGAGCCTGCCATTAGGAAGAAGACTGCACAATAATAGTGTGCATGGCAGGGTTGCCAGGAGAAAGCCACTGCTCTCCAGAAAGAACATTGCTGCCATACAGTTTGATAAAGATCATATGGTAAGAAAGAATGTTTTGCTGCATCTGGGCCAGAATGGTTTGCCACCATTGATGGAAAAATGAATTCTGATTTATACCAGTGATTTCTAAAGGAAAATGTGAGGACATCTGTCCATGAACTGAACCTCAAGAGAATTTGGGACATGCAGCAAGTTACTGACCCTTAGCATGCAGGTCATTTTACCAAGGAATGATTTAAAAGAATGAAGTTAAAGTTTTATAATGGCCAAGTCAATGTCCTGACTCGAATCTAATCACAAAGATATGAAAGGTCCTGAAGCTAGCAGTTAATTTGAGAAACCTCCCAGGTACCCAGAGTTAAAGTTGTTCTATATGGAAGAATGAGTTAAAATTCCTCCAAGCCGATGTGAAGGACTGTTTACCAGAAATGTTTAGTTGTAGCTACTGCTGCACAAAGGCATCACAACAGATACAGAAAGCAAAAATGCACACACTTTTGCAACTCACAGATATGTAATTTTGGATAATTAGATTCTATAAATAACGGATCAATTATACTATTCTGTCTTTTTTTTAACCTGCTTTTAGGACTACTGTTAAAATCTGATGATGTTTTAGGTTATATTTATGAAGAAATATAGAAAGTTTTAAAGGGTGCACAAATTTCCATACACCACTGTTGGTAATGTAAAGGTTTATATAAATTTTTACTGTGGATATAAAAAAGAATCACCACTCTTCAAATCATTCACAATATGCTGATTGTAGCCTGAAATGAAACACACAAAATATATTTTCCAGCTGTATTTCCTCACTGCAAATTAGAAGAGCCAAAAGAAAGATATTATAGCAACAGTAAAAAAAAAATGTGGAAAGAAATATATAATCAGAATCACTGAGATGGCTAAAGGATAACCCCCTCCATTGAAATACATGTAAACTCAGTTAAATGTATCTAATTACCTTCTCCATTGCACACCAATTTAACTGGAGTCACCTGTGATTGATTGTAATCATTCTGATAAGAACAACATTAAAATAGTTATTACTTGAACATTCCAGTGCTTCAAAGAGTAAACTGAATATAATCAACTATGGGTGGCAAGGAACAGTCAAAAGATCTCAGCTTCTTTATCCATCTCAGTGATATATGTGTATGTATTATATATGTTTTTTATATGATGTCTTGAGTACATACAGCTGTAAAATATTTTGTCTGAGTTGCAAAACACAAAGGAATGATTCTTTTATATACCCACTGAATAGCCGGTTTCTGGTATGTGCTAAAATAAATGTGCTACCAAGTGCATCTTAAATAAATGCATTCACATCCAAATGGTGTAAGGACAAATTGCATATGATATTTACTATTTTCAGAAATCTATTATCCTACCCTAAATATTCATATTCTGCATGTTCCTTTTCTGTAAATATTTTACACATTCATTCAGTGTGTGAGCTCACCGGGTTCCCTTTGCCATTATGATTTCTGGAATATGGGTAAAATGCTCCTAACTGCATCCAGCGAAGACACATCTCATACTCCGTTGGGTTGAAAAACCCACAAATATCAGCTCCAGTCTGTACCACAACAGACAGTGAATTTACATTCAACACAAAATGTTAATAACAAATGAATAAGTGACCAGTAAAAAAAATTGTTCAAGGCATATTTTATATTTAATAATAGTGGCTATTTAATGAACCACTCCATTGATAATATCTGAACACTTTAAACATCAGGTCTCACATCAGTCGTAAAATATAAGTTTCTTACATAAGAGATTCCAAACAAACTGAACTCCATCATTCCTAAGAAAGAAGGAAGGGGCATAGAGAGATTGAATCAGAATGTGAAAACAAGGCATCTTTGTCCAAGAGAGAGTGTGTGTGTGTGTGTGTGTGTGTGTGTGTGTGTGTGTGTGTGTGTGTGTGTGTGTGTGTGTGTGTGTGTGTGCATTAGCTGCAGTTCAAACAGACAAACAAACAAATAAATAAGAGATCACCCCCTTCTAAAAATACGCCAACTTCATTGCACACTAAGCTAGTGGTGAACTGTAATCATTCTGATTGGTTCAGCCTAAAATTAGCTATTCATAAAGCATCCCAGTGCTTGGAACTGTGACTGAACACGATTAACTATGGGTGGCAAGGAACTGTCAAAAGATCTCAGATTTTTTAACCATCTTAATGATTGTATTTATTTATTTTCTTTTCCTGAACTTTTAAATGCATACCTATTATGGACTTGTAGAGTTGATTCCAGGCAGCTGTGTTATCTCCCAGCCAGTGTCCAGCCCATCGTCCGCTGCTCGGGTATGTTGAGCGAGTGACCACGATTCCTCTCTTTCCTGTTACTTCCAGCAAGGCACTGCACACACATGTGCACACACAATCTTACTATCCTCATGAGGACCTTTCACTGACATAATGATAAACACAGTTATTTAATTAATTAATTAATGTGCTGCCTGCATAATGCTAATCCTAAACCTAACCTTAACCTCAGTAATGAAAATTAAGGGTTTTTTTTAAAGTTTTTTTTTATTATTATTATAATCATCATCATTACTTTTTTAAGAAAAACTACACAGTGGTGTAGTGGTTAGCACTTACACCTCACAACAATAAGGTTCCGGATTTGAGACCTGTGCCTGGCAAAGGTGTTTATGTGTAGACCTTGCATGCATGTTCTCCCTGTGCTTATGTGAATTTCCTTTAGGTGATCTGGTTTCCTCTCACAGTACATTGACATACATATAAGGCTAGTTAAATATTCTTTGCCCCGGATGTGGATGTGAGTGTGAAAGGTTGTGTGTTTGTGTTGGTGCTGCAATAATCTGGTGAGCTGTTCAAGGTGTACCCCGCTATCAAGTAGTGAACAACAAAATATACTTTAAGTGTATAGCTACTGTACATGTGTATGATGACCTTTTAATTACAAATAGGAAGTAGACGTTCTTCCTGCCTAATTTTATTACATGAATATTATCCTTATGAGTAAGATGGATTATACAGCTATTACTGTCAATGCCAAGCTGCCTGAACGGCTAAAAACCGAAGGCTGACACTTAAAGACCTTGGGAACTGTGGTCTTTCACAGTCTAGGAGGTCCCGATAACTGGAAAGAGGAATCTGAGGCGATATAAACAAGTGGATTGAAGTTCCACCTGGCCTTACTGCCATAGGTCTCAATGGAGATAGTGTCTACAAGTTGCCGCTCAACTGTCTCATGTATGAGTTTTAGTGTTCAAGACTCCAGGTACTAAATAAATTCCAAGTTTTAGCAGTAAGGAACAATGCACCAACTATAGGTACTATAACTATAGGTGGCTGGAGGAAAATGGAGACCAACCAAAGCAGTGCAGAAGACAGAAAGCTGCAAACAAACCGTTGGCAAGCAAGGACATTGGACATGATAGTGATAGGAGTAGTGTAGAAAGAAGGAAGTTCAGCTGAAAGTATGTGTGGACCATGGAAGTAAGGAAGCCTAACTTTACCACCAGAGTACATATGACATCTTTCCAACACCAATTAATCTTTATCAGTGGGTGGGTGAAGATCTGGGGTGTGCCTGATGTTGCATGCCAGCCGGCCTCAAACATATCCTCACAGGGTGCATTGTCACATTATTTAAAGACATGATTTTCACTGTACATCGTGGAATATATGCCCTGTGCTTTTGTATGAGTCATTGCTTAGCCTCTTGGTATCTGCTCTGATTAGCTAGTTTTTGTCTTGCGATTCTGTACCGATATCATTGTCCCAGCACAGACAGCCTATTGTTACCAAAATAACAATCCATGGGTGACAAAAGACATCAAAGCCCCCCTTAACGACAAGAAGAAGGCATTCAGGACTGCCAACAGAGAGGAGGTGAGAACGATCCAAAGTTTACTGAGAGTCAAAATCAGAGAGGCTAAGGACAATTACAGGAGAGAGCTGGAGTGGAAACTCCACCATAACAACATGAGAGAGGTTTGGAGTGGTATGAAGACCATCACTGGTTTCAGGCCATCCAACAGCAGAGGAGCTGATGGCGGTGAGGACAGGGCCAACGAACTGAATATGTTTTTTAACAGATTTGACACTGCGGCTCTTGAACAGGAACAAGCCTGGAACCCCCTGCCACACCACCCTCTCTCCTTCCCTCTCCTTACTGCACCTCTGCCTCCTGTGATGGACCTGACAATCCTCCCCCACCAGTCAACTTCACCTATAATCAGGTTGAGAAACAACTGAGAAGACTACACACAGGCAAGGCAGCAGGACCAGAAGGGGTGAGCCCCCGTGTCCTTAAAGTCTGTGCCCCCCAGCTCTGTGGAGCCTTACATTACATCTTCATTATAAGCCTGAGTCTACAGAGGGTCCCAGTGTGGTGGAAGACGTCATGCCTCGTTCCAGTACCAAAGAGCCCACATCCCAGTGGCCCCCAGGATTACAGACCCGTTTCACTGACTTCGCATTTCATGAAGACCCTCGAGAGACTCATACCGGATCAACTCCGACCCATGGTGAGACCACATATGGTCCCCCTTCAGTTCGCTTACCAGCCTCTTCTCGGAGTAGAGGACGCCATCATCTACCTGCTAAACCATGTCTACACCCACCTGGACCAGCTGGCGAGCACTGTGAGGATCATGTTTTTTTTTTACTTTTCCAGTGCATTCAACACCATCAGGCCGACCCTCCTGGGTGAGAAGCTGACAGCAATGCAGGTGGATGCCTCTCTTGTGTCCTGGATTGTGGTCTACTTGACCGGAAGACCTCAGAATGTGCATTTGTAATTTTCTTATTGAGACTTTATCCTTATCTTATCCTTTTCTTTACTTGGTTTGGAGCAACTGTGTGCACACAATTTCCTCCGGGATCAATAAAGTATTCTGATTCTGATAATCACTAGAGGACCGGCATGAAACCACATCACAGCTCATATTTGTTTTTCCCCATCTTCTGACTCTTTTCTTCAAATTTCAAATAAATTCATATGCACTGTAGCTTTATCCAACCATTATCTGTACCATTTATCAGACAGGGTTACAAGAAAGCTTGAGCCAATCCCAGCTCATTTCATGTAAGGGGCAGGGTATACCCTAAAAATGTTGTCAAGCTATTGCAGGTCTGACACAGAGACAAACAATCATTCGTATTCACATTAACAACTATGGGTAATTTAGAGAAGCCAGCTAACCTAATGTTAACGTCTTTGGACTGTGGGATGAAAATCAGAGTACCTAGCAGAAATTCATGCAACACAAAGAGAACAAAAACCCCCCTCCATAAAGAATGTTCCAGGTGGCTACGAGTTCCATACTCAGAATCCCCTTGCTACGAGGTAACTACTAATCACTGAGCCACTGTGCTGCCAGCTACAGCTACAGTGTTGATTCTTTTTTTTTCTTTGTTTGTTTGTTTTTGCTAGACTGGTGGTTCTCAAACTTTTCACAAGACCACTGGCCATAACATGGGGATACAGCCTGAATAAGACTTGGAGGCAGAATGTACACACACATATTCAGACATACACACATATGGACAATTTAGAAGTAGACTCAGAGAGCACATGCAACAACATCCCAACCCCAGTTACTTAAAACAAATAACATATTTGTAAAAAAACAAACAAAAAAAACAGCAGATTCTGATTGATTAAAAGGCAACAGTAGCAATTGTAAACTTCATGCATGTAGCATACTCACTCATAAGTTGGTTTGGTGTGAGACCAGCCATACAGGTTGTGCACATCATAGTGTTTAACCGGAGTGCCATCAGGAAGAAACTGCTCACTGTTCATGCAGAGAGTTTTGTGGTTCAGCCCACGTATTTTAGACTCCAGTGCTGCAAATAAATCAAACACATTTTTTAGGATCAAATAGCATATTTAAAGGCTAGAGTAGTTTGGTAACACTTTATTTTGCATGGCCAATCGAGAAATTTTAATGTCAAGTCATGTCAAAAACAAAAAAACAATTAACTTCCGGTAAGATGACTCATCAACCTACCTAACAGCTTATTTTATAGCATGCTGCAGTTGAATTTTTCAATTCGATAAGCTACATGATCTAAGACTACTACTAGTACAATTATCATTAATGTTATTATTAATTTTAAAAACCTGTTTAGCAATACACTGCATTTTTATAATAATTATGAAAATATAAAAAATAATGAAAATGCATAAAACATAAATGTTTAGTGTGGAGGAGGATTTCTATTAAGTTTTAAACACAAAAATTTGAGATTAGAAAGCTTGTCTTACGTGGCATATAAGGTGGATTGTCATACATTTCTGGGCCGAGACACTTTTCCCCAACTGTGCCATGAACAAAACTGACTGGTTCATTCATGTCCTTCAGACATAATCATAAAAGAACAGAAAATCAAAAATCACAGCAACAAAAGAAATATCCTGACAGATATGGAGCTGCCATTAAGTTTATAACAGTTGTCATATAAGCAACAATTACAGGCATTTGATCTCTTTAATTTGTCTTGAAATAATGAGGAAAGAGGCCGTAACTGGCCATGGAAACGCTTAATTTATTATATATATA
>JBCNYH010000001.1:78828163-78839184 GCA_039654325.1 Tandanus tandanus
TATATATATATGTAGTGTGTGAAAATCCTATTACAATCACACAGAAAGGCTTATTAAAAATATTTGAACCAGCAGTTCATAACCCCTGGGACTGATTATCACGTTACAAATGTCAAGACACTTGCATCAGGTGTACCACTCTGTAATTCCTCAGAAGCTAGACTGTAGTTGAATGTACAAGTACATTATTCCCTTATATATACCAACATGTTATTAAAAATATATATATATTGTTCAGTCGGGTTACTTACAATCCAAATTGCATCATGATTCACTTGATTATGGAACCGAATGATTTCGTCCACCCACCACTTGATGCAGGATTCTTTGGTGTAGTCAGGAAACACTGTTTCTCCAGGCCAAACCTGCACATAGTACAAAACACAGAATGCATGGGTAGAACTTAGAAATCTTATAATATCGCATAGATCCTGCAAATTGGATCAACTATATACTTATTTTAGAGCAAACTTATAATAGGCATTGACATAATATTTTTCAACTGTGCTTGACACAATATGTTTGTTGATATAACCACAAATAGCATGCTAGAGCAAAAAAATTTCACACTCGACTACAGCTCTGAATTCACACACAATGCTTCTGTAACAAGTGGGTTATTTCCCTTTTGTTTGTTTAATTTGCATGTTGAACTTCAACTGAAATATGTGATTTTTTAGCAGCCTAACTCATAATTGGACAGTGAAATTTGGAAAGACCTAAACATGGTAAACACACACACATGCTTTTCTGCAACCAGAAGAAGAACCACACCTAAATAAACTGTGGGTGATCAGACACAAGTGAGACTAACAACATGTTGCCTGCTTGTTCTACTTGACTCATCTCTATCTACAGCTTATGCTCAATGATGCCCTCAGTGCAACAACTTTGTCTCAATGCATGCTCAAGGATCCACCCCAATGATCAGATCTTCTGGCAAAAAAAACAACAACACTATATGTTGTTAAGTGGCAAGAGGAGTGAATTATAGTACATTGGGGAAGCCAAATAACCCCAGGCAAAGTGAATGGCACATCACAAGAGGTATGTCATGAGGCCTGGACTCTGCAGTCTATATGCACATCAAGGTGGACATTTATGTGAAAAGAGAACTGCCATCTCTGAATTAAAGAGGGGGTCTAGAACTCATGTAGAACTCATGTCAATGCTGTGATTGTAGCCATTACCTAATTCTCTATAAATACAGGGTGACCTAATAAAACCAAATTTTAAAGGTAAATAAAAAAAAAGAATAATGAAAGATAATCAAATTATTATTTACACACATGAAACTTCATTTAATACCATCTGTATACATCATGTTTTAATGATGACATTCTCCAAGTGATGATTGTCATTGTCTTTACATGCTTGGAAGTGATTTCTGAAGGCTGACAAAGCTCAGTGGGTCATGTTGGGTGGAACAGCAGCTATCTCCTGCTGAATAGCAACATTAAGGGCTTCAAGAGTTTGGGGGCAATGAGTATACACTTGCAATTTTAGGTGGCCCCTAGAAAAAATTACAAGGAGTAAGGAGAGGGGGACGGGCTGACCACCCGACATCACCAAGCAACGAGATCAGCTGATCCAGAAACATTTCCCCTAGCACTACCAATGATTTTCAACACTTTTCTGTCACAATTTTTGCAATATATTTTACAAGACAAATGGCTTTGTACATTATGTCTGCTCATTTTCATAATTTTCTACTGATTATCTGCAATAAAAAGTTGAAGGCTCCTCACCTGATCTTGGGGCAGTGTAGTTGTTGCCCAAATGGATCTCTAGTAATTATTTTAACCCTCATTTTAGCTGCATTCAATAATTGCAATAATTAATGTGTATGTTACACTGGCCCACAACTGTGCAAAATCTAGAATGACTACCAATAAATAAATAAATAAATAAATAAATAAATGACAGTATGAATGCCTTTCTAAGGTACTTATCAATAATACAAATAGAAAAAACATTAATTCTACATCTGTTACGTCCATATCAAACTCTCTCCCTGACTCTCACACACCGCGCGCACACTCCCCCGAGTACTAATCATCATCACCTGCACCTCATTACCCGAGCTGATTGACTTCCCCATATAAACCCCCGCTAGACACACTTCAGGGTCTAGCCTCGTTGGAGATGCATGTGTTTCACCGCTACTCCTTCTAGCGTCTTGGACTCACTTTGATTTCCGCGTTCTCTACCCGTTGCGACTTCTCCTGAAGTCTACCCAGACCCTTGGTTTACTTCCCTGTTGTGTTTGTTGGTTTTGGTTCGCCCCCTGTGGCAGGTTTCCTTTTCTGACTCCGTTTTGTGTTGTCCCTGTTTTTGTGGCTCACTGAGCCCGTGTTTGTTTTGGGATAAATAAAGCCCGCATTATCACTATCCTCTTGTCTCTGGGAGTCTTTATAACAGAAGTCTAGACCGAGACAGACGAGATGGAAGCCACGCCCGCTTTCCCTCCGGACGTGTTCCAATCTCTCATGGAGGAGGTACGGTGTGCCCTCACACCTTTGGAGGCGCCCTCAGCGAGGCCGGTGCTTGCTGCTTCCGCCGAAAGTCCAATCATTAACCCCACACGCTACTCCGGGGATGCTGACAGCTGTGAGGGATTCCTTCTCCAGTGTTCGCTGGCGATTGAGATGCACCCCGCTCATTTTTCCACCGAACGAGCCAAAGTCGCCTCTATCATCTCCGTACTATCCGGCAAAGCACTGCAGTGGGCAGAGGGGCAGTGGAGACAGAACGGTCCCGCGGTGTCAACATACGCCGCTTTCACCACTCACTTCCTGGAGGTGTTCAGCCGCCCCGACGGTGACTCTACCAACCAGGAGAAACTTCATCGGCTTCGTCAAGGGCGGATGGAAATCGGGGAGTACACCCTGGAATTTCGAACCCTCGCAGGGACCAGTGGGTGGAATGAGGCGGCCCTAATCACCATTTCCGTCAAGGCTTAGAACCTTCCCTGCGGTTACAACTCTCTGCCTACGACGATTCCATGGGGCTGGAGAGGTTCATTCAGTTGGCCATCCGCGTCGCGCATCGACGGAGAGGGTGCATTGTGGAGTTGCGACATCCTGTCCCCTCCACGCCAACTCCACCATCCACAGAACCTATGCAGGTGGATTCGCTCTGACTCACTCCCGCCGAACGATGCCGATGTACTACGGAGGGACTTTGCATCTACTGTGGCCAGTCGGGACATTCTCTATCAACTTGCCCTACTCGTCCCCCATGTCCATCGGTGAGTCAAGATCACATCGAGCCCCTAAAGTCCCAGCCTCTATCCACTCCAGTAACCCTCACTACGCCACTGTGCTCTCTTACAGTCACGACGCTCATTGACTCCGGTTCAGCGGGCAACTTCATCTCCGGGGACCTGTCTCGAAGGCTCCAGCTCAAGTTACACCGCTGCCCGACGCCCTTCTCCGTACGATCCATAACCGGGGAACCCCTCACTTCACGGGAACTTCAGCTCCAGATGGACCCCGTGCTTCTGAACATCGGCTTCCTGCACCAAGAAGAAAGATCATTCCTGGTACTCGAAAACTCAAACGCCGACATCATCCTTGGGCGACCGTGGCTCGTACTCCATTCACCCTCCATCTCCTGGGCCACCGGCGAAGTCCTGAAGTGGGGAAAAGGGTGCTTCCTGCATTGCTTTCCCGCAGCTCCCCAAAGAACCCTTCGGAACCACATCGAAATTGGTACCACCACCATAGAGAGCCCCTCAGCCCAGACAGTCATATCGATCCCGGAGGAGTATTCCGACTACCATGACGTTTTCAGTCTGGGACTCGCTGCGGGATTACCACCCCACAGACCCTGGGATTGTGCCATCGAACTGGTACCCGGCGCATCGGTCCCCAAGGGGCGAGTATACCGTCTGTCTTTACCTGAACGACGAGCCATGGAGGAATACATAGAGGAAGCACTACAACAGGGTTATATTCATCCGTCCACCTCGCCTGCGGCCTCCAGTTTCTTCTTCATCTCCAAGAAGGATGGGGGTTTACGGTCATGCATTGATTACCGGGCACTTAACCAAGTCACCATCAAGTTCCGATACCCATTACCACTGGTACCCGCAGTCCTGGAACAGCTCCGTGGAGCGACCGTATTCAGTAAATTGGATCTCCGTAGTGCCTACAATCTGGTGCGAATCTGTTCAGGAGACGAATGGAAGACAGCGTTTATCACACCCAGTGGTCACTATGAATATCTGGTTATGCCGTATGGGCTAGCGAATGCTCCTTCCGTGTTTCAAGGTTTTATGGACGAGATCTTCCCGGACATGCTGGACAGATATGTAATCGTGTACATCGATGATATCCTCATCTTCTCTCCAGACCTTTCCACCCATGTACGGCATGTGACCAAAGTTCTCCAACGTCTACGCCACCATCAACTGTTCCTGAACGCAGAGAAGTGCTCCTTTCACCAGGCAACAATATCGTTTCTGGGCTACGTGATAACTCCCCAAGGGGTCCGTATGGAGGAGGAGAAGGTCAAGGTCGTCAAAACCTGACCCGAACCCGAGACGGTGAAAGCCCTGCAAAGATTCCTGGGATTTGCCAACTTCTACCGCCGGTTCATCAAAAACTTTAGTGTTTTGACAGCTCCTCTCACCACGCTCCTCCGTGGCAAACCCAAGACCCTAGTCTGGAACGACACAGCCAAGCACGCCTTTCAACGCCTCAAGGAAGCATTTCTCTCGGCACCAGTACTCCATCATCCAGATCCTGATAGGCTATTAATTGTGGAAGTGGATGCTTCAACCAGTGGAGTGGGGGCCGACATAAAGGGAACCAACTTCTGCCATGCGCCGCCTTCTCTCGTAAATTGAGCCCTGCCGAACAAAACTATGACGTTGGGAACCGCGAGCTCCTGGCAATCAAACTAGCCCTTGAAGAATGGTGCCACTGGCTAGAGGGTGCACAATATCCCTTCCAGGTACTCACTGATCACAAGAATTTGTGCTACTTAAGAGAGGCAAAACGCTTGAACCCCCGCCAAGCTCGCTAGGCTTTGTTCTTTACGAGGTTTAATTTCACCATAAGGTACTGCTCGGGGTCACGGAACACCAGGGCCAATGGCCTGTCTAGCATTCACGACCCCAACGAAGCATCGGGTCGACCAACCGCAATACTTCCTCCAAAAGTATTCATCAACGCCATACAGTGGGACCTGGAGGAACCAATTCGAACCGCCCTGGAGTCGGATCCGGCGCTGCCAGAAACACCACAAGGGCGTCAGTATGTACCCAGAGACCTCAGACTGCCCCTGCTACAGGCGGTACACTCCACCCCAGGTACTGGTCACCCAGGGACTACGGCTACTCTCTCCCTCCTCCAGGAGCATTGTTGGTGGCCCGGAATGTCTACCATGACCAAAAGGTTTGTGACTGGATGCGAGGCGTGTAACATCTCTAAGACACCTCGACACCTCCCGGCAGCGAAGCTCCTTCCTCTACCTGTACCTCGGCGTCCATGGTCACACCCGGGGGTGGATTTCATGACGGATCTCCCACCATCCGAAGGTAACACTTGCATCCTAGTCATAGTGGACCGTTTTTCAAAGGCATGTAAACTAATCCCCCTCCAGTCCCTCCCTACAGCATCGGAGATGGCAAGGGCCCTATTCAAACACGTCTTCCGCAACTGTGGGCTACTGGAGGACATAATAACTGACAGGGGCCCACAGTTCACCTCAAGGTTCTGGAGGGCGTTCTTCAAACTTCTGGGGGTGACCGTCAGCTTGTCATCAGGGTATCACCCTCAAACCAATGGACAAACTGAAAGAAAAATCCAGGAGATAGGAAGATTCCTGAGAACCTTCTGCAACCGCCTGCAACCACACTACCTGGAACCAGTTCCTTCCATGGGCCAAGTACGCACAAAACTCCCTTCGTCAGCCATCCACCGGGCTGACCACCTTCCAGTGCGTACTCGGTCAGCAACCTCCTCTCTTCCCCTGGAATAGACAGCCCTCTAACGTCCCAGCGGTGGATCAGTGGTTTCGGAGGAGCGAACAAGTCTGGAGCGAGGCTCACCGACACCTCTTCCCGACTCTCACACACCGCGAGCACACTCCCCCGAGTACTAATCATCATCACCTGCACCCTCTACCCGGACCCTTGGTTTACTTCCCTGTTGTGTTTGTTGGTTTTGGTTCGCCCCCCGTGGCAGGTTTCCTTTTCTGACTCCGTTTTGTGTTGTCCCTGTTTTTGTGGCTCACTGAGCCCGTGTTTGTTTTGGGATAAATAAAGCCCGCATTATCACTATGCTCTTGTCTCTGGGAGTCATCATAACAACATCAAAGGTTTTGTTATTAATATTAGTTCATTAGATATAAACAAAAATCTACATTATAATTTTACTAATTTTTTCTACATATTTTTACTAACAGTATGTTTATGGCATAATAAATATTGTTTGACGTATGAAATCAGTAAAAAAGTATATATATATATATATATATTTTTTTTTTCTTTTGTTGAATTTTCAAGTAGTCTATTTTTAGCATTTATTATCTTCATGTTCAGATTAATCAGAAAACATATTTACACATTATACTGCCTGGCCAAAAAAATTTATTAAAAAAATGAACTCTATTATTTTGTTGGACTGCTTTTAGCCTTGATTACAAAACATAATTGTTATGGCATTGCTGAGAGAAATTTAAGTAGCATCACATTTTTGTGCCATCCATAGTTGGGTTACATTTCACTGACATTAATTTCATGAACTGATGACAGGAATATCAAACTACTCCATGAAGTCTTTTCCAGCACATTCCAACTTTTAATAGGGTAATGATCAGGACTGTCAGTTGCCAGTTAAGGTGTAAGAATAATTCCTCATGCACCCTGAACTATTCGTTCACTATGTGAGCCATAATTATATATGAGCACTATCAGAGAAGAAATAGTCCATTGATAGGATAACCTGGTCGTTCAGTACATTCAGGTAGTCAGTTGACCTTTTTTTCCTTTTCTTTTCTTTTTTTTTTTTTTAAGTGGATATCAATACTGAACCTAGACCTGACCAAATTAAGCAATCCCAGAGCATGCTTGTATGGTAGGCACAAAGAATGATGGGTACACCACTTCATCTGCCTCTCCTCTTCCCCTGATGTGCCCATCAGTCTGATACAGGGTAAATATGGACTTATCAGACCACATGATCTTTCAGTGCTTAAGTCCAATCTTTTTACTCCCTGGCAAATGGAAACCATTTTTTCTGATTAGCCTCACTCACAAGAGGTTTTCTTAAGGATATACAGACGTTTGGTCTCAACCCCTTTACTTCTCTTCACACTATGCATGTGGAAATGCTCTTGGTTTCACCATTAAACATAGCTCTGAGATCTGTTGATTTTGTCATGATGAGATTTCACCAAATGGAAAAGTGATCGCATTGTACACATTTGCACACATTAAGTATCCATAGACCAAAGACAAAATGTGAGTTAGACTCCTCATTATTGTCTACAATCAAGATTTAAATAAATCTTGATTGTATCCCTATGAGATTCCCTATGAGATTTTTTTTAAAAATAATGTCTTTATTCTATGAAGAGATAAATACAAATGGCCACACAAGCAATACAAAAATCAAGATGGAAAATTTATGAGGGATGTACAGAATGTGTTGCCAGCAGGATAAGAGCTATCCCTTTACAGTATCTAATCTCTCTGTTCTCTACCACACCTACAGTTCATTCTATCTCACTCTCTCTTTTCATTATCTGTTCTCTTTGATATATTTATTATCTGACTAGTAACACCAACGGACTTGTGAACATCCAATTCATTAGTTTTTCATTCATTAGACCATCCAACAGTTTATCAGCGTTACATAGTTTTCATAAAATTAAGGCAATTAAAAAATGTTGTACACCGTTGTTAAAAATACAGTTTACGGGACCAGCTCCCAGCTTCCAAAATCTTTGCCTGAGCTGATCAGTCGAGTTATATACCAGCTTTCTGATTACTTGAATAAAATAGCCAAGAAATGTTTGTCTACAACATTGCATTTGTTGCAGCAATTTAGAAACTATTTTAGGTGAAGTACTGATAAAGCAGATATATACTATTTGCGAAGTTGTGTAACATTCGAACAGTTAGCCTAAAATGTGCCACTCTTCTTTTTTCATTTTCATTTTGATGAACAGAGAAATAAAGCTACCCAAACACTGTATATCCAATAGTATCATTGAAGGCCTCATCAGTATATAAAACCAGACATTTGAGACAATAGTGACTTTGAAGGTCTAACTGGTATATAAAACCAGACTTGAGCACTGTATTAATTTGTAATATTATATATTTTTAGTGTGAGAGCACTGAAACCACAATACTAGTCAAAAGTTTTTGCACAATTGTTCCCTCTCCAAGATTGTTTTTCCCCCTTCTCGTGAAGTTACACTGCAATCTACTGAACCCATAACTTTGAAAAACTTTCTGCAGTCAAAGTTCTGATGAAATTGCAATGGGATGGTCATTCAACTTGGAATTTGGGAAATAAGGAACTTTGGCAACATTCAACTTGTCTGATGGTATATACTATATATGTGTGTGTGTTTCTCATGATGGATTTAATGGCTAAAAATTGTCTTCAATATTCTACCATTCTGCAAGCATATTTGCAAAAAATGACGTATGGAATTCTGGCTATTAAATCATGATACAGGAGAGATTTATCTATGGAAGCAACCCTGTGTTTAGGGGACCTGGTTGCTGCACAAGAATTTGGTCTAGGTGAAAAATGCCCTAAGACTACCAGTCTCATTTCACAACCAAAAATGTGCAATTTTTGGCTGACAAATGTATACAGCGTTAAAATACCTGTACTCTTATTATTAAGCGTAATAAGCTAATAAGTAATAACGTCAACTCCACTGATTAAAAAAATTTAACTTACTCATCGTTCAGAAATATTCCTCTCTGCACTCTTATTTAAGCTTTGTGGTTGTGTTTTGTAAGCCTAAAGTTATATTTTGTGTCACTGACATGAGGATATATAAAGGGAAGAATAGATCTTATTTTGATGTTATTAACCATCTCTGTTTCCAACTTTTGCACACGTTTTCTTTTCATAGTCATCATTATTTACCTCTCCCAGAAGTGGAGTCCTTCCATCTGCCTCAGTGATCCATGCCTCAGTTTGTGTTCCTCTGTCATATGACTCATATGCTCCATTGACTCTCTTACTTGTGGCTATGGCAGGATCCTTTCACAAAATTAAAAACAAACAAATAAATGAATTAATTCATGAATTTAAAACAGCCTTTCCCTTTTAACAAACAATACAGCTATGACAGCACATTTCTGCAGCTAACTGCCTCTTTGCAAAGGGATGTGAAAGCAAATTGGTCATATTAAAAGGTAGGTAAAACAAATAACTTACCAATATGATAATATATTTTTGCCCTTCTGCATGCATGTAGTCAGCAAACTGTGGTAGGTCTTTAAACTTCACCAGGTCATATGTGAAGTCCTTTTTGGCCTCCATGTAGTCTATATCTGTATACTGCACATCCTGGAACAAGAGAGGCAGGATAATAAATAATGTATTTGTCCTTTTCATCTAATTTATTATCTTCCAAATACCCCAATACACCCAGGAGGGACCCAGGTTTCATCGTATTTGCCTGACGTCACTCAAGCTGAACAATTTTTTAGAAGTTGGCCTGAAACTGTATTGCTGGTGGATTATTATTCTGTGATTTTGTAAATGCAAGAGTCTCTTAAAATGTATCCTTTATGCGACCTTATTTGTGTAAAACTTCTTTATATATGTGTAATATTTATTTATTGATATAATTAATGTATGTAATGCTAGAGTTGCAAGTTTTATACATAAATTTAAATCGAACCTTTAAACAGAATGACAGATTGCTGCAATTTCTACACTTGAGTTTGTCAAGGACGAACACCCTTCCCCAACCCCAACCCCCCAGTATTAACAAGTCCAAGCTGCTCTGCCAGGAATTAGTACTACTTTTTCCTCTTTTTATATTTAATCTGAGTCAAAGTCTCTCTAATTCATATTCTCATGGGCAAGACCCACGAAACACAATTAATTGAGACCTGATATGCTTTTCTTGTCATTATTGTTTGCTGGCTGCTGCAGGCCTCATCTGTAATGTGTAATTTATTAGTTTGTGAGTTTCATGCATAAATGAAAGTCTCTACAACTGTTTAGGGAAGGACCTGTAGACCTCTGGCCAGTTTTGAAAGTCTTGGGCTTGAAAGTTATGTTTTCTTCAAAATTTACATTCAGTTGCTGCCATAGGACTTGACTATGGTGTGTGCATCATCAATTTTTGATTTTCATATCAAATAATAAACTTTCAAAAATAAATAAATAAATAAATAAATAAATAAATAAATAAATAAATAAATAAATAAAAGATCCAAAGATTGTATTGGGTTGTTGCCACAACATTTCACACTATTGTATGACTATGTATTCACCATAATATATATGTGTGTGTGTGTGTGTGTGTGTGTGTGTGTGTGTGTGTGTGTGTGTGTGTGTGTGTGTGGATATTGCTCTTGGAGTGATCTCAGTTGGTCGACCACTCCTGGGGAGGTTAACAATGGTCTTAAATTTCCTCTATTTGTACACAATCTGTCTTACTGTGGATTGGTGGAGTCCAAACTCTTTAGAGAGATGTTTTTAACCATTTCCAGCTTAATGAGCATCAACAACCCTTTTTCTGAGCTCCTCAGAAATCTTTGTTCGTGCCATGATACACTTCACAAACGTGTTGACACTATGATAGATCTGTGTTCTTTAAATCAAACAGGGTGCTCATTGACATCCCATTGATTGAAAACACCTGTGTCTAATTTCACCTTCAAATTACCTGCTAATTCTAGAGGTTCACAAACTTTTGCCACTTACAGATATGTAATATTGTATTACTTTTCTCAATAAAGTCATATATATGCAGAAATTACTAAAATTCTTAAGGGTTCACAAACTTGCACCGCTGTATTTATATAT
>JBCNYH010000001.1:78842649-78857231 GCA_039654325.1 Tandanus tandanus
ATCATCTATCTATCTATCTATCTATCTATCTATCTATCTATCTATCTATCTATCTATCATCTATCTATCTATCTATCATAACAACAGCAATTCTGAGCAAGGAAAAGGCCCGCTAACAGACCACATCGAAGCAAGGACAGGTTTCAGCTGGAAGGTAACTGGGTTTATGCTGGTTTAGAGCTCATAGTGTTATCTTTCTAACGGTAGTTGTTCAATGTACAGCTCAACACAATGGGCCTCATACAAAGACATGCTAGTTTTAGTGCTCGTAAACCTCTCAGACTGCGCCTGTCCGTAAGTGTGAGAACTGTAGAATTACACAATTCACACCCTAATATAAGGCTATACTTCCCATGGTATCTGACAGGAAATTTAATTCAGAAGAATGGCATCAATCTTGAAGATAAAAGTTCACAAGCCCCAAAATTCAAGCTCTCCTGTCAGAGATGCAAAGAGGAAAAGGGATCATTTTAAGGGGTGTGAACAGCTGAATTAAAGAACCTGCTAAAATGAAAAAGTGGCAACATATTACAGAAGCTGTAAATGCAGTATCACCTGTGGTTACAGATTTGCATAAGTACATGCCGTGGCAATTTAAACCACAACAGCAACCATTCATCTGTCTCTGAAAATAAATCTGCATGCCATGACAAAGCCACAAGAGCACACTTCACACTGACCTCATATAAAGAAGATATATACCCAGGACCTAAGTGTAATTATTATAATTTAATATAATGAACAGATTAATCGGTGCTGTGTCAGCAGTAATGAGGGTACTACACCAGTCCTTTATAGTGAAGAAAGAGCTCAGCCGAAAGGCAACGCTTTCAATTTACTGGTCCATCTATGTTCCAGTCCTAACCTATGGTCATGAGATTTGGGTAGTAACTGAAAGAATGAGATTACAGCTGCAAGCAGCTGGTAATTAAGTTCATAGGGTTTTAACTGATTATATTTAAAAATAATTAAATATAGAGCCATTTAATGGTTTCTGTGGTGTCTTGCCATTTTCAGTGTGGTTGCTGATTATTAATACTCCTGTTTTTCTCTGGGTTTTTTTTTTTTGTATCCTTGAGCTATTAAAGGTGCATACAAGCTAAATATTTATATTTTGATATACAGTACCAGGACAAAGTATATACCCGTATCCTGATTCCCTCTATTTAACAGTTACTCGCAGGCAGCATGTGGTGTAGTGGTTAGCACGTCCGCCTCACAGCAATCAGCAGTCCCACTGGAGTCGCAGGGAGGCTGGAGCCAATTACAGATCAAACAATTATAAATTGTATTATATGCAATTTAGGATTACTTACACAATTGAATACCCAGAAACAGATTTTTTGATTAGGGAGGCATGGTGATGTAGTGGTTAGCACATACACCTTACAGTAAAAAGGTCTTGGGTTTGTGTTCCAGGCTCTGTGGGGGGTTTCTGTATGAAGTTTGCATGCTCCCCAATGCTAACATGGGTTTTCTCCCAGTACTCTGGTTTCCTCGACCAGTCCAAAGACATGCACATTTAACTAATTGGCTGTTCCAATTTCCCTTAGATGTGAATGGTTGCGATGTTGGCTCTGCGATTGCAAGCTGTTCAGGGAGTACCATGCCTTTACTCAGAGTCAGCTAAAATAGGCTCCAGCCTCCCCATGACCCTAGTAAGATTAAACAAATTGGCAACTGAATGAATGGATAAATTAATGGAAAAAGTAAATGACATGATCGTTTAAAAACAATGTATTCTGTTTGCACTTAAAAAAAAAAGTAAATAAAAAAATTATCTTTTTTATTAAACCCTGTAATGGCCTGGCGAGCTGTCCAGAGTGTACTCTGCCCTCACTCAGAGTGGACTGAGTTGGGTGCCAGTCTTCCCGCAACCCTAAGTAAGATTAAGCGGCTTAGAAAATAAATGGATGAATGGATCTTTGTATTAAAGTAATTTGTTTGAAAAACCCCAGGAAATTAGAAATTTGTAATGACTATTTTTTCATGGCACTGTTTAGGAAATTCCAAACAATTACAGATACATGTTTAATTCTATGTTCTGTATGCAAGAATTTGGTGGATGTTGATGAAGATTTGATTTCTATTCTGGACTGTTGGTCAACAGAATTTCAAAAGAAATTTTGAACAGGAAGGTGGCTCAACTGATTGGAAAGACCAACATACAGTACATAACAACATGCAGGGAAAATCCAAGGAGTTCAGTACAGATCTGAGAAAGAAAATCATTTATTTACACAACTCAGGATTTCTTCTTAAATATATTTCAAAACAAGTACAGATTTCACAAATCATCAGTTTAAACAATTGTAAGTTAATAAAAGTATCATTGGTAAATGATAATTATTTTTGATAAGTGATGGAGATTAAAGTGTTAGTACTTCAGCTAGTTAGTCTTTTGTTTTCTGGTAACATGTGCCTTGACCATTCCTGCTAGCCTTTCTGTTTTTTGGATACCTCTGCCTCGTACTTTCTTCTCTGACTTCTTGGATTTCTCTGACCGTTGCCTGTTTCCTTTTGACCACGAGTTTGCCTGCTCTTTAGGATTGTTGCCCATCCTCATGTACCAGCTTCCCAACTAATAGACCCCCCAGGGAAATTTCCTGACCTGTCAGCTGTCTCTACTGAATACATGAACCTCAACGCAGTTTTTAATAAGTTCTGGGCTGTCACTCCACCTAGGGGCCGACTGTATTCTCTTTTCCGACCCAAAACTGAGGCCATGGAGAAATACATTCATGAGTCCTTGACTGCTGGAATAATTCGACCCTCATCCTCTCCTGCAGGGGCCAGATTATTTTTGTTGCCCAGAAGGATGGCTCTCTTCGACCAAGTATTGACTACCAGGGTCTTAATGACATCACTGTCATGGATAGGTATCCCCTTCCCCTCATGTCATCTGCATTTGAACTACTCCATGGATCATGTCTTCACAAAATTGGATCTCCGTAATGCCTATTACCTAGTTAAGATCTGAGAGGGGGGATGAATAGAAGGTGGCATTTAACACACCTATGGGACACTATGAGTACCTAGTAATGCTGTTTGGGCTCACTAACGCCCCTAGTGTCTTTCAAGCACTGGTCAACGATGTCTTGAGAGATATGGCAAATAAATGTGTTTTTGTCTATTTGGATGACATTTTAATTTTCTCTCATTCTCTCACAGAACATGTCCACCATGTCTGCAATGTCCTCCAACATCTATTAGAGAATCAACTTTTCGTCAAGGCTGAGAGGTGTGAGTTCCACCGCAGCTCTGTCTCCTTCCTGGGGTATGTCATCTCCGCTGGTGCCATAGAGATGGACCAACAGAAAATAAAAGCAGTTATTGACTCGCCTTAGCCTACAACCCACAGTGAGCTGCAAAGTTGTTTAGGCTTTGCCAATTTCTACCGATGTTTTATTAGAAATTATAGTACCCTGGATGCCCTTCTCATGGCCCTTACCACTACTTCAGTTTAGTTTGTCTGGTCCCCAGCTGCAGAGAGAGCCTTTCAAGAATTGAAGAGATGTTTAACATCAGCTCTGATTCTGACACAACCTGATACTGATCGTCAGTTCATTGTGGAAGTGGATGCCTCAGATGTGGGGGTTGGTGCTGACATTTGTCAGTGCTGTGCCCAGGATGATAAGATGCACCCTTGTGCTTTTTTTCTCATTGCCTTACTTCATCTGAAAGTAATTATGACATTGGCTCCGGAGGAGTGGTGACACTGGCTCGAGGGTTCTAAGTTTCTGGTATGGAAACATCATAAGAACCTCGAATACATTTGGACTGCCAAACATTTGAATTCCCGTCAAGCTCGTTGATTGCTCTTCTCACGGTTAAATTTCACCCTGTTTTATCATCCTGGAACCAAGAATGGCAAGCCAGATGCCCTCTCTCTCATATTTCCCTCTCAAGACAGATGGTAACACCACTATACTCACTGTTGTTGATCGCTTTACAAAGTCTGTGCTCCTCATTCCTCTACCCAACCTCCCCTCTGCCAAGGAGACTTCCAACTTGATGGTGGATCATGTATTCAAGTATCATGGTTTACCAGTGGACATGGTTTCTGATAGAGGTCCACAGTTCATGTCACTTCTGGAGAGCCTTCTGTACACTCATTGGTGCCTCTGTCAGTTTATACTCAGGATTCCACCCACAAAGCAAAGGCCAGACAGAGAGGGCTAACCAACACCAGGAGACGACCTTGCGGTGCATGGTTTCTGAAAGGCCATCTTCCTGGAGTCATCAGCTGCCCTGGGTAGAATACTTTAACTCCCTCCCTTCTGCCTCCACAGGCCCCTAGGGTCCACAGGTCCACTAGGATCCCCCTCCTCCGTTTCCCGCTCTAGAGGCTCTCAACCCAGAATCTGCTCCTCAAGGTGCACTCCCTGAAACTAGCTTACCATTTTATTGGTCCATACCCCATTATGAAGGTTGTGGGCCCTGCTGCTGTGCAGCTTAAGCTTCCCCCAACCCTCCACTGTATCCACCCCACCTTCCACATTTCTAGGATCAAACCTTTTCATAGTAACATCTCTGCCCAGTTCCCAAGCCCCCCTCCCCTTCCATCAATGGATCAGAGGCCTTCACAGTTAGCTGGCTTTTCTAGGTCCATTTGCTGGGGCTGCAGTCTCCAGTTCTTGGTGGACTGGGAGGATTATGGTCCAGAGGAGAGGTGTTGGGTTCCTGATCTTGACATTCTGGATTATGTACTTGTCAGGGACTTTCTGAAGAAACACCCTCTCCCCCAGTTAAGATGCCAGGAGGTGTTTGTAAGAGGGTGCTACTGTTAGTACAGTACTAGTTAGTGTTTTGTTTTCTGGAATCATGTGCTTTTGTTTTTATTGTCCCCTTTGGGTTCCACATCCTCTTTATTGTGCTCACCTGTGTCGCGTTGCCTGCACCACTAGTCTGTCTACTTAAGCCCAGCATTTCCCCACAAGCATTGCCAGATTGTGCCAGAGTTTTCTCCTGTGCCTTTCCAGCATTTGTAATCTGTTGCCTATAGTGTTTTGACTTTGCCCATTCCTTGACCATTCTTGCTAGCCTTTGTGTTTTTTGCATACCTCTGACTCATACTCTCTTTAACTTCTTGGATTTCTCTGACCATTGTCTGTTTCTTTTTGACCACGAGTTTGCCTGCCATTTTGGATTGTTGCCCATCTATTAAACTTTGTACTTTCCACCACTTCTGTCTGTGTGTGCATCCTTCTCCCTTTGTAAAACCATAACAAAAATGTAAAATGAAAGGACCTATATTTAAGCAGAATATATATATTTAGCAGGATTGCTAAATAATACATTGCTTTGAAGTGTGATGAAAGAACATTAGTAAATAAACTTTAATTGTTTTGCCTGATTTTGAAAGCACTGACTGCTCTAAAGGCTGAGTGTGTATGTAAGTGACACAGCTGTAATCATGATATCTTTTAGTCTGGCATTGACTGGCATGCTCCACTCAAGCAAACGATTCTACTATTTAACAATAATACATAATAATTAGCTCAGACTATGAAAATGAGCTAGTTGTGAGATATAGAAATATGACATTATTGACAGCTACGTACTGTCATTATTATCCCCTGATGTAGAAAAGCTGTAAGCAATGATTCACAGTAAATCTCAAGACTGTATGTATGTCCTCGTGCACATAAAGGTAAAAGTGACAGACAGTGTAGGACTAAAAACTAAGTTCAGTATATGCAGCAACAGTATGCAAAAGAATACAAGCAATGGTAAATAATTTGTAGTGTAGTTGTGGGAGAAACCAAAGTACTTGGAAGAAACCCATGCAAGCACAGGGAAAACTTGCAAACTCCACATCAACTGAAAAGGACTTGAACATAAAAACGTCATGCTGTGAGGCAGACATGTTTACCACTATATCACCATGCCACCCCAGCAATGGATAATACATTGTAATAGAAATGTAACTCAAATCTGTCAGGAAAATAACATTGTCAGCTTGAAAGGAAAGCCAAAAAAGGAGAGATAATACTTTAACTGTGATTTAATTTTTTTGCGAGTGGGGGCAGATTTAATATAGAATGACAGACTGTTCCACAAGTTAAGGGCAGATACTGCAGAAGCTTGATCCCCTCTGGTTTTAAAATTAATCCTGTAACAAACAGGGAGGTCGTGGAGAGCGCAACAGAGGTGTGATATGGTGACTCTTTTCCTTCCTGTCAGGAGGTGAGCAGCACCATTTTGGACGAGCAGCAATGGCTGACTAGTGTAAGCCCATATGTAAAGAATTTCAATAATCAAGCCAAGATATTAAAAAGGTGTGGATCACCCTCTTTAAACCATTAGGAGGGAGATATGCCTTCACCAGCTAGTAGTCTCAGCCGAAAGGAGCTGGACCTTACAACAGAGGAGATGTGCTTGTCAAATTTAAAAACACTGTCAAAATAAAATCCAAGGCTCCTTACAGAGGAGTAAATGAGCATACCCAGCATGTCTAAAAACTATAACCTCAGTCTTAGTTTCAATTGACTTAAAGAAATGTAAGTTCATCCATGAATTAAACGGGTAGTGTCATGTTTGTTGAAAGAAAATAGTCCTAATATTATTAATGGAGCTATCAAACAAGACATAATCATTCATATAGATGGAAATGTGGTTTATGAAGGATACTAGGCATGAATTGGGTTCATATTTTACATTTCTTAGGAGTTTGCAATGAATACTTAATCTTTGAAACCTGTTCAGCCCAACAAGTTCTAAAAGTACATGTGACAATTCTTTTTCATCTGCTCTATATTTTTGGTTCAAAATTTTTAAAGACAAGTATTTTAGAGATTCATGGCATATTCAGATGACTGTTTGCCAACATAATTTTAGTAAAAATCATGACACAACTCCTTTAAAATTATTTAGACAAATAAGCAGTGGCTGCATTAAAACCTTAGATTTCAGGCTTAAGGGCAAGTCTGCAACACAGTGAAGAGAGATAATATTTATCTCTAAATATAAAATTGATGCCAGGGACAGCAGATATAAAAAAGAGGAGAGGCTCAAAACAGAACCTTGGGGACACCACAGGCAAGTTGGGCAATCTTAGAGGAGTACTCTCACACGTGAAAAAAGAAACTCTCATCTGATAGGTAGGGAAAAAAAATACATGAGTGCACCATTCTTAATTCGTTTATAATTTTCCAAGCATACCAAGAGGATTGAATGATTTACAATGTCAAATGTAGCTCTTAGATCTTAAAGTACCAGGTGTACAAATTAGCCTAACCATCAAAGATGGAAATTAAACACAAAATAGACACATTTTGTTGATGGAATGGCTCAGCCAATGTACACTTTAGTTTGTGAATTAATTGATAGTGTTAGGCTTACTGAGACTTATCAGAAACTTATGTAGAATTGTGAAATAAAAAAGTGGAAATGAGCCTACAGGTACAGTCCAGTTTCTATAACATTTTTGCTCCTATGCAACTTGCTTTCATTTATTTTTGTTATTTATGTTAGGTCACCACAAGGACATAAAATTTATTTGTCTACCATTACAAATAGGTGGTTGACCAGGAGTCAGGAGTCTTTGCACTGTGCAGAATGTGTGTTTTAATGAAGCAGGACATTGTGGATAACACACACTCACTTATTTGCCAAATTGACTAATCCTATTAGGGTCACAGTGAGGCTCGTGCCTATCTCAGCTGACACTGGGTTAAGGTGGGGTTTACTATGAACTGCTCACCAGGCCATCAATGGGCCAACACACATACAGTCAGTCACACTCACATCTACAGCCAATCATCCTGATGTGCATTTATTTGGACTGCGGGAGGAAACCAGAGTACCTGGAGGAAACCCACGCAAGCATGGCAAGAACATTCAAGCTCCATACAGAAATGCCTGAGCCTGGCACTGCAACCCATGACCTTCTTGCTGTGAGGCAGTCATGCTAACCACTATGCCATTGTGCTGCCCTTGCGGATAATACTAACTATTTTATTTTACGTGTACACTAATTAATGTGAGAACAGTTAAGATCAATTATATTTTTTAAATTCAGGACTGTACGTAAGACCATGGAATTCCAGAATTCAATAGAGCAGACCAGGCTAAATGTCTTGAGCCAAATCAAATGTGATTCAGAAGGCCAACTGCACAACCAGTCAAAGGAATACACAGGACATGCCCATGAGACTATTATCAACTCATGGAAAAGAAAAAGGAATTCAAAAAGAATAGAAGATAAAGCAAAGCAGCAGATTTTGGAGGACTAACAATAATAAGATTTTGTTTGACCAGTAGAAATGCTGGATTTACTGCTTCCCATATGCATTGTCATTGTATAATCAATTATAATTATTAATCATTCATAACATTAACAATATTATGACCACTAACAGGTGAAGTTAATGTATTTCCAAAACAGCAAATCTTGTGATGTGTTTCTGGTAAACAGACCCTGTCTGATCCCTCAGAAGACCTACTGTAGAACAAACTGCTGATACTGTTATGATAGAAAGGTGTCAGAATACACATTGCATTGCTGCTTGCTGTGTATCGGGCTACCTAGCTGCAGACCAGTAAGGTAGTGTTAATGTTATGCCTAATCAGTTTAAATAATGTAAAATCCTAAATCAAAAAAAAGGTGGGGCAGTATCATAAATGCAGTATGAATTCAAAGTATATATATTTTTTGTTTTGACAACTTAATTTCAAAGGGCAGCACAGTGGTTATCACGTGCACCGCATAACAAAAAGACCCTAAATTCGAGTCCTGGGCTCAGTCTGGCATTTCTGTGTGGAGTTTGTCAAGCACCAATATTCTCCCCATGCTTGTGTGGGTTTCATCTGGTACTCTTGACCCAGTTCAACACTGCAGTTACTGAGTCTGTCCTGTGCATGTCCATCAAAGTCTGGCTCAGTGTAGCCACAGAACAGGACAGACAGACTTTAAGAAACAGTAAGGACTGCAGAAATAATCACAGGAGCTTCCCTGCCCAGGCTCTAGGGCTTGTACATTTCATGTTCCAGGAGGCTAAGGAAATTTCTGGGGACTACTTACACCCTGGCCACATTTTTTTTTTCAACTTCATAAGATATATTATTCTTCATAGTGCACATATCACTTGTGTATTGTTTTCTGTCAATAACTGTCTATAAATAACATGTACATTGTCTGTATACTGTGTACTCCTGTATGTGCTACTATACTATACTATATCTTACTATATATTACTTTATATAATTGCTATAGTGAATATACTGCCCACATTGTATATATGCATTTTTATATAATTACTCTTTGCTTGTGTTCCGAATCGATTCACATGTTGCATGAATCACTTGCCACTCATCGCTTCATCTGTGGATGCTGCTTGGGAGTATACATTTTTGGGTGCAGTTCTTTTTCATTTACTATTTTAGCTGGTTATTGACTTGCAACTGACGAAACAGTCAACATCCGAATTGAGTGCACCGGCTTCTTTAGTGAATATACTCATTAGTGGCATTAACTTTAGCTAATCATTAGTCTAGATATCAGAACAGGCTTGATGATGATAACTAAATACCACTGTTCTTTGTTTTCTTCACTGAATACATCTAAACTTACTTAAATTTGTTTCTTGAGATTAAAGAGGGTGTTTTAAAGGCCATTATTTCCATATCATTGGGTAAGCAGGAGAGGCACTTCATTTGCTATGAAGAATCTTTCACTTCAAAGTGAGTAAACATTTCTCGTAGATATGGCCATGGGTGTTTGTCTTTGTCACCATCATTTGTTATCAGAGTAGCAGGTGCCTAGCTATTTCTGCTCACTTTCTCACTGCTGATTCTACTCATGTTGCTATACCAACTGACCTGCCTGGTCCCAAGTAGAAATTGAAATTTATTCATGACTTTGTGAGTACCTGTTTGCACATGCACAATAAACATCATTACCAATGATCTTACTTGCAAACTAGGACCATTAACTTGCCAAATCTTTGCTTGCAATCTGTGTTCCAGCATTATTAAACTTTTTTTGTCCTGAACTCACAGCTTAGATAAAAGAACATGGCAACGAACATGATAGACTGTGCAGATGTAGTCTTCCCAGATGTGTGGTGGAGTGTCTGAGGGGAAGTAAATGTAAAACCTTAATACAGTAACAGAATGAGACAAACAAACTAAACTAAGCAGCCGCAGGCACAGCCTAATGGTTAGAGAAGCAGGTTTGGGGCCAAAAGTTCCATTCCTGAGCCAGCAGAAAAAAGTGTGGAGATAGGGGAAGTGGGCAGCACCTTCTCCTTTCTCCAGCTTCATGGCTAAAGTGCCCTTGAGCAAGGCACCTAACCCCCTTCTGCTTTATGTGAAAACCAAGATAAATAATAATAAATGATTGTCCCAGTTGTTTATAGAAGTGTCTCATTGTGAAAAGATACAATTACTCATAATGGCCAAGTTTGTGAATGGGATCAGAAGACTGTTCACTTGACATAATTTGTTATTCGTGCTTTGTTATGAGGAACTTTTGTGTTTTTAAATGATGCTGAGGTGATGTGACACCAAATATATACCGATGACTACACACAAATTTAGGTCTAATAGGGATGGACAAGAGAAAACAGGAAAGACATAAAAATAAATAAATAAATCAAAACCTACAGGACGTTTTTGTTAGACGCTCTGCGGACTCTCACTCCAAATGGATCTTTTAGAAGCTCAAACTCATACTTCAGTGGTCCATTCACAGAGCTGGACAGAGACCGGATGTGTTCATGAGGAACTTCAAACCGGGGTTTATTTGCATCAGTGATCTGTAGAACAAGGCATAAAAGGCACAGACCAATTATCGGTTGTAGCAGGGGTTCCTAGCCCTAGTCCTGAATGACATCCTGTCCTGAACATTTAAAATTTTTTCTTTGCTCCCAAAACAATTGATTTAACTGATAAGTTAATTAATAGGCCTTCCCGAGGTGAAGAGGGTGTATTAGAGCAGAGGAAATCTTAAATGTGAAGGACAGGGGTCCTCCGGGACCAGGGTAGCAGAATATTGCCAGCAAGCACAATATTGTTAACATGCCACTTTAAATATACTCTTATGTGCAGGCTGCCTAATACTAGTAATAACAAGTAGTAACTGTAAAATTAGTATGTAATACTGGTAATTTAGTAACAAGAAGGGCTAGACTCATTGGTAGCAGGGGCATCCCTGTTGATGCAGGTGTGTGTGTGTGTGTGTGTGTGTGTGTACAGAGAAGAACTCATTCTGTCCAGAATGCAATTATACATATAGTAAGCATACCTTAAATCGAAGGCGATTTTCTGTCTGCATTTCTGCTATTAAGGATAGTTCAGGAATGTCTGAGCCAAATAGCGAAGGTGCCTCCTTTCTTTTCAGTCTGGCCTGCAATTCTAAGAAATAAAGTACATTTTACACAGAATACAGCCAAAACTCCAGCAGATACTTTAATCTTTCTGTAGGCCTCTTGGCAGCCTCCTGGGCCAGATTTCTTCTTGACTTTTCATCAGTTTTGGAGGGTTGTCTAGTTCTTTGTTTTGTGCCATATTTGAACTACAGTTAATTATGTCTTCACTGTGCTTTACAGCATATATAATGCTTTTTTTCCTACACCTGACTGACAATAATTTCAGGAAAATCATACTTGAAAAGCTGAACTTTAGTTTTTTTGTTTACTTTAATTGCTGGCAGTTATAGTCAATACTAATAAAGATGGGATTAAATGTGATTGATTAATTAAAAAAAAAAAAAAAAGGCACATAATGAATTATAAGTGGGTGTGCCACTTATGAAAGCACATTGGTTTGTTTTTTAATTTTTTTTGTTTTGTTTTGTCGTCCCAGCCAATATATATGTATATGGTAAGTGGGAAAAATAAGGACTACAAGTTTATCCCGACAAGCCTGTTTCGTGGTTGCCCACTCATCAGGGGATAAACAGGCTTGTCGGGATAAAATTGTAGTCCTTATTTTTCCCACTTACCATATACTTCGCTCTACTTCAATGTATTGAGCACTGTTATATATATATTTATTGTCTCACTTGAGTTGACTGCAGAGCTTGCCACTCACTCATTTGCCAAACTGCTTAATCTATCAGGGTCACGGGGAGACTGGAGCCTATCTCAGCTGACACTGGGCAAATGCAGGGTACATCCTGAGCAGCTCGCCAGACCATTGTAGGGCCAACACACACAAACATTCACACTCACACCTAGGAGCAATTTGAAACAGCCAATTAGCCCCTTTGGACTGTGCAAGGAAACTCCACACAGAGAAACCTGAGCCCGGGACTCATAACCAGGAGCTTTTTGGTGTGAGGCATATGTGATAACTACTATGTCACCATGCCACCACATAGCTCTTTGTTTATTTTTTTAAATCAGTCTGGTTTCTGGTTTAAATGGATTTACTTACATGCAAAAGGCAAATGGGAAATTCCATGTTCCTAAATTTTCTGCTAATCAAAATTTATGAGTGTGTGAGTTAGTCTACTTCTATTCTAAATATGTACATCATGCTGTCATTCATGAAGCTGCCCTCACTTTAAATTGTGGGTGGGTTCAGATTGAGTAAGATAGAACCAAAATGTAATAGAAATGAAACTGAAAGATAACCTAAAAGCAAGTGGGAGAACCCAGCCCATTATGTTAAAAAGTTTGCGTTTTGGCACCTGACCATCACACCAATTTGTGGGTCTCTAAACTACTGTGACTAAGTTGGAACCGCACAATTGTTTATCATGTCTTTGTATGCTGTAGCTTTAAGATTTCCCTTTCAGGGAACTAAGAGGTGTGTTCAAGCATGAAAATGGCTGTGCATAAATGCAAGTTCAGTAGTGTTGCCAGTGGGCAAACTCAGACAGCCATGCTCTAACATTTAATGTGGAAGCCTTCTCAAGAAAGTGGAGGGAGGTATAACTGGCTTCAGACTTATTGCAGTCTGTGGAGCTCACTGTAACCCGATCTGCCAAGTCTAACCTCTTGTCTGGTAAGTCACCTTATAAGTATGAGTGTCTAATAAATGTCTAGTACTTACTTGTGCGACCTAGCTTGCTTTCACTGACCACACTGTAACCATGATTCTTAGAGAAGAAGCACCAAGGTATGTTTGTTTGATCATGTGGCCCCCAGCAGCAGCCACGCTCCTGGCAGCTTTTCTAGAGGGACAGTAAACAAAAACCAGTCAATATATTTTTTTTTCCTGAAATTATCATTAATAACATTGTCATCAGCAACTGTAAATTTATATAATACACAGGTATGTGCACTTGATATAAGCATGATATGCAAAAAATGATAAGTGAATTGCATGACATAATGTCTTTTCATTCTGACATGAAATTTGTTTTGAGCATGTACCTAACTGGTAGTGCAGGTTTACACTTTATTTTGAAAATGGGATTTATCAGTTTTGGGGGAAATAATGGCTCAATAATGGTATATATCTTCTCACATTCAGATGTTGCATATTCTCCCTGTGCTTGATTTGGTTTACTTCAGGGTTTCTGGTTTCCTTCCTCAGTCCAAAGTCATAAACTTTGGTCAACCGGCTACTCTAAACTGTCGACAGATGTGCTTGTGAATGGTTGTCGCTGAGTTAGTACTTCAACAGGCTGGTAATGTGCTGGTGTAGGTAGGAATAGCTTCAGCCTCCCTAGCAACCCTGATGGATTAGCAGTACAAATAATGGATAGATGGATTTGTAAGTTTGTGTGTGTGTGTGTGTGTGTGTGTGTGTGTGTGTGTGTGTGCGTGCGTGTGTGTTTTGACATTAAAGACAAAATTATACATCTTACCTGAGATGCACCAGCTTCTGGAAAACAGTCCACTCTTTCAGACAGAGAAATTTCTGGACATTGCACGACAACTGTTGTTTCTGCTGTAGAAAGAAAATACAATATAGTCCACTAAAACTGGTTTCATTATTTTAGCATTACTCTTAGGTGGCACGATGGCGCAGTGGTTAGCATATATGCCTCGCAACAAGAAGGCCTGGGTTTAATTCCCAGGCATGGGTGTTTCTGTGTGGAGCGTCCATGTGCTTGCGTGGGTTTCCTCCGGGTACTCCGGTTTCCTCCCACAGTCCAAAAATATGCACAGTAGACTAATTGGCTGTTCCAAATCACCCCTAGGGGTGAGAGTGAGTGTGAATGGTTGTATGTGTGTTGGCCATGCAATGGCTTGGTTCGATAGCTGTTCAGGGTGTACCCTGTCTTCGCTTGGAGTCAGCTGGGATAGGCGGCAGCCTCCCCGTGACCCTAATTAGGATTAAACGACTTAGAAATTTAATGAAATGAATGAACATTATTATCATAATTAATTGTTGCCTTTTTTAAGCAAGTATGTGAGTGCCTTACATGTAGTAAATAGGGAAATGCATTAATGTTATTATTATTATTATTATTATTATTATTATTATTATTATAACTATTATTATTATTATTTTTTTGTCACATAGTCTTCTCCTTCACGTTCCTAGGACTCACAAGAAACTTCCAACAAGCCATTATAGCACTCAGTCACCTGACTTTTGACTCACATGTGTGATGTCCCGTCAGAGGATTTAGATCTTGCCTGTCTGCTGATTCTGTTCTCTCCCCTTGTGTGTGTGTGTCT
>JBCNYH010000001.1:78957068-78967109 GCA_039654325.1 Tandanus tandanus
TCCTGGATAAGGCGACAGACAGTAGGGGGCGTAAGCGTTCCCTACTGTCAGAAGGAAAAAGAAAAGAGGGAAAAAAAACAACCTAAGTAGCCTATAAGACACGTCACAATAACACCACGTGACGCTTCTGACGATGACTACATGAAGTAGTTGAAACATGTTAAGCAGGTAAAAACAAAAAATGCTCCTGTCTTTCTAAAAGAATTTTACAAAAAGAAGGACAGAACCATCATCCATGCCAATAGCCATAGCATTATATATTGAGACTTGATTTTGAATGGTGAGGAGACTTTTTGCAGAGCGATTCACAGTGCACAGTATACACTTAATCTACACAGATTTTGCAAAGATAGTGTATATTTTATTTTTTTTTTACACCATTTGTTTAAATTATTAGTACAGTTTCTTAAAATAGATTGTTACTTTATTGTCTGTGTTGTGATTTTTGTAAACTGTCCCTGCAACATTGCAGTTTCCCAAGTCTATCTCCATTGTATCAATTGATTCTGTGAACTTAACATTTTTGTGCTGATTTGGACCTATGCTTCATGCCATTCTTCTGCTGGGAGATCCAGTGATGAACCAGTTTAATGTCCTGCTAAAGGCAACCAGATTAAAATGTCCAGGTATTTTATTAAGTCCATGATGCCACATACCCTAACAAGGTTTACAGGGCCACTGAGGAAAAAAGTCCCAGAACATTACAGAATATACCCCCATTTTTCACAGTTCAGAAAAATGTTCTTTTCGTTATAGCCATCCTTCCTTAATGCCAGATTGACCTTGAGTGTTTATGTTTATTTTCAAAAAGCTCAATTAATGTTTTATCTACCACAGAACACTGTTCCAGTGAAATTTTTAACAATGTTTCACAAGCATTTATTTATTATTATTTTTTTTTTTTTTCCCATCATAGCTTCCAGGTAATATATTGGCATTGAGGTTGGCATAATCTGGTTGTATGGTTTTGGAGTCTTGGTATTCGGTCTTGTACTTGGTATATACTTGGTCTTCAGGATTGTTAATTTATTTATTTATTTTTTTATGGTCTTCCTTACCATTCCCGTCACTGTACATGGGGGCAAGATAAAAGTGGGACCTTTTCCAGGCAAAGGCTTTTTCAAGACACTTTCAGTTGACAGTCCCTACTTTTATTATTATTATTATTATTGTTGCTAGTATTGTTAACATTGTTACCTTTTGGTATAGTTTCACGCCACTGTGTGGCTGAAGTGATGAATGAAGGCAAGCATGCAGATCAGAAACTCCTTTTATTTGTACACTGGGGATTCATGATCAGAACACAAACAAAGAACTAAAACCAAGTTCAATAAACCAAAGGACAGGCAAATGCAAGGGAGCTAACATACACTCAAATACTAGGCTAAATTCAGGATGAAGGGCAAAAGAGTCCATAAATATGTTGAACATGTTGGTGCATGTTTATTTAGTCCCTTAATGAGTTGCTAAAGTGCCTTAACTTGCAGCTCGTTGTGAATGCTTTTGCATTGCCTGCCGAGCCATCTGAGAAGTGAAAGTGCACTGTCATTCTCTTAGCCATTTGAACCCAAGAGCACAGAGAATGCAGCCTGAGCAGTGCCGAACACATGGGAAGATACATAGAGAATGTATAATGTATATCAATCTACCTAATATATCATATATACTCTATACATATTCTTTGACCTCTTAAGGTCAAAACACTAACATATCTTCATTTGGTTTTTGTGTTCTTTTATCTTTCCCATGTTTATTGACGAATAAGGGAATTTTGACTGTTTCACCTCATATTTGTACCCCAGTTAATCAGGAAGTCTTGCATTGCTTCTTAAAAATTCCTACACTCCAATCACTTACATAGTGTCTCACTCATTTATTTGCCAAACCTTTTAATCCTACGCAAACCCCACGCAAGCACATGGAGAACATGCAAATTCCACACAGAAACATGCAAGCTTGGGACTCAAAACCAGGACATACTTGCAATTTAATGGAAACATGCTTCAGTTACATTTTTTTTTTTTCAGTTTAAATCACAGGGGCACTAATAATTGTAATGTATTTTATTATTTATTTGTTTTTCCCCGAATATAACTATTTTGAATAAAGGTTGAATTCTGCATTTTTTTTTCAATGTGACTTACTTTACCAAAAGGTGGATTCTAATCCTTTTTACTAATCTTTTTAGGTGGTATCAATGATCCGAGATTGCACTGTATATCACCCTTCTCATCATTGTCATCTAGCACCCTCCTAGACCGCAGGACACTTTTTGGAAAAAATAGACACACTCCTCAGTCCTTTCACTACTGACAACACTCCTTTCACTTCCCCAAAAGACTTCAATCACCCCTTTGACAAGCGACAGTTCTCTTGCCTTCTCCCACTTATCCATTCATTTTCTCTTAGTCAACAACTGCTTTCCCACGCACAAAGGAAAAAATCTCCTGAACTTAGCATCCTTACCATTACCCTACATATTCTACAAATATTCTACCTTTTTTCACCCACTCAGCAAAACCTCCACTTCGTACTTATCTTCTGCTTCCTGTACCCTATTATACCTTTCTGACCCTGTCTCCTTTTCCTCCATACTATTAAAGTTATCTACTGACACTTTCCTCACTTTTTGCATTCCCACTATGTCCACTATGTTCACTATGTTCCACAGCGAGGAAAATTTTCATCCTGGTCCTTGGCTCTCAGATGTGTTGTGTAGCAATCAAAGATAATTAAGAGCAGCAGAGAGATGGTGGAAGAACTCACAATTATTAGAATTTACTGTGCATTTCTGTCCATACTCTCATCTGATATGACTTCTGCAAAGAAACTCTGCGAATCATCTCATCATTCAATCCTAATACCTGCTCACTAGATCCAATCCCTTTAACCATGCTTATTTTATAAGACCTTCTCCCCTTCATCACCACTAACATCAATAGCTCCATATCATCTGGTCATGTACTAACAGCATTTAAACCATTCGAACCAAAATGTTCTACCCATTCTGAATAAACACACTTTGTATCCATCAGACATCAACAACTATAGACTGGTATCACTCCTCTCTTTTCTTACTAAAATTCTTGAATGTACTATTTACATATTTAATGTAATATAATCTCTTGCAGAACAACCTCCAAGACCCTAATCTGACTAACCTGAGTCTGACTCTAAAGCAGCACATTCCACAGAGACTGCCCATTTAGCTGTCACAGAGAGACTACACCCAGCTAGATCATCTAAACTGTCAAAAAAGTCCTCATTCTCCTCAAACTTTCTGCAGCATTTAAGACCATCAAGCACAAGACTCTCTTGTCCACCCTTAGGAGTCTTGGAAATTGTGGCTCAGTTTGGCAGTGACTTGTTTCCTACCTTGAAGGTTTGGCTCAGTAATTGGTCCTCTTCTGTTCCTTCTCTATTTCTGTTTTTCAGTGAGGACATGTCCTCACATGGTTTCTCATACCACTGGGATACAGATGACACTCAACATATCCTTACTTTTCCTCCTTCAGACATCCATGTTTCTGCCAGAATCTCTGAATGTCTGGGAGACAACCTACCATGGATGGCAGCTTATCAGCTGAAACTCAAATTCAGCAACAATGAACTGCTGTTCATCTGAGCTGATTCATCCCCACATTGGGATCTTGTAACCTACCTGGAAAACTCTCTGATCTCTCCTTTGGTCACTGCATGTAACCTTGGGGTAACCATGGACAATCACCTGTCCTTCTACTCTAATACTGCTAAGATTTTACAAACATGTAAATTTTTCCTCCTGAATGTCAGAATAATTTGTCTATTTCTTTCCACTAAGGCCACCCAGATACTTGACTACTGTAACTCACTGGTACACGCTCTGCTTTACAGCGGAGGCTGCACCTATCTGCCTGTCGATCTCCCACTCCATCCTTCCCTTACTCGTGAACAAGATTCCGAGATACTTGAACTCCTCCACTTGGGGCAGGACCTCATTCAAGACCTGGAGGGTGCATTCCACCCTTTTCTGGCTGGGAACTATGGCCGTGCAGAGATCATATGGCCACCAAACCAGAACCCCTCAACACACTGTCTGCACCTAGGAATTCTATCCATAAATATTATGAACAGAACTGGTTACAAGGGATAGCCTTGGCATAGTCCAACCCCCACTGGAATGAATTCAACATGTTGTAACCAATGCGGACCAAGCTCTAGCACCGGCAATACAGAAACCAAATGGCCCGTAGCAATGGGTCTGGTATACCATATTCCCAGAGCACACCACACAAGACGGTTGAAAGCCTTCTCCAAGTCCACAAAGCACATGTGGACAGGTTGGGCAAGCTCCCATGCCCCCTCCTGGATCCTATAGAGTGTGTAGAGCTAGTCAAGAGTGCTGAGGCCAGGACGAAAACCACATTGTTCCTCCTTAATCCGAGGTTCAACAATTGGTCTGATCATCCTCTACGGTACTCCTGCATAGGCTTTCCCAGGTAGGCTGAGGAGTGTGAATTCATGAGAGTTGGAACACACCCTCCAGTCACCTTTTTTAAAAAGGGAAACTACCACCCTGGTTTGCCAATCCAGAGGTACGGCCCCCGATGACCACGCGATGTTGCAGAGACATGTCAACTAAGACAGTCCTTCAACATCCAGAGCCCTGAGGTACTCAGGGCGGATCTTGTCCACCCCTGGAGCCTGGCCACCGAGGAGCTTTTTAACTACCTCAGCATCCTCCAGCCCAGTGATTGGCAGACCCGCTCCTGAATCCCCAGGCTCTTCCTCTTCCACAGAGGGCATGTTGGTGGGATTGATGAGGTCCTCGAAGTATTCCTTCCACCTCCCGACAACATCCCCAGTCGAGGTGAGCAGCTCCCCACTTGCACTGTATACAGTGTTTATGGAATACTGCTTCCCCCTCTTGAGGCCTTGTATGGTGGTCCAGAACCTTTTCGAGGCCAACCAATAGTCTTTTTCCAGGCCCTCACTGAACTTCTCCTGCACCCGAGGTTTTGCATCAGCCACAGCCCCGGCTGCAACACCTTTGGCCTGTCGGTACTTGTCTGCTGCCTGGGGAGTCCCACAGGTCAAAAGGACATGATAGGTCTCCTTCTTCAGCTTGACGGCCCCCCTCACCTCAGGTGTCCACCATGTGGTTCGTGGTTGCCCTCAGAACATGCACCGATGACCTTCCGGCCACAGCTACAGGCTGCTGCTTCAATAATGGAGAAACGAAACATGGCTCATTCAGGCTCTGTCCCCAGCCTCCATTGGGATGTGGTTGTAGCTCGGCCAGAGGTGGGAGTTGAAGGACTTTCTGACAGAAGTCTCCACCAAACGTTCCCAGGAGACCCTGACTACACGCTTGAGTCTTCCAGGTCTGGAGGGCAGCCTCCCCTGCCATCAGAGCCAGCTCACCACCAGGTGGTGATTGCTTCACAGCTCAGCTCCTCTCTTCACCCAAGTGTCCAGAACATGTGGCCACAAGTCTGATGACATGACTACAAAGTCGATCATTGAACTGCCGCATAGGGTGTCCTGGTGCCAACTGCACTTATGGACACCCTTATGTTTGACCATGGTGTTCATGATGGACAAACCCTGACAAGTACAGAGGTCCAACAATGAAACACCATTTGGATTCAGATCAGAGAGGCCTTACCTACCAATCACACCCTTCCAGGTCACACTGTTATTGCCCACATGGGCGTTGAAGTCTCCCAGGACAACAAGGGAGTCCCCAGGTGGAGTGCCCTCTAGCACACCCCTTAGGGACTCCAAAAAGGGTGGGTACTCTGAACTGTCATTTGGTGCATAAGCACAAACAACAGTCAGGACCCATCCCTCCACCTGGAGGCGGAGGGAGGCTACCCTTTCATCAACAGGGGAGAACCCCAACATGTGGGCAACAAGGATGCCCACAACGGCTCAACGCCTCTCCCCATGAGCAACTCCAGAATTAAACAAGATCCAGTCCCTCACAAGATGGGTGGTTCCAGAGCCCAAGCTATGTGTCAAGGCGAACCTGACTATATCTAGTCAGTATCTTTCAACCTTACACACCAGCTCAGTCTCCTTCCCTGCCAGAGAGGTGACACTCCAGGTCCCAAAAGCCATAGTTAATAGCTGAAGATCGGTCCGGCATAACCCATGCCTTCGGCTACCACCTGGCTCACACTGCACCTGACCCCTATAGCCCCTCCCACAGGTGGTGGGTCCATGGGAGGGTGGACCCATGTCTATTCTTCAGGCTGGGTCCGGCTGGGCTCCATGGGCCGAAGCCCGACCACCAGGCGCTCACCTTTGAGCCCCTCCCCCAGGCCTGGCTCCAGGGGGGACCCTGGTAACCTGCATCTGGGCAAGGGAAACTGAGTCCTTGTATTTGTTTCTCTAATAGTGGTCTTCTGAACCGTGCTAAGTCTTAACCTTCACCTAGGACCTGTTTGCCTTGAGTGACCCTACCAGGGGCATAATGCCCCTGACAACATAGTTCCCAGGATCATTAGGACACGCAAACCCCTCCACCATGATAAGGTGGCGATTCAAGGAGGGTATACTATAATATATTATGTTATATTATATTTTATTATGTTGTATAATATAATATAATATAAAATGATATGATATAATATAATATAATGTAACATTATATAACATATTATTTCTTAAAATTTGCACATCTGACTCCTCCATCTGTACATCTAAGAGCCCTGGGCCTAGCCACAAATTCAGCTTTGTATTTCCGTTTGTTGCGGAAGCAGTCTGGGGAGAAAGGCACTGTATTATCTCTCGCCTTGTAGTTTCATTTGTTAAAAAAAATAAACAGCATTGTTTAAATTTTTATTTTATTTTTTTTTTTTTTACAGCTTTTAAAGCACTTCCCATCAGCCATGACAACAACCAACATCTAAGAGCTACACGCTCACCGTGCTGCGAGGCAGAATGGGATGGGTGGAGATACTGCAGGGCATGGTGAGGGGCAGTGGGGAAAGGCCAGCTAATCTGAAGGCCCAGTATGGTGTGATGCATGAGTGTGCCCAAAAGAAAAAAAGAAAAAAAGTAAAAAAACTTATGTTTATGGCAGCTCAAACAGCCCAGAGAGAGAACTGAACATGTGCTAACATTGTGATTTGCCAATCAGCTATCTTCTAGCACAACTATTCAATATTGTAAAAACATTTATAGGTCAAAAAGAGAAAAAAGCTAAATATCTCCTCTTACAAAATCTCTTCCTTTCAGAATCTTTTTTTTTTTGCACAACCTGTCAAACACATTCACACATTTGAGATGAATCTGTGTTTGCAAGCTAGTCAAAACACAGGACAATTCACTAACACAAAGGTGAGCCAGTGACTCAATCTTGACAAACAGAAGTTAAAATAAAATCACACACAGAACAAAACCTTGAAAATCACACACACAAAAAAAAACAAACAAACAAAATAAACATTGTGTAGGTCACTAGGCATGATTTTTCTAGTTAAACTTGCAAGAATACAAGGATAACTTGAAGCCCTTAATGGGACATGTAAAAATAGACACTGTTTCCTTCATACAAGATGGAAAGAGAGCCTCTTAGGATGATATAAAAAGACAACATTGAACAATACCTCCCACCCTCTTCACAACCTGCTGATCAGTCACAGGAGCATGTTCAGTGAAAGACGGATACCACCTAAATGCTCTAGTGAACAACACAGGAAATCATTCCTACCTGTGGCCATTAAACTGTACAACTCCTCCATATAGCAACAATATCCACTGTTATACATTTGCATTTTGCACTACATTCTACTGTTTATCATATTGATAATACTGTACATATTACTCACTGACAGGATTCATTCTGTGTCTGTTTATATAGATATTATTCATTCATTTTCTGAACCGCTTAATCCTAATTAGGGTCGCGGGGAGGCTGGCGCCAATCTCAGCCAACTATGGGTGAGGGCAGGGTACACCCTGGTCACAGATCACCAGACCATCGCAGGGCCAACACTCACACAAGCATTCACACTCACGCTCACACCTAGGTGTGATTTGGAACAGCCAATTAGCCTACTGTGCATGTTTTTGGACTGTGGGAGGAAACCGGAGTACCCGGAGGAAACCCACGCAAGCACAGGGAATACATGTAAATTCCACACAGAAACGCTCGAGCTGGGAATCGAACTCCGGCCTTCTTGCTGTGAGGCGGATGTGATAACCACTACGCCACCGTGCCACCCCTTATATAGATATTAGTAACTTCTAATTTTGGACTTATATAGACTATATATAAACATTTGTAAATTGTAATTTTTCTTATTGAGACATATCTTTATCTCATTCTTACTTGGTATGGAACAACTGTGTGCGCACAGTGTCCTCGGGGATCAATAAAGTATTCTGATTCTGATTCTAAATTAATACTGGACTGATTGTGATTATTTTACATTCTAGGAAAAATTTGGTTCCAACAAATGGAAGAGGTTAAAAAAATACAGAAATTTCCCTTTAAGCATATTTAACAACTTAACATCTTAAATACCTACTGCTACCATAAGCATTCCCAATAGCTGAAATGAGTCAGCTAACCTAGTTGGCTTTCAGTTTAATGCAGCTGGATAAGCCCCAAATACCAGAAGCTTTCTACCAGGAAATTCACTTAACTCAACTTTTTTCTAAAAGTGTTTTCTCTCTCTCTCTCTCTCTCTCTCTCTCTCTCTCTCTCTCTCTCTTTTTCTGTTTATGAATTAAAAGGATCCCTACAGAGATAGACCTATCTAACATACAACAGAAGTCTGGCTTAAATATTAGTCTAGCTTTGAATTCTTGTTGCAGTTAAGTTTTTGCAGAAAGACAACCGTATAAATAAGAGTGAAAAGTGGAATAATGTTAGAGAGTTGAAATACATAAACCATATTTATTATATGGCAACCACAGTGCACAATCTGACTGGGTGTTTAACAGTCTGGACAGTCAATAACAGTCAATAACTTTTTTCTTGGCCAAAACTAAGACTTCAAATAAAGTAAATACATTTTTCTCTAGCACTTTATTAAAAAAAAAAAAAAAAAAGTGTTACATTAGAATCAGTAGATATCTATTGATTTATAACTTATAATATGTATTAATTTGTTGTTACAAATTGATCACTTTAACATTTCCTTCAAAGACAGTCTAAAGGAACAGCTACAAACTATTTGAAACACAGTGGTACAGAAACTGTGAAAAGTATTTAAAAACGAAGGTATCAAGAATGCCCATTGTTATAAAATCCAGTGGAAGCCAAACTGCATACTGAAAAAAATAATAAATTTTGTGGACATTAGTTGGATGGTTGTGTGTATGTTGGCCCTGTCCTGGAATGGCGAGCTGTAACCTTCTTGCTGTTGGGCGGATGTGCTAACCACTATGCCACCATGCTGTTGAATGTATGTATGTATGTATGTACTTATCAGTGTCTTCATCCTCAATCTATTAAACATCCTCACTTTACTATACAATTGCTTTGGCTGTGCATAAATCCAGTATTATTAAATTTAGGAGGATTAGTGCACTGTGTTGCAAAGTACTTACTATGAGAAGTCCAAGCCTTTTGAACCTTTTGAGTTGGTTATACATTTTGCTCCAACTCTTTTACTTTTAAACAGTTCAGTTTTTATGTGAAATTTAGTGATAACAACATTTAAGATGGTTTTAGATCCTTTTTTTGTTCACTATATAATATTACTCACGTGCATTCACCGGAGTGTGTATGTACTGAAGTAAAAACACAGTGCAGGAACAGTGGTACACAAATTCTCACTTACACTCTCGCTCACATTATCACCACACCACTTGTTCTTGCTCTATTTCTCCCCCCTCCTTGTTTTTGCTCAGTAGGGAAGTGTAATCTATGTTGTTTATGCATATATTAAGGCAGCTGCTGCTTTCATGATGCTGTTTCTATAGCAGCAATTTTTGCACTGCCTGCTCTACTGCTAGCCAACTGGGAAAGAACCAAATCAGTTACATGGCTTACCTGCATAGGATTTAAAAAAATACATAAATAAATAAAATAAATTCATATAT
>JBCNYH010000001.1:79043957-79078523 GCA_039654325.1 Tandanus tandanus
ACCGGAGTACCCGGAGGAAACCCACACAAGCACAGGGAGAACATGCAAACTCCACACAGAAACGCCCGAGCTGGGAACCGAACCCAGGACCTTCTTGCTGTGAGGCGGACATGCTAACCACTACGCCACCGTGCCGCCCCACACACACACATATATACATATATATATATATATATATAGACATAGACAGACACACACACACACACACACACATGCTATAATAATAAAGACATACAGAAAATACAGAAACATTTATTTACATTTTTATTTATTTACATTTAAATACTTAGCACATCAATAAAAAAGTGTGTTTTTGACAGTTGGTACATCTGCTTTAAACAGTGAACTTTTACATACTGACCAAAAAAAAAAACACTTCAAGCACCAATGCAATACTATTTCAAACCTCTTCAAGATTTAAAGTCAAAAATTATTACATGTACTTTCAGAAATGCAGCTTTTTTCACCTCACAGAAGGATAGAAACTTCATCATGATTAACGAAAGTATTGTATCTATTTTGTATACTAGCACGCAATGCAAGAGGATTTTCAGTCAACGTGTCAATCAGCTAGGGCTTAATATCCACATGTAACCACTGACCATTACAATAATGTAAAACCCTGTTTCTAACATTCAAGAAATCTTCACCACTAAGTGGAGCAGAATGTAACATTTAAATTTCAGTCTAAATAAAATATCAGCCATATCCAGTAAAACCACTTCATTATACAGTATAAAAGCTGAACCCATTCCAACAAAAATATAACCATTTCTGTTAAAAAGAAAAAAAAGGCATTGCCTTTAAAAATCAGGCACATCCAGAACTGTATACTCTACACTGTAGAGTGTCGGGTTACACCATGTACTTCAGTGTACAGAGGGCAGTACAGGGCTCAGTGTGTCCACACTTCTCCTCCTGCTGTCCGCCCTGCTGCCACTCCAGCACAGTTTCTCCATTTTCCTGTACTCCTTCGGCTGTGGCAACGCTTTGATAAGCATTGGTGCTTTCATGAGACACACCGTGGTCTGGTGTGTTGGTCGGAATAATGTTAAACAGAATGAAGCCGATGGTGATCACCACAAACGACACGATGTACAGGGCCGAAAACTGTAGAAAAAAATATATTTTTTTTAGTTTTAAAAATTTTTTATTAGTTTTTATTAGTTGTCAGGAGCTTTTTTACACCAAACTGTCAGAAGAAATGTATTTGGAGAGCTAGATTTTATTTTTATACTCTTGAGTACATTTCAGAGCCTGTACCTGTTCACTTTTACTTGATGAAAGAAGTTAAATGACTGGTGGAGCGAACACATGCGTTCACTGACCTTTCGTATGTTATGGGTACTCAGACACACGCATGCTCTGTCTAACTTGAAGACAAAGTTGAACTTCTAATTATCTAATTAAATCCCAGCGTTAGACCTATTGGAAAGTTCCTGACTGTGCAAATGTAATGACGATCGTAATATTACTTTACTTTAGTACAATTTCCGTAAGCTCTCAAATGTCTGGTAATAATAACACGAACAATATATAGCTCAGGGGAAGGTAACAACTTACTAGCACTGAACGCGCACTTTTGACTGCAGACAGACAAAAACACACACACACACAATTTTCTGCGGAACAAAAATCGTTGCATCACAGTAACTTTTGCGTTGCTCACACAAAAGGTAATCAATATTCCTACTTTCACAAGAGTCTTTTTTTTTTTTTACACAACTATCTGTACTTTAACTCAAGTAAAGAATGTATGTACTTTAATACCCACTGACTGTATATTTGATATTTTGTAGGTATTGAATTAAGAGTTGGAATCCATTTTTGTTGTACAAAATTTAAAAATAAATAAAAAAGTCTTCCACTTGGGCCATTCCACTACCCACAGTACAGCACAAGTCCAACTCACCTTGTATTGAAAGAGCACGATGCCACAGAACAGGCTGAACAGATCAGCCGTCAGCAGTGAGAGATTCACCGCCGTAGCGCTCGTCATCCTCACCACCACAGGCATGAAACTGTACAGGCCGTACATGCACAGTACATACACAAGGAAGAGCACACCTGCACAGAAACATTCAGCCGATTATCACTGTTCTCAAACAAACACATTTTTATATCTGCCAGAGCACTGGGGAATTCTTGATTCTGATTGGTCAGGTGGTGCTGATTAATTTTCTGTGAGAGTAGCTCTGACAGTTGTTCAGCTACTAATCACAGAATTATATCAATGCTCCCATTACTTTCACCAAGGAAGTCATGGTTTTGTCAGCATTGGTTTACTGGTTTGTCTGTCTGTCTGTTAGTAACTTTGCACAAAAATTTATGAATGGATTTTGATAATTTGTAGAGGGGTGGAGTATTGCCCATTTACCACTCCATTAGATTTTGGCTGGGAATATTTTTTAAAGGATTCTTTACCATTGTGGGTGAGGGGCAATTTTAATAATTTTGTGTTCCAAATACATCCAACACAAACCAAAGTTTGACCAGGATCCAAGTAAGACCTGAGGATTCAGAATGTTGAAATGTATAGGTCCCATTGAAAAAATAAAGAAATACTATTTAGCAGAAATGAAAAGAAGCAGAGAAATAAAGAGAGCTGGCTTGATGCAGGTTTGCACCATCCAGGTGCTTCTAGTTCTATTATGCTATTGTTTCTCTAGTAACAAGTCATTCAGAGCAACGTTGTATTAAGAACGCTCCTCAAAACCTAGGTAAAAGAAGAAGACAGCATATATGACATATATGGCTTTAAACAGAATTTCTTTCAGTATTTCAGGTGTTCTTTCAATAAATGGCATGAATGTATCAAAATCCTATACTTGTACGTGTTAACTTGGACAGTGATGACATCATTCTGGGACTGAATTTTCAAATTATCGCCTATAAAATAATTAAAACAGAAGCTATCAACTCAAGATTTTGCATACAGAAAAAAATTATTGTAGAGATTTGAATGAGATTAACTTTTAACAAGTGCTGTCTTTTCCATTAAATAATAAACAGACTTAAAAATGTATTTTGAGGATATTAAATATATTTAGCTTTTTCATGGTAAAGAATGACAAGCTGTATTTGTTTCTGTCTTAACTTCCAGAGAGAGTACAAAGGGAGGCTGGTGAGGGAGCAGCTGTCACTGTACCAGAAGTGATAAAAGAAACATTGGGGGCAGCCGTGGGTTTGGGACCAGGACCAGCAGGAAAAATGTGTGGCGGTGGGGGAGTGAGCTGCACCTTCCCTTCTTCCACCTTCATGGCTGAAGTGCCCTTGAGCAAGGCACCTAACCCCCAACTGCTCTCCGGGTGCCGCAACATGTGGCAGCCAACTGCACCGAGTGTGTGCGCTCACTGTTTGTGTGTGTGTGTGTGTGTGTGTGTGTGTGCTCACTTTGGACAGGTTAAACGCAGAGCCAAAATTTCCCTTGTGGGATTAACACAGTAAATCAATATCAAAAACATGTTTTGTGGGCATCCTACAGTATTTAACATAATTTCAGTATAAATGGAAAAAAGATTTAAATGTGTTCTTCCTTAAGAAATAAAAATGGTTAGTGTTGTGGTTAGTGTTGGCAATCAAATTACTATAGAATGAAAGATAAAAATTAGTTCAATATGTGCTCTTGTAGTAAAATATCAACTTTGGGGTAGCATCAAGAGCCTTGCTTCATCTCACCATTATCCGAATGTTTTCTTCCTTATTATAACCATTAGTGTAAACGCTGCACCGCCCGGAGAGCAGTTGGGGGTTAGGTGCCCTGCTCAAGGGCACTTCAGCCATGAAGGTGGTGGAAAGTAAAGTGCTGCTCACTCCCCCCACAAATTTTTCCTGCTGGTTCGGGAATCAAACCAGCGACCTTTCGATCCCAAAGCCGCTTCTCTAGCCATTAGGCCACAGCTGCCCCACATGTTTCCATGTAGTATGTACTAAACTTTGAACAAAATGGTTTAAACAAAGGCTTTAGCTACACAGCATTTACTTCTGATCCAAACATGTAGAGTTCACCTAACCCGCCTCTGTCATGGTTAAACTACGCAAGAAATAAACTATTTAAAAAAAAATCACAGTTTAGTTTCCCTTTCTTTGTTTCCATGTTGCATTTCCTAAACCCTTAAAGAGAGGTAAAGAGATGACATAACACAGCTATTAAGCACCTACTTGTGTGTGCCTCAGGAGTCATGTGTCCATCATAATTATAATTATAATTTTTTTTAAATAAACCATAAATATCTTGTTTAAGTGTGCTTTTTTGCTTATGTTTTCATGTAGTATATACTAAAACCTTCACCTCAAGATCGGTGGATGTTGACTTGAAAACCCGGAAACTATTCAGCAACATTCACCTTGCCTTGGGTGAATAATTGTTAAATATGAATAAAACTAAAAGCAACAACGTAAACATGCTCACATATTCTCCAGTCCCAGGTGATCATACTGACTGCTTTGACTTCAAGCACAGCCCTAAAAGACAAAAGTACACAAGATTATTTCAGCTCCAGATTACTGACTTCTGAAGTGTAATCACAGTTCTAGCTGTTAACAGTATTATACAGTATTCGATTTTTATAAATGGTCATAAAAATGTGTTATAAACACAACAGACTAGTGAGGAGACATTTGCTTAGACACATGTTAAGGATTAAGCAGCAGGCAGTGAATCCAGCTGTATTTGTGCTTAAGATATTAGCAAAACTCAGCATTAGCAGTGAGATTGAGATAAAATTATAAAAAAAGGAAAAATATCTATTAAACAAAGGCAATGCAGGCATCAGTAATCATGATGGTTATACAACTGTACCACACCTGATGCACATCACACTTACTTAAAAAAATCTTCACACCAGCTCAAAGTTATGTTACATGGCATGACTTACATTTGTATGCCACTGATCAGTGTCCCGAAAAGTCCCATCATGCCCAAGAACTCCACCCTGCTCAGGTTCTTCACTGTGTACTCTTGACAGACATTAGACACGCCATAGAGAGCAGCACTGATCAGCACCAAGCAGTCACCCAGTAGCACATTTGAGCCTGATGGACGCAAAGAGAAAACAAATAAAGACACTTTTTAGTACAAATGTAGTTACAGCTTCCATTACATCCCAAGAAGACAGATATGTTTCTACCTAAGGAAAAAACTTACCACATATTGGTTTTGGTTTAATTTCAAGCTTAAAGACAACTGTGCTAATTGCTACTGGACTCGTCATGTGAGCAGTGGTGACTCGAAAGCCCAGAAACTCCCGGCGGGAAACGTGTCAATGTTGGTGTTTTGGTGTAGGTTTTTAATAACTTTATTATTATGAACATGTAGGAGATGAAACACCAGTGGTAACAAATTCTCTTCACTATAATGATGGGTAAGAATGAAATATCAAATTTGTTTCTTGAAAAAGCATGGTGACCTTAGATGGGTTTTCTCTCTTTTTAATTAGCATTTATACACATATTACATTTCATACTATTTAGAAATTATTATCAGCAATGATTATTTTCTACAATGAAAATTACCCCTAAACTGTTTGAAACTAAAATGTTTTCCTCTACAACTGGGCATTTAATTCTGAGTAAATGCACATGCCATTTTTTTTTATTGTAAACAAGTTCTACTTTTCTCAAGAGATTCAAATCAAAGCTTAAAATATTTGGTTTTTGGTTTCCTACCAAAATTTGGTAAAATCAAGACAGGTTTAAGATGATAGTCACGAAAAATCTAACACAGTAACACACCAATATTTTGCTTTCTCTAAAGTCATTTACTATATGGTGGTATGCGTTATGTTGAGTGGTCCAGAATTTCCCTGTATAGACCTGTAAATAACTTTTTTCTTGGCCCAACAGCACTCAACCAAAACACAAACTTTCTCTTTTTTCCTCGCTCCATATTTATTAAAAACATTTAAATTAAATTAAATTTTAAAAGAAATTAAAAAAAATAAAAAATAAAAAATAAAATAAAATTCACATCTAACTTTACTCTTGGCGAAATAAAAACGTTGAGAAAGTAAACACTGATGCAAGCTTCATTTTGGTTTAGTGAGAATAGCCTCATTTCAAAATGAAAACTATATGCACAAACGGACACAGGAATCAGCTTTAGCTTTCTTTTTTCAATAAGTTTTTTGGGGGTTACAAAATGGTAACTATATACACGATATATATATGAACTATATATGATGCCAAGAGACTCATGTATGCCAAGTTTGAGATGAACAAGCCCGTAATACCCAGTAGAAGCAAATTTCATGCCTGGGCTACTAATGTTTATTTTTATAGTTTCCTAACAGTCAAATACTGCTTCCTAAGTTTTCATTACATGATTTTCCCTTATATGCCTTACGCTGGAATGGCACCCTTCGGAGCTGTAAGTGTAGAGTAAGCCACTTCTTCCCGATCCCACATCCATCACTGATGAACTTTACATTATCATGACTACTAAATCCAGTTTTAAAACTTGGCCTACTTTTACAATGTTATGATTTGGTCCGTTCAAGTATTGAGTCTTAGTTAAAGCATTAGGAATTTACACTGGTTCTCTAAAGTTCACCCCACACATTTTTGTTGACATTCTATATGTAAAGCTTTTTAGATTATTATGAACAAGTTCTAAAAGCAGTAACAACAACGAAATGGGAAAGGAAAAGCTAGTGTCTAACAGCAGAATGGAGAGTACCCACTTGAGCCCGGTTCTCTTCCGGCAAGCAGGTCGGCTCCCACCATAGTTCCGACCCCGAGCAGACACACAGCCACAGCGATGAAGTGCAGCGGCCTGTAACGGGTCTTCAGGAAGAACCACGAAAGCAGCATCAGCACCGGGATCACAAAGCAGTCCAGCAGCTACAGCACACAAAACAGCGAGTGAGTACTCACATCCATTACAGCTTAGAAAAATAATTATACTGATTACTTAGTGATGCCAAGATTCCTTTAATATTTAGATTTTATACTTATCTTTATATCTTTAATATTTTTCTTTCTTTGATATTTGTTTTAATAAACAAAATATACATTTACTAAAGCAAATATAGAGCAATTATAGAACAAATATAGTACAAACAACTAGTACTATTTTTAAAAAAACAGAAACTTAATTTTTCATTAAAAAAAAGTTAAATAAATTTAAATTGTAAGGTTCTGCAAATTTAAATATTGTATTGTACATAAAATGAAACTAGACAAACAAATAGCTCTAGATTCTCCGGATGGACCTCAACAACAGGTGGGAAATTGTAGGAAATTGTCAAAAGTAACAGATACATACGTTTCATTACCTCTCACAAGAAATCACCAAAGACCAAAACTAATACTGTGATTTCAAGCAGTTTAGGCAATATTAATTAAAGAAAAGGGGTAGGAACTGATCAGAGAACTCTGAAGTAATACCTGAATGCTTGTAAGTGTAGTAAACTGGTAAGCCTTTACAACTGCGTAATTTGCCTCGACATCAGTAAGGGCCATCAGCAAATACTTCCACCACTTCTCTTTCAAAATTTGGCAAATGCTCTCCTCGCCTGTGCAGAAGGGAATAGACTTAAATCAGGAAATAGAACTTCTATAAAAATGACACTATAAAGTGATAAGCATAATGCACTAACTATAGTAATATACAGGCCAATATATAAAGCATTTCCAAGCACAGTTTCTAATTAAAATTATTTCAACATTATGACAAAATTTATTCAGTAAAAACTTGAATGTGACCAATATTTTGCTGCATCTCTAATAGATATCGGTAACTTTTTCCTGGGTTTAAAGGAACTTAAATAAGGAATAAGACATCACACTTTTATAAGAAAATAATCCATGATGAGATGGTGTTATATCCTTACCAAGCAGAAGATTTTCCCCCCACAATAGTGTATCCTAAAATGTTTCATTCCTCTAACAGCACAGCAATTTTCCAACAACTATATGCTATTTTAAGCTTCACATTAACATCTTGCGTTACGTTGAGAGCAAAAGCCAAGTATTTTTTCCCTGTACATACCGCAAAGTATGTTCTGGGCATCTATACAAACTAGATCAAGATGTTTACCTCTCCTGAGTGACAGGATCGTGGTATAGGTTAGGAGCAGCAAAGTGTAATTTAGGAAACTCTGCAGCATCGGAGTATTCACATGATCCTCTGCCAGATACTGACTGGTCACCGCCGTCCCGCAGATCAGCATGGACAGGACCTGACCCAACACGACCGTCTTCAAGAGGTGGCTGAGGAGGAAATGCAGGGATAGAACAATCACTAAACTCCACAAACAGGTATGCTTGATCTTTAAATATGACGTAAATCGCTAATTATGAATTACTGCTTGAAAATAGATGTCACTCAAAGGCTCAGAAGACCTGTGATTCGTAAGTCATGTCCACATTGCAGGTCCCTGTGAATTAGTTGTTACTAGATGAATGATATCACTAATGTCAGAGGTGCTGCTATAATAAATTAACCAACACCATCTGACCAGCCAGAATGGAGAATTAGCACAGTTTGGGATGATAATAATAAGTAGGGGTGTAATGATACAACATGGCACAATACATGTGATAATGTACATCATATCAGAATTCTATTAACTATGGACACACTGTAGTTGCTCTGTTTAAATCCCAGAGGTGTAAAATAGAGTTCTGGGATGTATGGTTTCCATGAAAGAGCCAGCGGAAAACAGGCATTTTAACCAGCTTTGGAGCTCTATTTCTACTACAGTATTCATCAGGTTTCAGCAAGCCACTGTCCTCGGGTTGGACACATTGTTTATTCAACAAAATTTGGGGGAAAATAAAGTTTATTTATTTATTTTCAAATCACGATGAACCTGTTTTTGTACATTATTTTACCTTTATTCAAATCAACCTTTTAATTTATGTACAGTTTCATATAGGAAAAAAACAAATTTTTCAGCATTGTTTATTCTACGATGTAATCATTACTTTTAAAACAAAGTTTGTATTTTTTTTTTTTTAACTGATTTTATCAAACCATGAACACAGTATTATGAATTCTATCATGAATGGAGTGTATTGTTACCCCCATATTAAACAGTCCTTAGCTCTTTCATTACACACAATATTATGACGAAAATCTTACCGAGTACAAACATCCTTCAACCTGAGGTTCCTCGGTCCACAAATCAATGCTCTCCAGCTCCCAGGAACTCTCAGACCCACACGGTCTGGGGGTCTGTGTCCCTCCTCACGCTCCATAATGTCAGCTGAAAAGAACTGAACATAAGAGTAGAGGATGTGAGATTAAGAGTGTGTATGCAAGAATCATAGAATTAGGAGCCAGTAATCTCTTAAAGAATTTAAAGCTTACAGAAAGAAAACTGCAACTCCAACTACAGCAGTAAGACTTCTCAGAGAAACTTATAACTGCAACCAAAACGTTTCCCACAAAACGTAAAATTCAAGTTACAGTTAAAAAGCTGTGACTAAAAGACTGCAACAATATGTGGTGTTTTTTAGAAAGGTTGAGAGGACAAGAAAAAAAATTACGTAAGAAATGGCATTAATTACTATTTTTAACTGTCCTAGTATTTTTTTTTAACTTTGCGTTTAAAATATTTCACAAAACAACTCACCACAGATTTCAGTATTACTCTTGTAAACTATTTAACCAGCTGAATGAGAGCTTGACATTTTTCATAAGCCTATTTGCTTTGCAGGTTTAGATTATGTACATTCAAATAAGCAATAAAACAGGACAAGAAGTACATAAAAGTAAAATAAAACAGAAATCGAAAAAAAATTAAATAAAAACATAGCTCAGTTAAAATCACAAGTCTCAGAAAAATCACAAGTCTCAGTACAAGTGAAAAAATGTTAGTTACTTTATCAGGCTTAAAGTGTGGAAGAAGAAACACTGAGTGAACATGTACAATAGGCCAAAACTTTATTTTTACCTTTTATACCTTTTGTGTTCACTGCCATTTCATATTAATCATATAACAGCATATATTTTTGATAAGGGCCTTTCAGAAAATGTGTCAACTACCCTTCATATACGTAAAACAAGGGCCCGTATAAGCTCACTAGGGCCCATCCAATAAGGCAATTTTAGCACCGATTAAAAATGTCTGTGATTTTCAGTAACCAATATTATCAGCCAGCCAATAGACACCCACTAAAAAAAAAGACACATATATCTTAATTAAAAAAGAATAGCTTTAAAAAACTGTGAATAACACACAAATAGTCAAGCAGGCCTAAATATACATAAAAAAAATAAAAGTATGTGACAATCTGACACACGCGAGTGCGAGGCATGCTTGCATAACTTTAGAACTTTGTGCACCTTTGTACAGCAGTCAGAATAGTGTTCATTAAATTTAAGTCATTACACTGTCACATTTTCAGAGAGGTCGAATTGTGGGTCAGTCAGAGGGTGGCATCAGCCAGCAACAAATAGCCGACAATTTGAATATTCCTCTGTCAACGGTAAAAAGTTCAGCAGTGAAGGTAAGACCACCACAAATCCACAACCAAGTCGACCTGGACCATCAGAAAGATGCCTTCACTCTGTGAAGAGAGTAGTGGAGAAAAATCCCCGTTTCAAGGCCACAGACATTGCTCTAGACATCCAAACCAGTTCAAAAACTGTTATACGCTATCTTCATCAAATGGGCTATTATGGCCGACCAGCAAGCCTCAAGCCTCTTCTTCGACCAGCAAATATTCATTCAGAAATTTTGAGTGTCTGTTTACTTATGTCCAGTCTCTGTAGTTTAGTTTGTGCCAGGGATGTTTCTATGTTTACTACCCTATAGGGTTAGTGTTGGGTTAGAGTGAGGATGAGAGTTAGGCTTAGGGTGGTGCCCCATGGCCTAAGCATCTGTGGTCCAAGTTCTCCACTGCAGTAGACTAGTTCTGGATTCCATGCAGCAGTGAAGCAGCTATAAGCACAAGGACTACCCTTCCTAGCTATTATTTTTAAACCTAGGCAAAACGCCTATCTAAACAGAATGGAAAACAGTTATACTTAAAGCAGATAAGGCTTTATAAGTTAATATTGGTTTATTTATTTGGTAACATAAAAATATTTAGGAAAACGTGAAAAGAAATCAATTATCATTCAAGAAACATATACCATTGATGTTTCTATTAAAATTGAATTCTGAGGTTACTTTTACACATTATTATTCTAGAAATACTAACTTGAAGTGGATATGATACTTGCTGCAATGCACGATTTGTAGATTCATCAAAATTAGAACTTGCAAAAAAGTGCAAGCAAAGAAAGAGGCCAGTCCCACTGCTAGAACCCTCGCCCAGTACAGGAAAAAAAATAAAAGTAAAATAAAAAATAAAAACATGAACAGCAGCACCCCAGCCCAAACAGCAAGCCAACAATCAAACAACGTTCTGCCAGCTTTTCATATAATCTGCAAGAAGAGCCTAAACTGGATAAGAAAAAAACTAAATTGCTTTAGACACTTGCTCTGTCCAAAGAAAGGAGGTTTGTCAATAACTACATTCCACTGTAATATATGCATAATGTCATTGATTTTAATTACACCCTCTATTGAAGTGGTCCCCAACCCTGTCCCTGGAGATTTACCTTCCTGCAGGTGTTATCTCCAACCAAAATGTAACGCACCGATTGGACCTGTTCAAGAACTTCTTCAAGGCAATATTTAGGTACTCTGGTGTGCATGATTAAGGTTGGAGCCAAAGTCTTCAGGAAGGTAGGTCTTCAGGAACAGGGTTGGAGACCCCTGCTCTATTGGAGTTTTTTGGCATTCAAACCTGAAGGAATGTTATGTGAAGCTGCAACCCAGAAAAATTATGAATCCATCCTATGTTATATCAGGGGACACGATTGTCTTGCTGGAAGTTGTGACTTTGTGGTTAAGGTGCTGGCTTACTGAACGGAAGGTCGGGGGTTCAAGCCAAACTATCACGGGGTTGTCACTGCTGCCTCCTCAGTGCAGCTAACTGGGTTATCAAAGCCCAGCCTTGTCTCTCACTGTCTGTGGCGAAAGGCAGGTAAAAGAACCATTGCTGTTGTTTGAAAAGAGCAGGCCATTAGGTTGCCATCAGTGTGTTTCTGCCCTGCAATGGCCTGGCGAGCTGTCTATGGTGTACTCTGCCCTCGCCCACAGTTAGTTGAGATGGGCGCCAGCCTCCCCGCGACCCAGATTATGGTTTAAACAGTTCAGAAAAGGAATGAATGAATGTCTTGTTTTGGAGGTTAGATACCACTATACATGCTACAAGCAGTACACAGAAGCAAGACATGCAAGTGTGTTGACTTAATGCCTAGGTATTTAAGCAGCAGTATGCATTCTAATTATTTTTGCAATTGTTAATTCTTAAGTATGGTGCTGTTATGGTATTTCTTTAAATTTTATGCATGCTGATTCATTCAACAAATTCGGTGCTCTAATGGATGTAGAAGTTATTGGCCAGCACAAGATAGTTCATGAAACAGAAGTTGTGGATGACTTTAATTACAAGTAAGCTACAATGCAAGCAAGTTATAGAACAGACATGTAACAGGGATTCAAAGACATCTGGAGTGCAGTCCATAGATGGATCCTTGCTCAGAGTGAATGGACTTCAGTTGCCAGACAATGCAAAATTATGGCTGGATACACTCGCCAAGAAAGATATTTTATAACATAAAATTCTAAAGCCAAGCTGGCATCCAAGATGGCTGCCATTAACATGAAGTAATCATATCTTAGCAACTATGAAACATGAATTTTTGGCGTGCACACATGCCAGCCAGAGGCAGAGGACCCTGCAGACTGGGGATGGCAGAAGGTTGGTGAGGAATGGCAGGTCTTCTGGACAGCCAACCCTCCAATAGCCAAGAGTTGCCAACAGCTCACCAAATGTGGCGGTAAATCTGGCTGTAGTGGCAGGTGCAAGTGCAACAGACTGGGTCTTGTACAGTACTGTGCAGTTGCAAATGAGAAGTGTAACTCTACACTCTTGTGGTTTTATTTTTGGAGGGATTGAACTGTTCTAAAACCGTATCATATATGTCATCAATACGTAGGATCTTCTTTGACATTGAGCATTTACAGTATGAGGCTGGATCACACTTGCAAGGTTTTTTGTGTAAATTTACATATGTTTTCTTGCGGACATCTCCAACGCCATCTTTAATACAGGAGTTGGGCAGCCTTTTCAGTCACAGAAATGGGTATATGAAATTCTCTGACTCAAACAAAGTTCATTTGGCATGTCATATCTCCAGAACTATAACAGATACAGACCAAAGCACCCACAATACCTACATTTATATCCAGCTTCAATACATTTGTGAAGCAGAAAATCTGTATTTTCCAACTCAAGGCTGATAAACTCCTTTTTTGTCATCACACTTAGACCTTCAGAGGTATGTACATACTATACCTCAAGAACTATAATAGCTACAAAAATGTCCACAATAGCCATATTTATATTCAACTCTAATACATGTATATATCAAAAATATATATTTCTATAAATATATATTATTTTTTATATAAATATAAAAATATATTATATTTATATATCAAAAATATATATTTATATAAATATATATTTTCAAAGTTATGGCTCATAAACCTATTTTTTGCTCTCCAGAGTCTGTAAAAGTACTTATATGATGTATCTCAAGAATCATAACAGATACAGACATGCGCTTGGTACTTTATATTCAACTTTCACACATTTATGGGGTTTAAAACCAATACATTTCAAGTTATAAAGGAAAAAACTAATTTTTGCCTTTTTTCGGGCAGACATCCTGGATTTTGGGGCCGCCATATTGGATTTTTGCATGGCCAGCGGTATTTTTGAACAGATTGTGATTTGAAGAGTACATGTACCAAATCTCATGCTTGTTTCACTATTTGAATGATTCTTTCACTTATCTGCTCCACTATTTTCACACACCAGCAAAACAACTCAAGCTCACGACATTTGCTGACAACATGAGCACATCAAAGAAGTCTAAAGTGGGCAGAGAGGTAAGACATTTCTACTAAAAAGCTCACAATAATGGCATAAATGAAGGCCTAATTTTTTAAATTAAAGTATATTACTACTAATTGTGTAACACATATCATGAAGTATTTGTTACTTGTTGTATTTCATCTTGCTTAACTACACATTAATCTTCAGGAGGTCCTGACAGCAGACAGTCAGCTATTCAGCCGAATGGTGGTCATTTCTTCGCAATTAAAAAAGAATATTTGCAGAATACACTGACTTTTTTCTTTAGACCAGTGTCTTTTTCCTCGGTGGCTGCTGATGGGTCAATAGCAAAGACGGACAAGAGTGCACTGCTTCACCATCTTAAAAGCAAGCACCAGGATATTGCTGTTGATGAAAGTAAGACCAAGTATGATGCTCTTCTTAATAATGGTATGACTGTTGTACACGTCTTATCAGTATCACTGCCAGCAACGTTCGCTGGCATGGCCAACAGAATGCTTGGCTATGTATTAAACTAAGCAGCACAGTTTAATTGTCCAAGAGTTGACATTGTGATTGATTGCTACCTTGACCTCACCATCAGGACCTTCGAGCATGGATGATGTGGACAAGCTTCTGCACACTGCATGAAAGTATTTGGGGACAGTCAAAAAACACCCCAGAAAGAATTCTTGTCTTATGGAATCAACAAAGGAAAACACTATGGACTTTCTATTAGACAACTGGAGCAGGAACACGCATAAATTAGCCAACTGCACCCTTTTTGTTGGCTTTCATGACAATTGTCATAAGCTATTATCACAGGGATCAGTGCTTGTTCCAGAGCTGGCTGCAGATCAGGAAGAGGCTGCCACATGACTTCTGGATGCCAAGCACGTCACAGGAGAAGCCCCATGGAACTGTTCAATTACAAAGTCCACACACTAATGTGGGAATTCAGTTGGTGGGCCATGTCAGAGAACTTACAGTTACTCCCCATTTTAGGACTGGAACCAAGAACACTACTCGTATCATTAACATTCAGGCATTAAGTGAGGGTCTTGGACCTGACATATGTGAGGCTCTAGTGGGACTTCATCTGTTCACTGGGTGTGACACAACAAGCTGCTTTAGAGGCAAGGGGAAATGCCATCCATTTGATTTGATGGTCTCCTCTCCAGTTTACAAACACATCTTTTTGAAACTTAGAACAACAATCCATCCACCAAATGACCTGCAAGACGAAATGGATGGTCATGTTTGTGAGCTGTATGGACAGAAATGAATGTCTGTTGACCAGGCCCGCTACCACCTCTTCTGCCTAGGGTGTAATGAAGACCACAAGATGCCACTGACCAGTGATGCATTTGGCAACATTGAGGGCCAATTATCAGGCAGCTGTACACCCTCATGCCTTCAGTACCTCAATCAATGCACCATCACCATTCCAGGACAGTGACTCTAAGAGTGAAAATTAGAGAGCTAGAGGGTGTTATCAAAAGAAATGGTAAGAACATTCTTTAAAAGACTTAGTTTATTAAAAAAACTTTTTTTAACACATTGCTGTTTGAAAACATATTACCTTGAACATACTTTTAGTAAGTAAGTGAGAAGCTCAGCTATCCGGGAGGAGCTCAGAGTAGAACCGCTGTTCCTCTACATTAGGAGGAGCCAGTTCAGGTGGTTCAGGCATCTGATTAGAATCCTTCCCAAACGCCTCCCTGGTTGACCCAGAACACGCTGGAGGATCTATGTGTCTCGGCTGGTCTGGGAATGCTCTAGTGTTCTCCCAGAAGAGCTGGAGGAAGTGGCTGGGAAGAGGGACATCTGGACATCACTGCTTAGGCTAATGCCCCAACGACCCGACCCCAGACCAAGTGTAAGAAGATGATGATGATACTTTCAGTAAGTATATGTATGTTGCCAAAGTCAGTGGGCACAAATGGCTAATTGTATGCCAAGATTACCAGAATCTATAAAAAATATTGTATATCTATGTCATACACCAAAAAGAATGCCCAAAGCTTTTTTCATTGCATATCTCTATGTTGAATTTTATCATCAGTGCCCATTTAAGTGTCTGCTTCTGTTTAATGGCACCCTAATTAAGTCATTTACATGGCACCTTACATAATTTGACCACTGATGTGGGTAAACTGATAAATGATTTCAATCTAATGAGTTGTGCATGTTTCTCTTTTTAAAATGTTTTCAGACACATGGGGTATTGATTTTGGGGTAATTAGCCACCCTCTGTCCTAACGAGTTCAGTGCTCTAATTAGATCATTTGACAACCTTTAATGAAGTCTCTACATTCATGATCACATCAAAATATAAATGTAATGGTTACTTTTACCAAGCTATGCATTGTTAATGTCAGCCACCAGAAGTGTTTGGTTCTGCTTGATTTTGCCCCATTAAGATCACCATTTTAACTCATAACTTGGGGGGGGTTGGCAAATTAGGTCATCAGTACAGGTCAACCTGTTATTATAAGCACCCTGGCACTTGTTTTGGAGAAAATTTGACCAGATACAGCACTAATGAACTTTGTCCATTAATTAGGCCAATTAACAATCTTTGTTTGATCAATGCACTGGAGATTTTCACTATTGTTCTCAGTGCATCAAAATCTAAAGCAGTTGTTTTCGTGTATTCCCAGAGGTGGAATTTCTATACACTTTTTTGGCCTTCGTGCCATGGCCTACAAGCGACTATTACATGGGATGTGAATGTATAACCTTTAAAAGGGCAAATGTACTTAACAGACATATTAAACCAACATGAAATACATATAGTAACATATAGTGTTATTTCTTGGAAATAAAATGGAATATGCTACAGTGCCTTTCTGAGATCATTTGCTTATTCCTGTATGCAGGAGTAATCTCTGCACTATGCACGATGACATTAGTAAACATTGTCATCTTTTGTATTTCTCTTGAAATCATATGCCGTCTTCTGTTTCTAAACACTTGATTGTGGACTTTCCCGTTCTACGAATCAGTGTTGCACTGCCAAGTTATTGTGTATCTGCAAGACTTAGGGGAGTTTATTTATGGAAGACCAGGAGTGTTGTATTTAGGGACTAAGAGTGTGTATTTAGGAAATTTATTTAGGTGAGACCAAGAGTGTTGATTCTTGTCTGGTCAGGAAAACTTGTTTCAGTTCTAGGAGTAAGTGGCTTACAGCCCATGGTCATATTTGGCTTCAGTCTTCTGCCCAAGTCACCTTACTTCTATTGTCACATCACAATTAAGAAAATCCTTGAAATGGACTGATCAGATGTTGTTGACCCTATCAAGAATTTACCAAGATTATGGAATTGTGATCCAACTTATGTTACCCCTAGCAACTCTGTCCCTTATCTGTGGTGACATTCACCCAAACCTCAACAAAATAATTTCACCACAAATATCAGAGGTCTACACACCAATTGGAACTACCTGGAACATGATATCTTGTTGACAAATCCTCACTTTTTGCGTGTGTCAGAAACTCTCCTAAACAGTAAGGTCGATGACAAGCTACTTAAGATGGGAGAGACCCGTGACTCTGTTTGGGGCGGGCTAATACTGTACTGCAGTACTACAAGAATGTCTGACGTTGAGAACCCACATCATGAAATAATTTGCCTGAAACTGCTCCATCCAGGTCAGATGCTTTTTATGTTTTGTTTCTAAAGACTGCTCTCAGATAATTAATCTATGTATGATGTGATATCTGCGAATATTGACAATATCCAAGAACACCCATCAACATCGGAAATCATCATCCCTGTGTACCTGAATACTCATTATGAAGACTGTTTAGACAGCAGAAAGAGACTAACTTACATGGAGAATGGGCATATGAATTTGGCATATTGAACAACCTCCACCAACTCAACAATGAGCCTACCAGGATTGGGAAGTATGGAAATTGCTCCAAATTGGATCTTTTCCTCACTACTTCTTTACACAACCATGCTGTTACTGTCAGTGTTCTGCTTGGGTCTTCTGACCACTGTGTGTTATCTTCTGAGGCCAACTACAGACTACTAACACAGAGCAAACCCAGCAAATGTAAGGTCTGGTACTATGACAAAGCTGATTGGAATGCACTCATATCTCACTGATGTGAGGTGGACCTCCCTCTTAAAAGGGCAAAGTGCCAATGCAGCATGGTCCAGCGTAAAAGACAAGATCAGCGATGCCAGGGACATGTTCATTCCTTTCAAGACAACCAAGCACTAGTATTTTAATAACCCTTGGCTCAATGATGACTGCAAAGTCTCAGTCCAAAGGAAACAAAATGCTTACAAAATGTGACATAACAAGAGAACAAAGGATCCCTGGCCTCTGTCTGAGGCAGAATGTCAGCACGCTGTACGCTGAGCTGCTGAACAAGTCCTTTGCTGCTAATGCTCACCTCAACAACAATGGCAACCCTCCCTCAAAATTGCTACCAAAACGTGGACACCTCCAAGGCCAATGGCCCAGATGGGATATCAGAAACTGCACTTAAGAACCATGCTCCTGAGTTTGCTCCAGTACTTGCCAAACTTTTCCAGATCTCTCTTGACTCCAAGACAGTTCCCTTCGACTGGAAAGCAGCCCATGTGATAGCTTTACCTAAAAAGGGAAATAAGCAAGATTCCTCCAATTGCATGCCTATTTCCTTACTGCCCATAATATCTAAGGTCATGGAAAGCATTACCTTTGACCACAGACATAAACACCTTGACAGGAACTGGCCATTATGGATTCCGTGAGAAGAGGTCATCAGTTGACATGTTTTCATACATAACTGAGTGGTGAAGAGTAGAAAAGATAAGAAAAGTCAGAGTTTGTGCCCTGGGCATTAATAAAACTTTTGATCCTGTATGGCACCACAGTCTTCTGTCAAAGTTGTCCTCCTTTGGTATTCAAGGAGATCTGCCTGGCTGGATCTCATAGTTCCTAGCTGATGGATACCAATCAGTTGTACTAGATGTGTTCACCTCTTCATGAATGCCAATATCTGCTGGAGTTCCCGAAGTTAGTGTTTTGGGACCTTTACTTTTTTGATATTTATTGACAATCTTGCTTTACACTTAAAGAACAACCTATTTGCTATTTGCTGACAATTTAGCACTAATGTTGTTATAAAAAATCCCTGGACTGAGAAACACTTATTGTGATTTAGGCACAATTGAAAAGTGGTCAGTTCCAGAGCCCAAGTTATGTGTCATGGTGAGTCTGACTATATCTAGTCGGTATCTCTCAACCTCGTGCACCAGCTCAGGCTCCTTTGCCACCAGAGAGGTGACATTCCATGTTCCAAGAGACAGCATCAGTAGCTGAGGATCGGTCCGACAGAACCTTCGGCTGCCACCCAACTCACAACACACCCAACCCCTATAGCTCCTCCCACAGGTGGTGGGTCCATGGGAGAGTGGACTCACGTCTCCTTTTCGGGCTGGGCCCGGGCGGGCTCCATGGGCAGAAGCCCGACCACCAGCACTCACCTTGGAGGCCCTCCGGGGGACCCCAGGAACCCATGTCCAGGCAAGGGAAACAGAATACTTGATGTTCTATCCATAGGGGTCTTCTGAACCGCGCTTAATCTAGACCTTCACCTAGGACCTGTTTGCCTTGGGTGATCCTACCAGGGGCATAATGACAACATAGCTCCTAGGATCATTAGGACATGCAAACCCATCCACCACAATAAGGAGGTGATTCAAGGAGGATTCAAGGGTGGCGATTTAAGGAGGAACCACCCATCTCAAGAGGGGCTTGACCTTATTACAGTTTGGAGTTGCTCATAGGGAGAGCAACTTTGATGAAAGGGTAGCTTCCCTCCTCCTCCAGGTGGGGAGATGAGTCTTAACTGTGGTTTGTGCTTACGCACCTAATGACAGTTCAGAGTACCCACCCTTTTTGGAGTCTTTAGGGGGGGTGTTAGAGATCGCTCCCCTGGGGACTCCCTCGTCATCCTGGGAGACTTCAATGCCCATGTGGGCAATGACAGTGTGATCTGGAAGGGTGTAGTTGGTAGGTACGGCCTCTCCAATCTGAACCCAAATGGTGTTTCGTTGTTGGACTTGAACGCCATGTTTGAACATAAGAGTGTCCATAAGTGCACTTGGCACCAGGACACCCTAGGCCGCAGTTCGATGGTCGACTTTGTAGTCGTGTCATTGGACTTGCGGCTGCATGTTCTGGACACTTGGGTGAAGAGACCCATCACCTAGTGGTGAGCTGGCTCCGATGGTGGCAGGCCCAAGCATGTAGTTTGGATCTCCTGAGAATGTTTGGCGGAGTCTGCTGTCAGAAAGGCCTTTAACTCCCACCTTCGGCTGAGCTACAACCACATCCCAAAGGTGGCAGGGGAAATGGAATCTGAATGGGCCTCCATTATTGAGGCGGCAGCCCATAGCAGTGGCCGGAAGGTCATCGGTGCCTGTCGTGGCAGTAACCCCTGAACCCGGTGGTGGGCAGCTGCAGTGAGGGGGGCAGTCCAGCTGAAGAAGGAGGCCTATCAGGTCAGGGGGAGGATTTTAAGTATCTTGGGGTCTTGTTCACGAGTGAGCGAAGGATGGAATGGGAGATAGGCGGATTGGTGCAGCCTCTGTTTTAAAGCAGACCTTGTACCGGTCCAACGTGGTGAAGGGAGAGCTGAACCGGAAGGCAAAGTTTTTAATTTACCAGTCGATCTACGCTCCAACCCTCACATATGGACACGAGCCTTGGGTATTGATCAAAAGAACAAGATCACGGATACAGTCGGCTGAAATGAGCTTCCTTCGCAGGGTGGCGGGGCTCTCCCTTAGAGATAAAGTGAGAAGCTCAGCCATCCGGGAGGAGCTCGGAGTAGAGCCACTGCTAAGGGGCCAGTTGAGGTGGGTAGGGCATCTGATTATAATGCCTCCCGAACACCTACCTGGTGTGGTGTTTTGGGCATGTCCAACTGGGAAGAGACCCCGGGGTCGACCCAGAACACGCTAGAGGGACTATGTTTCTCAGCTGGTCTGGGAGAGAGGGACGTCTGGACCTCACTGCTTAGGCTGCTGCCCCCATGACCCAGCCCCAGATTAAGCAGAAGAAGATGATGATGATGATGATGAAAAGTGGGCCTCAGACTGGTGCTGGTCACATTTAATGCAGGTAAAACTGAGAAGATGATCATAAGCAGAAAATGGGTTCAGAAAATGGATTCACTCTCCTCTTTATTTCATGAATTTTGAGCTAAAACCCAAATAGAGTATCACTTTCCTTGGTGTCATCATCACCAATAGAGAGAAAAGATCTGTTTGGCCATGATAACTGAAAGGCTGTGCTGCTAATGGGATGGATGTTTATTCTCAAGTCCTTATTTTTGTAACCCATTCATCAAAACCCTTGCCAAGGAGACTGCCAGGAGATTATACATCCTTGGGCGCACCAGGGATCTCCTCCCTCTCCAGACACGGATAACAGTCTATACGGATTACATCCATACCGTTATGGAATATGCATTTCCAATATGGAGCGGAGCAGGCACAATAGCTTTAAAGCTACTGGACAGTCTTCAGAAGAAAGGTGTACTCCAACTCCACATTAGGGACCCACAAAGGGCCAGCATCTTCCCATTGGATTTCAGGGGGAAATCAGCCAGTCTCAGTACCTTCTACTGGCACATCTTCCAACTGGTAGTGGAGGAAATCGGGGTATCAGGCGCCACTGGGGCGCTGTGTGGGTTTTGGACCCATGAACTGTGGAAGGCCTATGGCCTGCCGGTCTGAAATGTCATAATGTCATATTATATATGCATATATATTATATATATTTGGTCCTCCATAAATCTTATGCAAATTGCTGGATTTCCCGATCACATACTGGAATTAATTATTGATCATTAACAGCATCAACATGTAATATCTTTGGAATGAGTGATCATATTTCCTTTATTTAAAGACATTTGTAATCCTGAAATTGAGAACTGTGCAATGAAGTCATCTCTAATGAAATATATATTTAAATTGTTAATGATCAGACCTATAGCAGAGCAATTGTATGATTTACTGCACTTTTTGATTATTGGATGATTTATGTGACTATTGTATGAGAAGTTTATTCACTGAAGTGTGTGTAAGATTGTTTTATTATTTTATGTAGGGCTCATTCCACTCTGTATGAGTATTGCTTGACTGTCCTTGAACACGGACGGAACATTGGAACAAAATGCCGGACCTTGAAAAGAAACAAAATGGCCATCCTAAGCGAAGGAGTGCATCAAGCCTTCAAGGTCATGTCGAGACTTGTTAAGATATGAGGTCATGATGGACCAATCAGTGTCAAGAGCTAGAAGATGATAGACCAAACAGAGTGGAATGGGCACTATATAAGCAAATTGCAGAGCTCGTTCATGGTCCAAAGATTTTTCTCTTGGAACAATTTCTTCTGTGTGATTGATTGTATGCTTTTCCTAAAGGCTAAATAAACACCCGAAAAATGGATTTGGCGTTGTGAACTGGACACTTTTCGCCACAACAGGAGCTTACCTGCCCAAGCAGAACACGAGTAACCCAATCAGCTACGAGTGATCACCCATACCCTGTCTGTGTGCCTAAATCCAACACCCAGCTCCATCAATCTCAGTATGTTCCTACTCAGACGTGGATAAGTTTAAAATTGCAACAGATTACTCTTAAACTCTTTATAGATTTCTTGACGTATATATTTTTGTGGTAACTAAATTCAAGACTATTTTGTGATTTGACACATTTGTTTTTCTTTGATTTCATTATTTGTTTATTGTATTATTTCACTTATTTGACTTATTATTTGACTAGCTGTACTGTACATGAGCCGTCTTTCTTCTACACAGATCAGGCCATATTGTATTAAAAAAAGATAATCCCTCTAATCACACATTTTTTCAAGCATTTCATAATTTATTGTTATTGCAAGCAGACACATAACTAAAACAAGATGTACTGTAAAACAGCTGAATAACAGATACTAAGCTTGTGAGCTAGGGTGTTTTCAGCGGAGCTTGTACCCGTTAGTCGTGGTGAAGAGGGAGCTGAGCCTGAAGGCAAAGCTCTCAATTTACCAGTCGATTTACGTCCCTACTGTCACCTATGGTCACAAGCTTTGGGTAGTGATCGAAAGAACAAGATTGCGAATACAAGAAGCTGAAATGAGCTTCCTTCGCAGGGCAGCGGGTCTCTCCCTCAGAGACAGGGTGAGAAGCTCATTCATCCGGGAGGAGCTCGGAGTGGAACTCCACATTAAGAGGTGCCAGTTGAGGTGGCTAGGGCATCTGATTGTAATGCCTTCTGAACACCTCCCTGGTATGGTGCTTCGGGCATGTGCAACCGGGAAGAAACCTCGGGGTCAACTCAGAACATGCTGGAAGGACTATGTCTCTCGGCTGGTCTGGGAACACCTCAGTGTCCCAGCGAAAGAGCTGGAGGATGTGGCTGGGGAGAGGGATGTCTGGACCTCACTGCTAGGCTGCTGCCCCCACAACCTGACCCCGAATCAAGCAGATAAAGATGAAGAAGAATACATTCTTTTACCACACATCAATTACAAATATGGACACAGTTTCATGGTAAACATTACTTGGTCATACCAATATGTATTCTAAGAAATAACACCCAGTTTTCCTTTGTGTGTGTGTGTGTGTGTGTGTGTGTGTGTGTGTGTGTGTGTGTGTCCGGAGATCCAGACCTTTCTGACACTTGACTTAACCTTTAACCATTTTGGTAATTCTGTTTTTCTTTTGCCCCTGAACTGTTCCTACAATATTTTTCACTTAGCTGTTCGAAGTTTCGATGAGTATATACAGTTGGGAAATATTTTGTGTGTGTGCGTGTGTCCTCATCTCAGGCTTCAGAGCAACAAAATGTGAATATTATGAAGGGATGCGATTCTTTTCTATACCCACTGTATCTGAGCTGATGAATGATGTTTGCATTCAATATCTGCCAGCTATTAGTGGAGTTAATCTCCTCTGATATTGGGTGAGTACACCCTGGACGGGTCAGTATATTGGTGACCCGTTCAGGGTGTACTCACCCAATATCGGAGGAGATTAACTCCACTAATAGCTGACAGATTTTGAATGCAAACATCATTCATCAGCTCAGATACAGTGGGCGGACAGCCTATCCCCCCTAATAATCCGGGAAATCCAGGGTGAAGTGTATAGCTAAAAATAAAAATAACCTTGTCTTTGAATAATGAAACCAGAGCACTTGTAAGAAACTCACACAGACAGAGCATCCAAACACCACACGAAAGACCCCTGCTCGACCATTATGTTTGGACCCAGAATCTGCTTCTTGAAAGGAGCTAGTACTAACCACTACACAACTATGTATTATAGATGAGCTGTGTTCAAACAGAAATTCACGTCATGCATTATTAGCTTTGCCTAGACCTTTACCATATAATTGTATGTTATTCCAAGTAGAATATTGTACACATGATGCATGTCTCCTAATAATATGAACACATCTTAATGGATGGTATCGTAAACACATGTCAAACATTCAGCTTGTTCAGTCTGTCAAGTGCAGGATGTGTAGTCATTCCATATATTAGCTAGCTTGCTGATAGAGAAGACTGCAATATTAGTGGTGCACATGGTTGAGATCCTTGAGGGAGATATTTTTAATTATTTTCAAAATGTAAATATTTTATCACAAAATTGACTCTTTCTTCAGAGAAAACATTAATTGTTGGAGACTTTTATATTAATTATGAATATTCATTTAATATTCATTGTTCTAACAACACTGGCCCTTTCCATTTAGTAGGGATTAATTAGAAGGTATTAGGACCCACTTATTACGGTGGTCACACTATTGATATAATACTTTCATGTTTTGTTTTTTCCTCACCATTGAGTAATTCAATATTTTTTCCTTGATCTGGAAAAACATTCCAAAATACAGAAAATGTTAAAGGGTTTGCAAACTTTAAGAAGTACTGTAAAAAAGTGTAATATTTTTATTTACCCAATATTGTGTATATTTATGTATATTGTTTATGTTTATATTTGTAGTATTTAGTGCATGTAATTACAATGCTAAATATATAAATGTAAGCATATATAGTCCTTTATGTAAAAATTATGGATATTATCAATCAAGTTTCAAAAAGATATTTCAGACAAATCTACTTCTTCAGTTTTGATTACTGCAATACTAATTTAATCCGATTGTTTCTGTTAACCATTTAACAATAATCTGCTAGAGACCCAGTATAAATAAATCCATATGTCTTTCACCTTCTTCTCATAATACTGTCAGTCTATAGGACAAGAACACAGCGAAGGAATACAAACATCAACTTCATTATTCCACTTTCTTAGAATACTGACAGTTATCCCAGTGCAGTGAAATAAAGCATGCCATTTACCCCTGATCCCTTTGAAGGCTAGTAAATATTCAGAGATGTCGTTTTTGATTATTTATGACACACCATGATTAGCATGTCTAAAAATGGAAAATATTTTGAAATGGAAATTAGGTGCACATTTGCATTTTAGTGTAATTATTAGACTCTATGTTCATATTTTATTGTCTGAGAAAATTAAAGGTAGGAGAAGAAAATAAAAAATAAGCTCACTGACTTACTCATTTGCCATACCGCTTAATCTTATTGGGGTCGCAGGGAGAATGGAGCCTATCCCCTCCGACACTGGGCGAAGGCGAGGTACACCCTGACAGCATTGCAGAGCCAACACATGCACAACCTTTCACTCTTACATCTAGAGGCAATTTGGAACAGCTAATTAGCCTAATGTGAATGTCACTGACTGTGGGAGGAAAGCAGAGCGGAATACCCAGAGGAAATCCACGCAAGTACGGAGAGAACATGCAAACTCCACACAGAAAAGTCTTTCCTGAGCCTAGAACTCAAACCCAGGACATTCTTGCTGTGAGGCTGACATGCTAAGCACTACATCACTGAGCCACCCAAGTTAAAGCTTACTGTATATTACATAAACATAATCAATATCTATTTGGTCAGTGACACAAGTTTCTTAATTTTTAATTTTTATTTTTTTTTTACCACTACCTAAGTATTTAACATGAAATCTGACTAAATAACTAGTGTGATTGTAACAGATACTGAAGTATAGACTTGCTGCTTCAGCTCAAGGGGTTTGACAAAAATATTGCATTAAATGTCTGGGAAATGCACCCATTTCACATAGTACCTCCTTTTTCAATGGCTCAAAACTAATATTTTATTTAGTATAATAATCAATTTTAATTCTCGGATGCAAATCCCTTGCAGTTAATAACTGCCTTCATGTCTCAAGTCCAGGGATATTACCAAATGCTGAGTTTCCTCCCTTGAGATGTGTTACCAGTAACCTGCTGTTACATTTTTAGTGGATTGAAGACAGCACTTTTTGTCAATTCATAACATTACATTTATTCTTCTTTTACACTTGGTTGGTAGAGTGACATATGACTTTAGGATCATTTTTTGTTGAATAACCCACTTTCTCATAAGAGTCAGTTCACTGACAGACACTTTACTTTAGAATTCACTAGTATAATTCAGAATTGTTTGTTCCATCAATAATGACAAACTGTCCTTTTTAATTATGCTGAAATGCAGTGCTTTCCTTCTCCAAACATACAGTAACAATTCCCATTTTAACCAAAAGGCCCTATTTTGGTCTGATCTACCCACAGAATTTTTCCAATAGCCTTCTTGTTTCTCATAATTTCATAATTTTTAACAAACTGTAGTCGGTGAGCAATTCAAATTTAAGTAATAATCATAAAGGATCATATAATTTTGCCACCCATAGATTTGTAATATTGGATGATTTTCTTAAATCAATTAAGCATTCAATTGTAAGCAAATAATTACCCAAAATAAAATAAAATAAAATATTTTGTATTATTTGCTTAATTGGGTTTTTGACTTATCTACTTTCAGCACTTGTGTAAAATTCTGATGTTTTAGCTCAGGGATCATTAACCCTGCTCCTGGAGAGCTACCTTCAGGTGCCAATCAAGCCAATCAAGTAAAATCGTTGTTGTTAGATTTTGGTTGAAGATAAAACCTACAGGAAGGTAGCTCTTCAGGAACAGGATTGGAGACCCCTGTTTTAGGTCATAGTTATGCAGAAATATAAAAAAGAGTTTTAAATTAAGATCGCCACTGTAAAACTAATAGCAGTACATGTATGAAAAAGCAGTTGAAGAAGAATGTTAACATACCTTAACAAACTGTTGGACTTGGATAAGTAAAGGGAAACATGGCCTTAACAAGTAGGTTGTCATATGAAACACTAGAAAGGATTATAAAACTCCTTCAAGAAGGAAAGCTAACACAGAATGCAGCAAAAGATACTGATTTTTCCAAAGTAAGTGTATCAAATTTGGTCTAAACCAAAGTATGAAAAAAATAGAAAGGACATAAGAGGAAAATGTATGATTAGACAAAATATGTTAATGGATCAGGATAGAAAATGTAAAGCTACGTATGCACAACAATACAACAATACAATAAATGTATGCACAACAATACAAAAAGTACACAATAAAACAAATAAAACAAATGGGTTGAAACAGGATGCAATGTTTTTGACAGAACTATGAAAAATCTGTGCTGTTGTTTTTTCCTTTTTCCCCTGTCATTATTGCATGATTCTATTTTCTTCCTTTATTTAATCTTAAAATAATTTGATTTAAGTGGTCTCAGGGATGTTTCACTAAGCTATTAAAGGAAACAAAACAAAACGAAAAAAAAAAAAAAGAAAAAAATATGCCATCTGTGAAGTTCCTGGGCTCGGCAAGGCCTTTTTTACTTTGGAAAACACAACTATTTGGGGCCTAAGACTTTGGAGCATTCCCGCACCATATTATTGTATTTTTCATCCAAAAGTAATGGCAAAATATATATATGTAAATATAATGTATTTATAGTTTATTTATTTATAGTTGTCATATGAAACACTGGAAAGGATTATAAAACTCCTTTGAGAAGGAAAGCTAACACAGGATGCGGCAAAAGATGTTGATTTGTCCAAAGAGTATATATGGTGGTAGGGTGCTGGATTACTAATCCCAAGGTCGGGATATCACTGCTGTCTCCCCAGTGCTAACCCCAGCTAACTGGGTTATCAAAGTCCAGCCATGTCTCTGAGGCATGTAAAAGAACCATTTCTGATTTTTGTCAAGAGTAGGCTGCATTGCTGTCAGCATGTTTCTGCCCTGCGATGGCCTGGCGAGCTGCCCAGGGTGTACTCTGCCCACGCCCAGAGTCGGCTGAGATTGGCGCAAGCGTCCCCGTGACCCCAATTAGGATTAAGCGGTTCAGAAAATGAATGAATGAATAACAAATGGGTTGAAACAGGATGCAATGTTTGTAACAGATGAAATGAACAAATGAAATGTAGGTAATGTATACATTTATTATAGCCAGATGAACATCAGCATTATTACCTAGTAAGTGTCAGCTGAAATATGCCCCAGCCTCCCCACGACTCCCCGTGATAATATAACAGGATTAAGTGGTTCGGCGAGTGAGTGAGTGAGTCAGTATACTCAAAAGCCAAATCGAGTTTGATTTCTGGATTGATCCGAAATCAATTGTGTTATTTTTAGTCATTGTATTAAGTTATGTGTTTGAATACGTAGCAAGTAGTGGCACAGACCCAGTGCTCTAGCAATCATACATTCATCCATACAGGTAGGTGAGCATATTGTCATGATTTTGCAGTGGGGAAATTATCAGAATTTCAAACATTACACTGTCAGAATTTTGATGAAGCTGTGAAAAGATGCAAGAACACTTGTTTAACTTCCAACACTATAACAGTTTCAAGGAATATAAAAAAATAATTCAGCAGAAATTCCTTTTGCTTCCTTTCAACATGCCTGTGTTCAAAATCACTTACTACTCATTATATAGTGCAATATCGTGAGTTCACCATTTTGTAGTGGTGTCAGAATGTATAGAAAGAAATATATAATGCACACAATGCATCCCACAATGTATCATGACAAGTAGTGTACAGTACATGCATTGGTCACTAACCAAGCAATATATACCACCATGCATTGCATTTGGGCTTTTGGGGGAAAAAAATGCCTGAGGAGAAAGAGCAGCTGGGACACGTTAGCCTGTTCTATGCATGTAATTTACCTCATTAAAAAAAAAAAAAAAAATTAAATAAATTTAAAAAAAATAAAAAAGTTAAAAAGCTTTAAGCCAAAGTGTATAACGTTATAAATTGACAATCCAATTCAAACTAAAGTAAAAAATAGTTATTAAGGAGACATTCAAAATTAAAAATAAGCCAAAATGAAATAAGACATAAAATGTGTCTTAATAAATGTCTTAATAAAATATATTAAAGTTATAATGCAGTGAAAGAAATTGATCCAAAGCCTTAAATTAAATTTTACAAAAGACAGCAGCAAACCACCGGCACCGGAGAGTAGTGTCTGAAAGCGGTACAACGCCATTGAGCTTACTATATAGTCCTCTGCATTTATTTCCATGTATAGTGATTTGGGGGTAGTGAATGAGTGAGCAATGTCAGACTCAAGGAATGTCTTTGTGTGTCTGAGCGGTCTTCAAATTGACTGCTAAGTCAGTTTGGCTCTAGTTTGTAATAAGGGGTTGCATTTCAATTAAAAGACCAGCAATGGTGGCAGTCATCACCTCAACAATTAGTGCGAAGGAGTTTTCTCATTTCTTTGGTAGAAAATAGATTTGGTGATGACAGAGTATTTTTTCAAAATGATAATGCATCTTGCTACTGAGCCATAACCTTTTCTTTAGGAAAGGCATAGCAACTCGGTGGCATGTCCAGCAAATAAACCTCAATCCAAAGGAAAATTTATGCTGGAGTGTTGTCCATGACAAGGCTCCATCCTGCAGAACTAACCTGTCAACTACTATTTGAGAAAGTAGGAATCCTACTATTAAGGTTTGCGGAGGAGGCTGGAGGCTATCTCACCCAACACTGGGCGAAGGAGTGGTACACCCTGAACAGCTGGAATTAGCTTAATAAAAAAAGTTTTTTATCACCAAAGTCCATGTCTCAAAGAATTCAGGCCCAAGGATCTTCTAAAAGTGCTAATGGTGATTTTTATTATTATTATTATTATTATTATTATTATTATTATTATTTATTTGTTTGTTTGTTTGTTTGTTTATTTTTGTGCTGTTGATTCCCCCCTCTCAGTATTGCATGATTCAATTTTCTTCCTTTATTTGATATTAAAATAATTTGATTTATTTGATTTGTCTCAGGGATGTTTCACTAAGCCATAATATCCAGCTATTAAACAAAACAAAACAAACAAAAAATGCCATCTGTGATTTGTTTATTTCCCATAAAATAAATAAAGTGCTAAATTAAATGTGTAATTCCATAATTGTTGCCAGGGGTTGTAGTCTTTGGGATTTACACTGTATGCTGTGAAAAATAAACAAGCAAAAAAAAAACAAACATTCACTGAGCAGCAGTTGCGTGGGTGAAAATGCTTAGTTGATAAGAGAGGTCAGAGGAGGATGGCCAGATATGCTGACAAGAAGGTAACTCAAATGGTAACTCAAATAAATACTCTTGACCTCCATGGTGTGCGGTACCTCAGAAGTACCTCAAAGAAATCTTACCTTACGATGCACAGGACACCAAAGGTTATACCTTTTACTTCCAGAGCCTTTTTTACTTTGCAAAACATAACTATTTGGGCCCTAAGATTTTGGAGCATTTCTGCATCTTATTATTGGATTTTTTATTCAAAAGTGATGGCAAATTATATGTATGTGTATATATAATGTATTTTATTTATTTATTTAATTCATTATTTATTAATTTATTCATTCATTTATTCTTATTGTTTTTTTGTTTTTTTTTAAATGATAGCTTTTGACAAGATGCATTTTTGCATGGGAACTTCTGACTGACAGCAAGAAGGTCCTGGGTTCAAGTTCCCGGGCTCGGCGAGGCTGTTTCTGTGTATTTGCATGTTCTCCCCATGCTTGCATGGGTTTCCTCTGGGTACTCTGGTATCCTTCCACAGTCCAAATACATGCACATTAGGCTGATCAGCTCGGTGTGAGGGTGAATGGTTGTGGGTGTTGGTCCTGCAATGGATTGGCGACCTAGTCAGCGTGTACTTTAGCTTTGGCTGCAGCAAATGAGTAAGTACTGTATTATTTGCAATGATGATGCACTAATCCATATTTTTGTCATGCAGTGTATAACGGTCAGTGAAATCTAATATCTAGCTGAAGCATGTTGATGTTGATTTGTCATGGTTGCTTTAAATGTTGTATCTTCTTTGGCATGGTTGTAGTGTAGTGTAGGGGGGGAATCAATATATGCACAGCACTGAACACTGAATTTAATTTTAATTAAATCTTTTATGGAAAAAAGAAAGAAAATTATTGAGTTGCATTTTTCCCATTGTTGTACAAAATTAATTATGCATTGTTACATTTGTTTCAGCACTAAAGCTTTTGAAGTTTTTATTATTATTATTATTATTATTATTATTATTATTATTATTATTATTATTATTATTATTATTATTATTTAACTGATTTGGCACTATCCAGAGGTACGTAATTACACCTTTGCCAATAAAAGCACCTTGAAATTTGAAACTGAATTAACATTGAATGGAGAGAGTTTCCGGTGCTGTGCAGCTGGCAAAGCAGGATTACACAGGTTTGGCCAATGTTTGTGCAATGTGGTATTCCAGGGGCTCAATTAGTTCTGCACAAACACAAATCCAAAAAGCACTGGATTTGCAGGCTAGTCTGGATGAAGATTTGAAGCAGTGAACCTGTTCCAAATGTTCCACTGATAAACTCTTTTTTTTTTTCACTTTCCTTTTGAAAAACGTCATTCAGAAAGGATAAACTGTGCCCAAAATCATTTCTGAATTGGAATTTGCTGCTTTCCTTTTGCTTTTCCCTTTGGTAGCTTAATGTAAAACAAGAAACTAACATAGTTGATGTATTAACACCATTGATTACCCGATCTGTGTGCCTGTGTAGTGAGTATTATTTCTATTGCTATCTATTAACCTCATCTGTTTTAATATTGTTTCCTGATGTGTGAACATCTGATCTGTGTCCCTTACATCTCTACCTTGTGCAAGATTTTCCCACTGCTGCCTACATCTGTGTGCTGCTACTGAGTCTGCATTCATGTTGTTAGTCTATCAATGTCCCTCATGCTTGATATCTGACTTGCATTTGGTGTATTTTTTAATTATTATTATTTGTGTCTGCTGTTCTGCATCTGTCCCCATATGTTGCTATCTGATATTTGTCCTTCATATCTTCACCTGATCTTTAGCCTGTGATGTCACTAATCCATCCTTGTTCCCTGCATTCCTTTTGTTGTTAACTGATGTAATCTGCCTTGACCTATTACTATTCAGTCTTTGTCTCTCATGTTGTTCAGCAATGTTACATCCCCGGTCTTTTTAAGATCTATATCTCTTAGTATTTTTAAAGGAAAAAAGTGGTGGCTCCATGTTGCTACCTGAATCGTGTCTTTAACCTATCTGTTTCCTCTGTTTCACCCTCCTTATTACCTCCACAAAGGAGGTTATGTTTTTGATGGTGTTTGTTTGTCTGTTTATTTATTATCAACTTTACCCAAAAGGTTACGGATTTTTGTGAAATTTTCAGGGAAGGTGGAGAATGGGTCAAGGAACAAATAATTAGTTTTTCGTTTACCTCCGCCAAGGACTGTCCTTCCTTGGCAGAGGTTTATCCTCTCTGAGTGCTACTAGTTAATCAGTGTGATCTACATCATCTGTTTATCTACACGATTGTGATGTTGCTCACTTCATGACCTAATATGTTTCCCTTTATTGTCACACCCACTCCCCATGTTGTTGCCAGATACTTCTGTCTTTCCCAGATTTGCATCCAATGTCATATGCACACTGCTTGTTTTTAGCCAGTGTGTGCACCTTATGATGTTGTCATGATCTGCATCCATTATGTTTAATTGATGGACAGACAGTGGATTTGAAGCCTATCCCAAGAATACTGGGTTACTAGATAAGGATACACACAATAATTATCTACATCTAAGCACTCTGGTAAGAAAAAGGGGATAAAATTGTAAGTCAAAAGGAAATCGTACTTGTTGTTAGAAGTAATTTAGATGGTAGCGTGACTTGACTTCACTTGAGATTTAATTTGAATTCTGCTGTTAAGAACATGGTTGAGTTTGAGAGCCACTGCAGGCCATGTTTATCATTTAAACATGTTGTCATATTCCCCAGCAGAAACACCGCTGTGTTTGGAAATCTGTAGGAATCATCTCGTAGAAGAGATTAAAGGAGGGAACAATGTGCACTGTGACTCCCCTGCTATTCCAGATGTGAAAAAAAAATCCCCTAATACCTAACTCTTTTCTGAGTGTTTATTCTTCATGAGTCAAATACACCATCTGTTCATCAAAACATTCACTGCTGTGAGAGTGTGAGGGAGAGAATACACAAATCAGTGATTTTAACCACATTATTTTTGCTTTTTTTTTTTCAAACATTAATGTGAGACAAGGCTAATGAGCAATTCCCAATCAAAATTTTGAAATCAAAGTGATATCACCATGATGTCACAGATGATGTCATACTGTGATATCATCATGGTGTGGTCACAGATTGACCTCACTGTGATATCACAAGGGCCACAGTGGTACCCGGTGGTAGGGTGCTGGATTACTAATCCCAAGGTCGTGGGTTTCAAGCTCCACTATCAACAGGATGTCACTGCTGTCCCCTCAGTGCAACTAACTGGGTTATCAAAGGCTGGCCATGTCTCTCACTGTCTATGGTGAGAGGCATGTAAAATAACTATTTCTGATTTTCGTCAAGAGAAGGCTGCATTGCTGTCAGTGTGTTTCTGCCCTGCGATGGCCTGGCGAGCTGTCCAGGGTGTACTCTGCCCACGCCCAGAGTCGGCTGAGATGGGCGCCAGTCTCCCTGCAACCCTAATTAGGATTAAGCGGCTCAGAAAATGAATGGATGATGAATATGATTTTTGCAGTTTAATTGCATACAATATTATTACATGCACCAGGTTACATGCAAGTATTATACAGTTTTATCAAATACACATTATGTACGTCTTATAATTATTACTTATACATATATATATAAAATATAATAAGTGAATATATAGGTCAGTTAGTGCTATCAAATTTTAGACCTTCATTTTATAAATAGATGCATACTCTAGTCTGTCATGCACACACATTTGCAATGTCAATCTTCATTGTGACATTAATTTCCAAAATTTCATAATAGTATGTAAAAATACATGTAGATCTAGATTTTTAAGTGAATTATGTCCAATACAGTACAAGTTTATTCACTGAAAAATCCTAAGAGGTGGGCACAGTTGAGATACAATAAATACAATTGTGCCCACCTATTAGGATTTTACATATTTAGGAACTTGGTTGACTCCAGTTGAGGTGGCTCCTCTCAACGCGAAGGAGCAGTGGTTCTACTCCGAGTTCCTCCCAGATGACCGAACTTCTCACCATATCTCTAAGGGAGAGACCTGCCACCCTGCAAAGGAAGCTTATTTCAGCCGCTTGTTTTTGCAATCTCGTTCTTTCGGTCACTACCCAAAGCTCGTGACCATAGGTGAGGGTAGGAACATAAATCGACTGGTAAATTG
>JBCNYH010000001.1:79097593-79111657 GCA_039654325.1 Tandanus tandanus
TATGCTAAGCAACAAAGAGAAGAAAATTACTGACTTATGTTTAGTACAAGCTAGACGCTTAATCTCTCTTTGCTGGAGAGACGCCAAGAGTCCTTCGGTTGGTCGCTGGCTGAAAGAACTATCAGCATGCCTTTTCCTTGAAAAGTTAACATACACAATGAAAAAGAAATCAGCTAAATTTAAAGATATCTAGAATCCCTTTCTTGCATTCTTAAAGAATTTTGAAGTTGAAGAAGCTCTGGTAACTTGAAGGTGATATGTCCCAAACTGTTGATACCTTAACAATGTGATGTTAAGCTGTGTATGATTACTACTGTCGTTACTATTCTTCTTCCCCCCAACCCCCTTTGGGGTGGGGGGGAGGGGATTATTTTATAGTTTGACTGTTATTTGCTTTGTTAAATGTATTACAATGTATTTTTGTAAGTTGTTAAAACTCAATAAATACATGTCTATAAAAAAAAAAGAACTTTTCGGTGGACGCCACTAAGGATAAATGGGGAGTGGTTAAAATAAAAAAGGAATGAAATAAAAGCGGTAATGGGATGGCATAGGAAAATACCCCCCATACTACAACACCAAACCGTACCATTAGCAGACATCTGGTGGATGTGTGGAGATATTAGATTGAGGAAATCGCTGCCCTCAAATTGGTCAGACCTATGACACAGATGAATGACACTTTAAATGCACTAGGTGAACAATTATCTGACACTAGCCTAAAGACTTTGCAAAACAGACGAGCGTTGTTCTGGCTACTGGCAAAAGAAAGAGGAGTATACATGTTCTTTGGAGAACAATGTTGCACCTACCTCCCAATCAACACAGCCCCGGGATGCTTGGTGGCAATGGAGAAACTCGAAAGCTTGCGACACAAGGTAAAGAAGAATGCAGGATTTGTAATGTTTCCCACAGAATGGTTCACCAACTTCTTTGGAAAATGGGGAGGATGGTTCGTGAAGCATGCATGTTGGAATAGTGCTGGTGGTGCTAGCATTAGTGGTGTGCTGTGTTCCCACTAGTTAGATGACTTTGCATTCATGCAACAGTTATACAAATGTCTGTAGTCATCTACCCTTCAGATAAAGGCAGCAATGTGCCTCTATTGAATGACATGGTAAAAGATGACACAAATGGAGACTTAGAAAAGGAGCGGCTGAAACAAGACTCTGACTATTCTGGACAATGGGGCGTATTACAACTGAACGATTATATTTACCGTATAGGTGTTGTTGTGCCTTGTCTCTCTGCATCCTGTCTGTCTTCATTATTGTTGATGTTGTCGTGTCTGTGTGTGTATATATATATATGTTGTGTGCAGGAGCTATGGTGAGATGCTGTCACAGTTACCATAGGTGGAGAACCCATCCCTGTGCACAGTTGCAATCTGATGAGCAGGGAGATATCTATATGGTTCGACGGCAGGTCCAGTGTGTTTCGTGTTCCAACATGTTCACCTTACAAACTTTGCACAGCTATGGAGACCCATCTATCATGGGTTTTTCACCCCTGTTGCATGGACAAAGACTGGAAATGTGACATGGAAATGGCACGCCCAGTCCACAAGACATTCAACAGGGCTAATTTTTATTATGTAGAAAAAACGTGGTATGTTCGCACAGATTCTGCAGACATTGTGCTTCCTCACGGACTCTCTTTATCAGTGCACATATACCTACTCTGTCGATCAGTGTCTCTAGTGGAGCTTTATGGGACATCGACAGCACATGGTTTTCTTATCACTTGCAACGTTATTTGTAATTCAGGTGGTGACTGAATCTCCTTCTACTTCCCTATCTCCTTCTCCGGATATGTCTTGTGGACCTCTCACTCCAAATGCCAGCACAAGCACCTGAACAAGTTAAAGCCGCAGCCTAGCCACTGGTATACTCGGGAGTATAAGGACTCTGATGTTGTGGCATCTCAAGGAAAACTTTATAAACTCTTAATGCACATAAATATTTGGCCTGCGTTAACGGTCGCATCAACAGATTAACCTTCCTTTACCGAAATGGATACATGATCTGTATACAACCCACTATTGTGGTGGTATTGATTCTTGCTGGACTTCCTTTGTTTGCTTTTCATTAATGTGATATTCTGTATATGCATATATATGTTTGGTGACCCTGGCAAACTGGGCTGTCGTGCATGATATGTGGGCAGAGTGGGAATTTTCCCTCGCAATTGGCATATGAGGGTTTTTCGCCCACTCCTGGCTCACCCTGAGAAGAAGCTTGTAAGGGATTAATAACAGGAGGAAGTGATGTGTGTTGAAATAGTAGGAAACTGGGAATGCAAGGGTCAGTAAAATAAATATTATAATAGGTAAAAAAAAGGTTGCAACGGGGTTAAAAAATGTACGTTGATACGCTAGATGTATAAAAGAGTAAAAGTTATGTGAAACTTAAAACTGTCAAGGTCATATAATTTATATAGAACTTAGACTTCTTGTTAGGGACATATAAATATTTCCAGGCCATGTAGTGATGAGAGGTCCCTGACAGAGTGTTATGTGACATGTCCCAAATTGTCCTTTTCTTGCCATCTTCTCTAGGAACCATAGCTGTAAAATGACCGTGCCTGTGGATTCTCTCTGTGCAACTATCAGTCACGCCTTCAAATCAAGACATTTGCAGAATTTGCCACGACACAGGTGCTGAGGATAGCCCATGGGTTGCACCATTCCACTGCAGGGGCAGCCTAGGCTTGGTGCACCAGACATGTCTGCAACAGTGGATTAGGAGCTCAGGCATGCGTTGTTGTGAGCTCTGCAGGACTGAGTTTATTATGGAAAGTAAGCTGAAGCTGTTACACAAGTGGGAGACGAAGGCAAAATCACATGCCTCATGATATCCAGTGTCAAGGGCCATACTGTTGTGGTTGGATCACTGTACGCCTTGATCACGTGCATTGTAGCAAGGAGTTTAGGAGCAATTCTCCAGTTTCTACTTATGCTTGCAGTAACCCTAGGTATAGGGAGTGAATTGATTCTCACGTACATGCAATACAAAGTCTTTACCTGATAATGGAAAAGACTGAAGGTGTTCAACAGAGCAATATATGTATATAGTCAATCAGGGAATTATAAACAGTTCAAAATTGATGAACCTGAATGAGTGGATGTAGATGGGGAGCATAAGGAGGGCCTCAGAGTAGTGGAAATAGACTGGAACTCTTCACAATATGCAGGAAATAGGGACAACAGTACGTGGCTATGAAAAGAAATGTGTCAAGAATGTGTCAATAGTATAAATTGGTAAAGTAGGCCCTTTGAAGAACCACATTAGTAATAGTATGTCATGCAGTTTTCTCTAGGCAGAACAGCAGCAAATTTCCCCTGACTCCGACTCTGGAACAAGAAGGCAGCTCAGGTTCCACAGGAGAAGTAGGAGAGTAGTCAGTGGGGGAGTCTGGACAAAAGTTAACGGGGGAACTTAGGTAATATCCCATTGGAGAAGTTGTAGAAGTATGTTCAGGAGAATGTTAGGGAATAAAATGAGAGCTAGGAGGGGAAGAAGGGGCATCAAGTAAAGAATTATCAAAAAGGAATCCCTCGGTCTGAGTCTCCCGGGAAGTGACCTGGACACATTGAGAACCAACAGGTTGAAAGTGCCAAAAGCGAACCTGGGTGTATTGGTCATGGGTTACAGGTTGACATTGGGTAGACTGGTCGTGGGTAACAGCTCGAGACTGGGTAAAGTGAAGGGGAGGCACAGATTGGAGCCCGGGGGATATGGGCTGAAACCAGGTGGCAGAGAGCAATCCCAGGTAATCAAGAAGGTCAGAGGACAGGCAAGGTGGGTAGCACCGACAAAGGTGCTGCAGAGTGCTTCCACTCCTCCTAAAATTGGCACAACGAGCTGACTGAGCTGAAGGAAAAGAATACAGAATGGGATAAATAAGGTGCATATCATGAGAATATATAATCCAGGAAACAACATAAAGAGATGATCAGGGTACTTACACATTATTGTATTGTTGTAAAAAGGCAGTATGCAGAATCAGGATAATCCGTGTGAACAATTGTGAATAATGTTTGCCAGTGAGGACTTTATTGTCCTGTTAGCCCTCTCCACTGGGCCCTATAATGCTATGTAATATACTGAGCCAAACTTGTGAATAAAACAAACATGTTTTTCCACTTGCTGCAAATGTTTATTAGCAAAGTGTGATCCATTGATCTGATTCAACTAGAAAATCCATATATCAGAATAAATTCCCTTTACAGCCACTTAAACTTCTCCAAAGTCCATCCTTTTCTGTTGCTACCTTCTATGGCCATCTAGCCTGCTCATACCTTCCTGCCTTCTACTTAAGTTCTTTGATAACTTTCTCTGTCAACTGTGGTCCTTGCTCTTTACTTTCTGTCTGCACTATCTGTCTACTTACTGGTCCCTCATATCCTCCTGCTGCTTTTTTGCATCAGTTTAGTTATTCCCCTGCACAATGAAACTGTTTACTTTCTGATGTCCCCTGCATTTCAGTACTGCCACCTTATGTGGGAGGTCTACAGCATCAATTAACTCAATCATATATTTCAGAAGTTTGTTTGGCATATGAGAGTCTGAACTGAGTTGTCCAATTTTGAACTATAGTACATCAAAACTTTTCTTGAGGCTATTCCATCCTCCCCTTTTTCTGATAAAGGACGGCATTAACATGTCCATCCTCTTCAGAAACTTCTAAATGAATCAATGCTGTGTAGTCCGGAGGAGAGAGTGCTGCAGCTGATGACATAAATTGTTTTGTTTGCATGAATGCAGCTTCAACTTAGTGTCCAGATAAGGGAGGGCTGACAGATTTGTGGCCCCTGCTTTATTTATGAGAGGGAGCACAATGAGGCAGTGTCTGTAGAATAGTCTGGAATGTTTCAGCTATACCCTGTAAGATAAAGAAAATCATAATTTCCATACAAATGTGTGTTTGTGGTTTGGGATGATTAAGGATCGATCTTTGTGAAGCTGTAAGTGTTGTGTTAATGACCCAAAAACTTTACCTGTGGTTGAGCCACATGCAGTTTCTTTTTACTGATTTTATAGCAATATATTATCAGAGCTGCAAGCAAAATGTCATCAACATAATTCACGATCAAGCAGTGTTTAAAGAGAAGTAGTGAATGAATGAAACCCCTTTGGCAAATGAGCGTATGTACACTGGCAGGTAAAAGCAAACATGGCCTGCAACTCAATTTGGATTATTGGTCTCAGATCATTTACCATACGATAATCAGATTTCCCTGGTTTAGGCACAGGTAAGATAGATGTATTCCATTTGGACTAAGTTGAGATCAACACTCCAGCAATGAGCAATGAGACCCTGAATAGTAATTGTATGCTTTGGCAATGGGTACTGTTTCTGCCAAATAGGCAGAACTTCTGGTTTAACAAATCACAGGACAGAACACAATCTGACATCGGTGGGGCCTGTTTACCAGAGTGAGGCTGGAAGTGTTGAAAGTGTGAGTTCAGTGTCAGGAAGATCTGTGTTTTCTCTACCATGAAAACTATCCAACTGTACATGTTCAAGGCAAAAATGTGTGCTAGAACTATGTGTGATGTGCCACATCTGAGTGGCTGATGAGCAGTGTATCCAATCAGTGATAGAAAAGCCTTAGCTACCATGGGCCCTAGAGCCTTAGCTTCCTCACCATGTGCTACGGCTAGGGCGACATGTGGTGCAGAAGTCTGTGAGAGTTTATAACAATCTACTTGTGCATCGGTATATGTTACTGCTGCTGCCACACCTGTCTTTGAAATAAAACTGTCAGATATTTTAGTTCTTCCATGTGCCCTTTCATACTCTCTTGCCATGCTTCAACATACATTTCATCCAGGTCACTTGTATAGTTCAATGTACAATGATAGGGGTCAGTTGGGTCAGTTCTTTGTGATAATCCATTTCTGCCAAAGTGTATAGGCCTGAACTATATCAGGAGTACCAGGACCTGTAGTTAGAATAGCTTCAGAATGTTGCATCATCATCAGAGAAGAGCTAGAACGAGAGCAGCTGTATTTACTTCCATCTGAAAATATTATTTGTAACCCCATGGAAGAGGAGAGCACTGAAACAAAAGTCTTTGTGAAAATATCTCTCCCATGAAATTCGCAGGACACTCTGTTGAGTATGAAATCTTGTTTAAAAGTCTGTGTTGCAGTACTGAATGAAAATCAAGTTGTCTAAGTCTAACTGTTCAACAGAGTTTATTAATGCAACACAAGCCACAAACTCAGGCTGGTTGACACAAGATCACATTTCTAAAGAAATAAGTACGCCCTGTTTTCATTTTTCCGACACATTAATTCCAGCTACATTCTTTTGAAAGGCCGAAAACATGGCAAAAGATGGATTTAACAAGTATTAGCATGTAAGCTAAGCTAATGTCATGTTTAGCAACAAGCTACCGTTATGATGTACAGATTTAAGACCTCCAGAAAAAACGGCATCCTGCTTACACCCCAAACTTTCTCCAGCTAGATCACTACAGCTCCTATATTCAACCCTTACTGATGGAACTTTACACCACATTTCAAAAGAAAAGACAGTAACGAATAATATTAATTTAAATAAATTTTAAGTAAGCAATTGTATTATTTTTTTCCTTCAAAGACAGAGGACCTCACGTTGTTAACGATGATGACACGTCACGTGACTCAAGTTCAGGATTCCCATGGTTACTCCTGGACGTACACCATAGGATGTTTCCTTATCAATGGGGCTCTGCCCAGGAACACTGGAAACTACAAATCGCTGATTGGCCGAAGTATTAACCCACATCCGGGCTACGTGCAATTCTTTAATTTTATTGGTCGGCCGTAGGCACAATTCTGGCATACAGGTTACTTCTATAAATAAATGTATTAAACGGGCTACACAGCGATGGTTTACTTACGGGAATTCCACAAGGCCACATGCTAATGGGAGCGCTGACAGATTACATACAGATGCTCTTTTTGAGTATATGTGTATCAAACTTTCCATAAACAGTTACTGGCCCATATTTGGAAACCCAGATCATCTCTCCCAGGAATTAAATATTGGTTTTCTTAAATAGGACTAAAACATGACAGGTAAAGCGTTTTTCCAAGTAATTTCTGTACCTCATACCAAATGTTGATTATATTTAAAACAAAGGGATTAAGAGATTAATTGTTTCTTGATAATGATGGCCTACTTTCATCTGAGTAGATGGTGGATGCAGCAGTCAAGTTTGGTTCAGTTTCTTGGTGCATGCTGTCATGTGGCTGAAGAGCCCAATTTTGGATGTGCAGGATCTGTTACATTAGGTGCAGAAGTAGTATGTGGAGCTATGCTTAGCTGGTATTTTTCTTTTGGCACATTTTTCTTCAAAAATGACAGCCATTCTCTTATCAGAACAGTACATGATGTTGTCTTTGCTCATGGACTGGCCAGGTTGGAGAGTTTGCTATCAGATCGTGTTCAAATATAGATTTTGTTATAGCAGTCATGGGATGCACAATGAAAAAAACAGAGACATAGATTTTAAAGAAAGTAAGAGCAAGGACACAATTTTGCTTTACACCATGGTTGACTCAAAATTCTCAAGATGTTTCACCATCAAACTGCACTGTGGTGGACAGCCAATCCTGGTGAGGACAATGAAGAGGCCTTTCCTACTAACAGTACCAAACTCTTTGGGAGGTTGACAATGCACATACAGAGGGGTTGTTTTTGTTCCCTGCATTTTTCTTGAAGTTGACCAAGGGCAAAGATCATGTCTATGGTGGATCTGCTGGCACAGAAGCCACACTGGGATTCTGGATAGACTGTGCAAGTTGTTGTCAACTTCCTAGTACTACTCATGCAAACACTTTTCCTACATCACTGAGAAGTGAGATTCCTCTGTAGTTATTACAGTCATCCTTGTTGTCTTTGTTCTTATAAAGTGTGACAATCTTTGCAGCTCTCATGTCTTGTGCAATTTGCCTTCCAGCCAGCATTTTGTCAGGAGATCTATAAGGTGAGGCATGAGGGTTTCCTTACATGATTTCAGGAGATCTGGTGGTATTCCATTGTTTCCAGGTGCCTTTCCATTGACAAGTGAATCAACTGCCTTCAAAAACTCTCTCATTGGGTGGCTCATCAAGAGAGAGCACAAAGGACAGCTGAGGGTAATGGTCTTGTGCATTTTCTGAGATGGGACAGTCTTGGGAATACAGGATGAAATAGTGCTCTACCCATCAGGTCATTTGTGCAGCCTTGTCAGTCATAATATTTCCATCTGGTGTTTTCAACATTGCCACTTTACCAGTATGTGAACCAATAATTGAGGCCATCATAAAGGGCTTTTAGATTTCCACAGTCAGCAGCTGCTTGCATTTTGTTGCAGAGATTTCTTCCTTGATACTTTCAGCTTTTTTTCAGCTTTGTTCTTGTGCTGTCTGATGGATTGTTGATATAATGAATGTGTGCAGCTCTTTTCCTGTCAATTAGAGGAATAAATCTCTGTATTTGCTTCAAAAAAGTCGTTATTTGAGTCTTTTTTGGATCCAAATTCTTCTTTTCTTATCTATGTGATCTCTTTTGGCCTTGCCAAAGTCTCTGCAGCTGATTACTTTGGGCACTGACTAAAGGCTCTGAGTTCAAACTGACTAACAAACTCAGCTTTCTTCTTTGGGTTGGCAGTCTTCTGGTGGTTTAGTTTGGTTGTTGTTGTTTTTTTTTAATCTTTCCTCTGAAGAGCTTATTTGCTTGGAGTCATGCCATGCTGATTATCAAGGATTGTTCTGTATCACAATCAGCACTGGGATATGTATGGCTGTTTAGGAAGTCACATAGATCTATTCTTCCTGTAATGATACACAATTCAATCAATAAAGTATTCTGATTCTGATGATGTGATCAAGCTGGTGCTAGTGTTTTGAATGAGGGTGCTGCCAGGTGACTTTGTAAACAGACATTGTATTGAAGAAGCTGGTTGTTACACAGAGCCGGTTTCTGATGCAACATTCAAAAGTCACTGACTTGCCATTGGCATGATGGTCTCCTACTCTTGCATTGAAGTCTACAGCTTTTCCCCTTTTACTGATGCTCGCTATCACTCCTTGCAGGTTACTGTAGAATTTCTCATTTTTGCATAATACTAGGATTGGTTGCATAAGCAGATATAATATTTGCACTTCCATGAGTATTGTTCAGTTTCCCTGATATTGTCCTCACATTTCAGTAATATTATCCTCAATTGATATTGCTAGTGTTTTTGACTGCTATTTCAACACCATGCAGAGGTTTGCCTTCATCAGGGTGTCCTTGCCATTTCAAATAGTTTTTTCTTTCAGCGAGCCTGTTCCCTTGAGCTATGTCTCTTGCAAGGCTGCAGTGTCAATGTTGAGTTTGTCCAGTTCGAGATGAACAACAGCTGTCTTTCATTGATCAGGTTGGTTGTCTGTGTCGGTAAGGTCTAGGGCGCAATGTCCTGATGTTACAGGAGGCAATTCTCAGGTAAGTTGCTTTCGTTTTCTTTGATGTGCTAGTTGTATCATTTACATCTGCTTTTCGGCTTTTGACCTGTCTCCATACACCCAATGAAGCAGGTGAATGCCGCGGATCAACACCCTATTGTCTGAGGGCTGCTCAGATTTTTACACACAGAATACGATCTCAGTGCTGGCAGGGAGTAGCTGATCTGTGAAACGTGTACATTTCTCCCACCATCAGAAACAACACCTGACTCTGCTCTACAAACCGATTGGAGATAATTAATAACCGGTAACTGTTTCCCATGTTGTACCTATACTTGAGTGAACATCCAAAGATGGATTGACCTCCATTGTGCTGTAGTGCCTGGGACCTTGCATCAAGCAACTGCAAATGAACTTAGGTCACCATCTGCAAGTACAGACACACTATTAATCCTCCAATGTGTCTCACTTGGCTTTTACCAGTTGGATCCAAAGGAATGGCAAGGACAGTATGTTTGGAACTGGGAGGAACTGCAAGTGTGCAAGTACATATGGGCCTCCATCTACTTGACTTGGGACAGACTGATTTCCAGCCAAGGCTGAAGTCTACACTGTTGATTTTCTGTCTGGGTTTACTCCAGTAGCCTATGGTTCTCCCAAACCTTCTCACAAGGCAGCAAGGAATTTTCTGTTGGGGTTATCTTCTATTAGCCTTGCACCTTCCCTGGCTAACCCACATAAAAATGGGGACAGACACAGGTTGTACCGTCTAGTGTTATACGGTAGCAGGCAAACTGACCTGACTTGACAAAAAATGTTTCTTAATATTGGCTGAGTAAAAGTAAAGGTCAAGGGGTAGTTTGGGTACTTTAAAGTTTAAAAATAAATAAATTAAAAACTTTTAACAATTAATTCTCCATCTACAAAAGGAAAAAATCAGAGGTAAAATAATACATAGCATTGTGACGCTGAGCTGCCCAGTAGTACCACCAGATATGAGGCAAATTGATCCCCACTATGAAATACAGTGGGTACAGTAAGCACAAGTGAACCTTGGGATGTCTGTTATTCCAAATAAAAATAGTAAATAGATTTCAAAACTTTGTTAAAGGTATGGTTCTGGTAAAAAAGGAATATTCTGAAATAGGTATGACAGTTTCAGGAGGACAACAATTTGTAGAATGTAATTTCAGCCAATTAAAAATATAGGTAAAGATGACCTTCTCTCAATCTATTGGGTTACTGAATCTATTACATTGTCAGAGTTTGCTGAGGCAAAGTAATAGATCATATAGGTCAATACACATATCAAGCACAGTAAAAGTGTAAAGCATTTTGTTTCATTAAAAAGAAGTCAAAGATTATTTTATCTTTGACTTTTATTATTTTATACCTTACAAAATTCTTAAATGGGTCCACAATTGCATGAAATCTGATGGTCTATTCTATTACCTGAGGTATTGTGGTGTGGCCTAACAGCTACAGCTGAAGTCTCAGTGACAAGAATAAACAGAGGAGGAGAAAGTAAGAACCCGTGCAGAAGTTTAGTTTACTGTAAGGATCTCATCTTTTTCCTTTTTTGAGATAATTTTCACCACAGGCTGTAAAAGAGGAAATTATACAATGGCTTAAAAATTATTCACCCCCTTGGCTTTTTTCCCGTTTTGTTGCCTTACAACCCGTAATCTAAATGGATTTTTCGTATTTGGATCTTATGTAATTCACCTTCATAACATAGTCCAAATTAAGTGATTTTTTTTCCCATGGAAAAACATAATGTGGTGTTTGAATATGTATTTACCCCTTTTGATATGCAGCTCATTAAGAATAGTGCTACCCATTACCATCAGAAGTCACATTATTAGTTAAATAAGGTCCATTTGTGTGCAACCTAAGTGTCAATTAAATTCAATTGTCCGATCAAGGTAAGTCAGATGTTGCTATATTTAGAACAGGCTTCTGTGCATGTGTGCATCGGCTAATTAGGACAAACTTCTCCACTTGAGTGAACAACAAAGTATGTACTTTGTATGCCGCTAATCAGGAAAAACTTCTTTTAAGAAAATATCAATTACAGTTACAGAACCATTTTCTGAATGTCCGCATTTAAAAACTCTTAGCATCCATACACTAAATGAATCTGGCTCTCCCATCAGTCAGCGTGATCTTCCTAGCCACAGATGAGTTCTATTTACAAGGAGTCATCTATGTTTTGCGGCTTCTTACTGGTTTACCATTGTATGATTTGGGGAATCCTTCTGGGATTCTGTAAATTGGTAGAGTTTTCTGGTACCAAATATGTATAATAGGGAAATTCCCTGAGCAATCATAGAAGCGGCTTGAAAATCAGCTAAATAAGTGGATTTTTCCATTGTTTTATAACAAATTGGACATGGAACCCTTTCTTAAACAAGCATTTAAACATGGATATTTGAACTTGGTCATGTCAAATATTATGCTTTGAAGGATGTATTTTTGGCGATATTGCATTTTTGTCCAGGTAAGCCATTTTTACTTAAAACACCTTGCGACTTAATCCTTATTATGCTGGAGCAGGTCACATATTCGGTTTCATTATAAAAATAGCTGAATATCACAATTACCTTTAAAAAAATATTGGGAGAAATAGGCAGATACGTGTGTTGGAGTGGTCTGTAGACAGTAAATTCAGTGCTAGTAATGGCATGCGATAATGTAGACCTATGCACCCTCTCTTATAGCCTCCAATATCTCTTATTTGTTGGAAAAACTAGCTGCCGCTGATTTAAATCCTATAGCATATTATCGCCTCCAATGTAAACTGACTGGCATAGCCGCCGATCATAGATATATACACATGACCAGACAAGACATATTACAAAGAATAACATCCGCCATGAAATATTGAATGCTGTGTTTCAACCTGCTCCAACAAGCAAAATATTCTTTAGTAAGATGGCGGTAACTTCGGCCATTTTTGTGTTTATACCTATGCTTTAAATATCTTTACAAGCAGATAATCTTGCTAACAGAAGAGCCTTTGAAGCGTGTAAGTGTCTTCTCCAAGTTCCAAATCAGTTATTCTTAAATTGCCCCTGTAACGGTCGTACTCTAACTTATTTCTCCTGCATTATCACTAATAATGCTATATCTAACGTTAACTTTTGTAATTTGCTGCCTGCTGAAACTATACATGGTTATAGTACTTATAGCATTCTAGCCTACAGATAACAAAAATATATTTCTACATCTGTCATTTATATCACAAAACATCATGCACCGGTCTCTGTTCTAAGCCTTGAAACTGTTATTAAAATAAACGTAAACAAATCTAACGTAGGGTGCTGGATTACTGATCAAAAGTTCGGGTGTTTAAGCCCCACTATCTGCGGGTTGTCACTGCTGTCCCCCCAGTGCAGCTAACTGGGTTGTCAAAGGCCGGCCATGTCTCTCACTGTCTGTGGTGAGAGGCATGTAGAAGAACGATTGCTGATTTTTGTCAAGAGTAGGCTGCATAGCCGTCAGCGTGTTTCTGCCCTGCGATGGCCTGGCGAGCTGTTCAGGGTGTACTCTGCCCTAGCCCAGAGTCGCCAGCCTCCCCGAGACCCTAATTGGGATTAAGCGGTTCAGAAAATAAATGAATGAATGAAATCTAATGTTAAATTTAAATATGTGTTTACATTTCTACAGCATGTTTTTTTGTGTGTGGTTATTTAATATAAGATTGTTATTACAGGAAAATCACAATGTCTTAATAAATGCCATGAATACATAAATCCATTACAGGATTTGTTTTTGTATTATTTAGAGTATGTACAATTTTGTGTATGCAGCTAATATATATCATATAAATCCTTTACATGTTTTTAACTTTAGCCACTGATAGCCAGCCATAGCCAGTTATCTCTTCTATATGAATAGCTAAGCAGCTAGCCAACTGAATAAAGTCTCATTGCAGCTGGCTGGCTTGCAGGTCTACCGTAATGGCTACTGTTGGGGCCAGAGGTCTCACCTGTCAACTAGCGTTGGCTTCTTTCCCTTGACCGGTAGCCCCCTGCATTCCAGCCATGTCTTCAGCTAACAACTGAATGTTGATTGGTGTCAGCATGTACAAACTTTGCTCCTGGAACATCATTTTCAGTAAGCATAACAATGTAAAACTCTCCAGAACATGCCATGACTTGCGTACTGTCACCCGATGCAGTAGGACAAATGTTTGTCCTACTTGGCCCAATGTGTATACTACGTAGCACACAACACAGCAAGTGGTGACGTATAATCGCTCAGCGCTATTCAGTTTTGTTTGTATAGCACATCTTACAAGTGAAATTGTCGCAAAGCAGCTTTACATACTAAATACAATGTTGGTAAAGCATTTATCATCTACAAACCCTACACATATCCAATGCGAGGGGCGATGGTGGCAAGGAAAAACTCCCTCAGTTGGAAGAAACCTTGACTTAAAGGGCAAACCCATGCTCATTTGGGTGAAACCAAATTAAAATACAAACCATGTAACAGAAACCTCACTACACTGTAGTTGAACATGAAGTCTATTTGATTATCTCATAATTGTAATGGCAATTGTAGTCCTAAATCATTTTAGTAAAAGAGTTATCACCAGCAGTAAAAAGTCATTGTCATGGTTTCTGAGTGTGTATAT
>JBCNYH010000001.1:79165209-79177127 GCA_039654325.1 Tandanus tandanus
CCTCCAGTCAGGTCCAGCAAGATTATATAGATTCCATAACACAATTCAACAGTAAATAAATTAATAAATAAATGAATAAAAAAAGCCAACCTATTAAGACACTTAACATTGTTCCACCTCAAATACTGTTATACTGCCATAGAGTGAGCTGATGCAGAGTGATGGGAGGAACCACAACTGGGGCTAGAATGTTTTCAGGGTATTGAGCTGCATTATGGTTTTCATCAAAGAAAATAAGCTGTGTTTTTACTGCTGCTAATTCCAGCCCAAACCATGACACCTGGTCATCCCCAGTGGTCTCACTCCAGAACATTAGCACCTACATAATACTCCCCAGGCCTACACCAAACTCACACTCTACCATCAGCAACACTCAACTTGAAATCTAATTCATCAAAGAATAGGAGCCTGTTTCATCTGAGATTGTTTCAGCCTAGAGTGCTCTTGCCCATTGCAGATGCATGTGCTGACAAGCTGGTGTCAACACCAGTCCACGACTTGGATGTTGGTTGCATAAACCTGCCTCCCATAACTGACTGGGGACAGTTTGGGTGCTCATTCGGCAGAGCAGTAAGCTGTAGTTTGACAGAATTAATTTGTGAAGATTCAAGATTCAAAAGCTTTATTGTCATTCTCCTACATTACCTTACATGTATTGCAGATGAACGAAATGACATTTCATGCTGACACAATGTGCAGTAAACAATAGTAAAAAAAGGAACATAGAATAAGATAATCTGAATAAAATAAAGTAAAATAGAATAAAATAAAAAAATAAATACCAAGAATTGTACAATATAGATGCCTCTTGCTTAGTGGTGTTGCAGCCTCTGGGGCCTTTCAGAAAAGGTGTTTTTATACTTACAGATCATGTGACACTTAGATTGCACACAGGTGGACTTCGTTTCACTAATTATGTGACTTCTGAAGGTAATTGGTTGCACCAGAACTTTTGAGGGGCTTCATAGCAATGGGGGTGAATACATATGCACATGGCAATTTTCAGTTTTTTATTTTTTTTAAATTCTTTTTTATATATATATTTCTCATTTCACTTCACCAACTTAGACTATTTTGTGCAGATCCATCACATAAAATTCAGATTAAAAAACATTTAAATTACAGATTATAATGTAACAAAATAGGTAAAAAGCCAAGAGGGGTGAATACTTTTGCAAGGCACTACATATATTGATATACTCAATATATACAATAAATATACACATCACAGCATGCATGTTGGCGCACACACTGGAGGCAGCATGTTGTACATGTGCATGTGGCTGTTCAGGGCTCTGACAACCTGAGGGAAGGAGCTGTTACAGAACCTGGTGGTGTTGGGGATGAACAATGCAGTCCTTTTGTGGGGTAGTGACACATGGTCGGACATTTTTTGCTGTTTGTGTCACTGAACGATCTCCACAGCCTTAAAACTGTGGATATGTTGTCACATAACATTTTTGAGACTTGCCTCAGTGACATTTTGCTGACAAGCATTCCAATAGCTCTTTCTTACCTTCGTAACTTGATCAGATGTTTCGTCAAGACAAAGCTAAATGGCATTTAACTTGGACAGTGTTGTGTCTTTTTATTGACCAGGTTTAAGAAAGATTGGCCACAGAGTTCTACTCACAATAAGGGGTGTCACAAAATGCTTCATCACAGTAAAGAAAAACAATAAAAATTAAGATAAAATGAAAATGAAAAATGACTCATATCTGCTACATAAAAAATAAATAAATAAAAGATAATGTTCTGTTGGAAGTTTGAGTCAGTATATAAACAAAGTTAAAATTTGATGCCTGCAGCACACAGAGCTGGGATAAAGACATTTTTATCACTGTGTTACATCATTGCGTCACCTTTCCCTTTAATTACAATTTTCAATCATTTGGGAACTGACGATACTAATTGTTACAGTTTTGCATATGTAAAATCTGTCCATTTTTGCCTGATAAAAGATATTAGATACTCAACAGTCCATTTTATACCATGCAATTTCAATACCAGACAGATCTGGATTGGCAGCAGGCAAGTCAAGCCCAGTGTGAAGCCACACTGCTGTAGCTCATTCAGTTTGTGGCCTGACATTGTCCTGCTTTAATAACCAGAGACTTCCTTGGAAGAGATGTTGCATTGATGGTAACAAATATTTCTGTAAAATCTGAATATATGCCTCAGTGTCAACATTATTTACATGGACACATGAAACTCACATGCTGTGGCTGTGCTTTTGCACCATTTACTAATAATCTGGATGGTCATTTTCATCTTTGGCACAGAGAACTCTGCACCCTTTTTTCCTCAAGCATAAATCTGGATTCATTTAACCGCAGCAAAGTCTCAGGTTGTATTTCTGGATGACAACAAGTGACAACAGTTTTCTAAAGCACTTCAGAGCCCATGTGGGTATATTTGACACATTACGATAATAGTTTCTCAGGTTGTGCCAACAATGGTTTCCAAGTTTACACCTTAAGATGTGTCTAAATGTGATATTTCTTTTTACCATTATTATGTACTTTAAATTTTAAAAAAATGGCTGCAATAAAAAATGTTGCTTTTAAACGGATTAACAATTATCCTACAAATTTTGGCATAAAGGAGTGAGCAATGACCCATCCTTGCTTGCAGAGTCTGAGCTATCGGTGGAAGCTGCTTTTATACCTGATCATGATACTTCATTTGCTGTCAATTTCTTTTGTTGCAGGCATACATTTACACATGTGAAATACATTTTTCTTATTAACCAGCTTAAAAAAAATTAAGCTGGTTAATATATTTTGTTTTTTAACCAGATAAGCTGGTTAATTAAAAAAATAATAATAATAATATTTTTTTATTAACCAGCTTAACTGGTTAATAAAAAAATATATTTAAAAAAATATATATTTTTTATTCTATAAAAAATATTTTCTTTTTTCAAATAAATTACAAAAATGAACAAATCAAAGATTTAGGTTTTTATTGCATTTAAAAATTTATATATTTGCTGCATAAAAAAATAAATAAAATATATAAGAATTTAAAAATATGTATTGTATTTTGGTTAATAGATAAACAACAATTTTACTATTCATTCATTCATTCATTCATTTTCTAAGAAAGACTCGCAGGCTCGGGCGTTTCTGTGTGAAGTTAGTATGTTCAACCTGTGTGGAGTTTTCATGTTCTACCTGTGCTTGCGTGGGTTCCCTCTGGGTACTCCAGTTTCCTCCCACAGTCCAAAAACATGCACAGTCGGCTAACTGGCTGTTCCAAATCGCCCCCCAGGTGTGACAGTGAGTGTGAATGGTTGTGTTTGTGTGTCGGCCATGCGATGGTACCCGGCCCTCGCCCAGAGTCGGCTGGGATGGGCGCCAGCCTCCCCGCAACCCTAATCTGTATTAAGTGGCTAAGAAGATGAATGAATGAATGAGTGAATAAATGTACGCCTTTCTTTTTTTAAATGAACATAAATAAACATCCACTAAAGACAAAAACAAAGAAATAGATGGAGGAGAAGAAGAAGAAGACGAAGAAGAAAAAAAGAAAGAAGAAGAAGATGAAGAAGAAGAAGAGGAAACTTTTAAACATGACCTCAGGGAGAAAAGCTTGTGGTAAATGAGGGGAAGAGAAGTGCTGGTGCAGCATGGATTGCAACTAGCACAGTTTGAGTTTAAGGACCTTTTATGTGTTACTGTATCTCTAATGTAGTTCTTCATCATGGTGGAGACAGGAACACAGCTGGTGCAAACAATGGTCTCAAGAGAAACATGGACATGAATAGCGTGTTCAATTACATTTACTCGTTGAACAGGTAATTTCTTTTCTTTCCCAATGTGAGGCAAAAATAACTGTTAAATAAGAGTGACAAAAATAGGAGTGACAAAAGTAAATTTCCACCAATTGACCAGGTATAAGTGTGAAACACACTGTAGTGGTAAGAAACAGGGAAAGAATCAGTTTTAACATGAAACAAAGACTACTTGCTATCATATTCAGAAATGCTTCAAAACTACTAAAGTGATTAAAGCTACTGATCAAGTGTGTAGCTTAATCCCTCTTCTAGGCCTGTAAAATATTATCTGTAAGTATATTCTCATTGTTATTACAAACCAATGTTTAGAGTGTCACCCTTTTAATTCACTCACTTACTGGCCAAGCCACTTAACCCTACTGAGGTCTCAGCCGACACTTGGCGAAGGTAGGGTACATCCTGAACAGCTCGCTGGACCATCTCAGATCCAACACACACACAACTATTCACATGTACACTCACACCTAGGGTCAATTTGAAACATCCAATTAGTCTATTGTGCAGTCTTTGAACTGTGGAAGGAAGCCGGAGTACCTGAAGGAAACCCACACACGATGAGAACATTCATGTACAACTCAGGACTTGAACCCAGGACCTTCTGGCCATGAGACAGATGTGCTAACCACTACTTGACCATGTCACCCCACATTTTAATTCACCTGTTAAATAGCATTGGTAGGCGGCATAGTGGCACAGTGGTTAGCACGCCTGCCTCACAGCAAGAAGGCCTGGGTTCAATTCCTGGGCTCGGGAGTTTCTTGCATGGCTTTCCTCTGGGTACTCCGGTTTCCTACTACACCCCAAAAACACGCACAGTAGGCTAATTGGCAGTTCCAAATCGCCCTTAGGGGTGAGTGAGTGTGAAAGGTTGTGTGTGTATTGGCCCTGCGATGGCCTGGCAAGCTGTCTAGGGTGTATCCCGCCTTCGCCCAGAGTCGGCTGAGATGGGCACCAGACCCTAATTAGGATTAAGCAGCTTAGAAAATAAATGAATGAATGAATGAATGAATAGCATTTGTTTATCTGTATCTTCATGAGTAATATTGATTTAATACATGCACCTATTGACTACCACAAATTCTATATTAGCGTGCTTTCCACAAGAACAGTAGACAGTAGGTATTAACAGTCTCATGATATTGGAACTTTGTAAAGTTAGGTGATTGATCTGTTTACTTCAATATGACAGATTTAAAGTAAAAATCATGCCTCAGTCACAGTTACTGCCACAGTGGCTGAAACCGACCAATATAAAAGAATTAGTTTCAGAGTTTGGCCATACTCTCTATATTGCAACTAACAGTGGTACTTTGTCTCACGGTCAACACCCATGAAAACCCTGACAAATGACCTGCACTTTTACAAGCTTACTGTAGGTCAGCTGCATGCTACACCTCATTCGTACAAATATAAATCACAATATCACAATGGCCCTGAAGCCTTCAAATCTGTTTAGTGAAACATTTTATTTCGCCCACATGCAGTGGGCCTGAAATACATAGTTTTGTGCTTTTTGCAAATTGTTGTTTTGTCAAAACTGCCAGGAATAATCAGTGACCATTTCAAATAATTTTGAATACCATGGGTCGACCTCAGGTAAGAAAAGTAACACAGAAAAGTACACACTTTACCCCTGATATTTTTCCTTCCTGGAATACTTAAACAATAACTGCTCCATAGTATTGATTTACAGGTGAAACTCGAATATCGTGCAAAAGTACATTTGTTTCACAAACTTAAAAGGAGAAACTAATATATTATATCGACTCATTACATGCAAAGTAAAATATTTCAAGAGTTTATTTGTTATAATTTTGATGATTATGGCTTACAGCTTATTAAAACCCCAAATCCAAAATCTCAGAAACTTTGAATATTACATGAAATCAGTAAAAAAAGGATTTTAAATACAGAAATGTCAGCCCTCTGAAAAGTATAATCATGCATATGTACTCAGTACTTGGTTTGGGCTCCTTTTGCATGAATTACTGCCTCAATGTGGCGTGGCATTGATGCTATCAGCCTGTGGCACTGCTGAGGTGTTATGGAAGATGCCTTAATAGCGGCCTTCAGCTCATGTTAACTGTAAACTTTACCACTGAGAAGCTTGCACTGAGATTTGCCACTGTTCCTGTATAAATAATATTAGAAAATAATCACATATTTTCAGGTGACGCCTGTCATACATAAATCATCTACCTTCAGTTCACAACTAAATACTCCAAACTGATCCTTGATCAGGCGGCACGGTGGCACAGTGGTTAGCACGTCCAACTTACAGCAAGAAGGTCCTGGATTCGATACCCCGGCTCGGGCATTTCTGTGTAGAGTTTGCATGTTCTCCCTGTGCTTGCGTGGGTTTCCTCCGGGTACTCTGGTTTCCTCCCACAGTCCAAAAACATGTACCGTAGGCTAATTGGCTATTCCAAATCACCCTTAGGTGTGAGTGTGAACGGTTGAGTGTGTGTGTTGGCCCTGGTGAGCTGTCCAGGGTGTTCCCCTGCCCTTGCCCATAGTGGGCTGAGATGAGCACAAGCCTTCCCATGACCCTAATTAGGATTAAGCGGTTTAGAAAATGAATGAATGGATGAATGATTCTAGATCTATGAGTATGTTCAGTTTGGGAGGTTGTATAAATTGTATTTATTTATTTTCACCAAATTATAAATTTAAATACAGGTGAGAGCATTAGACCAAGTTCTGGTAATAACTTAATCTGTCCTTGTCCTCTCTATTTTTTTGGTCTGTCTCTGTGCTTTTTAGTGAGGGATTATTAAACTTCTGAGTATGTTTTTGATTAATATGTAAAGGCTGTTTATTGCAGGCCATGGCTCTTCTGCTGTGATTAGGTAAAAGCAGGATGAAAAAAGGAGGGTAGTTTTAGACTAAGTGCTTGAACTGTTGCTTCTTATCTCTGAATGAGTATAGTGCTGACAATTTACAAGTCTCTATTTATTGCAGTGTGAAGTCACCTACATACTTCCTCTGTGTGTGCTTTCACTGTTCTATTACAAATTAACATCTGTTGGCCTTTTACACCCAAGCCTACTGGCTCATCAGGCCAGAGTTTATCACCGGTTTCCTTGGCTTGAAGCAACAAGGAGTTCAATTCCTCCTGGATGGGACGCTAGTCCATCACAGGTTACCTTCCCAGTATATTTTACTGGTACCCATTTATACTGCTGGGTGAAGAGAGCGACACTTGTGATAAGACCTTGCCCAGGGGTCAGCATGGTGGAAGTCTAACAGGGATTCAAATCCATGACCTCTTGATCATGAGCTCAGCACCCTAACCACTACGCCACCGGCCCCACTGTTACAAAGTCTTCATCTTTGCATGTTCTCCCTGTGCTTGCATGGGTTTCCTCTGGTTACTCCAGTTTCCTCCCACAGACCAAAGACATGCACATTAGGTTAATAGGCTGTTCCAAATTGCTTCTAGCTGTGAGTGTGAATATTTGTGTATGTGTTGGACCTGCGATGGTCTGGTGGGCTGTTCGGGGTGCACCCCGTCTTCACCCAGTGTCGGCTGAGATAGGCTTCAGCTGCCCCGCAACCCTAGTACTATAAAGTGGTTCGGCAAATGAGTGAGTGATTGAGTGAGCGTGAACTAGCTCAGATACAACTGAAACACAGGATTATATCAAATGACTGATCATGGGTCAGGTATTGTGAAACACTATTTATAGGTGTATTACTAAAGCCTCCTTAGCACTGCAGGTAGATTTATGGGGTAATCTGCTTCCTTAATTACTTTTGACAGTGATTGATTAGTTACCTGCTGCAGCAATAGTCTGTCACAACTAGGAGCACCACATATAGATTCCTAGAAGTGTTGTGGGCTAATTCTTTTATTGAAAGGAAGCAGTCAAGGTAAGTGTTTAGAGTGATTTCAATAAACATACCTTGAGATGTCACCATGTTTTTCCAAGAACAGCTTCACATTGAAGTTATATCTTAATGAAAATAAAGAATGATACTTGTTATTAATTTTATTTATTCATTCATTTTCTAAGACACTTAATCCTAATTAGGGTCAGGGAGGCTGGCGCTTTTCTCAGCCGACTTTGGGCGAAGACAGGGTACACCCTGAACAGCTCATCAGGGCATTGCAGGGCCATCACATATACAACCATTCACACTCACTCTTACACCTAGGTGATCATGGGCAATTTGTAACAGCCAATCAGCCTACTGTGCATATTTTTGGACTGCGGGAGGAAACCGGAGTACCCGTAGGAAACCCACGCAAGAACGGGGAGAATATGCAAACTCCACATAAACACGCCGTGCCCGGGAATTGAACACAGGGCCTTCTTGCTGTGAGGCGAACATGCTAACCACTGAGCCACTGTGCTGCCTATTAATTTTATTCATTCATTCTCTGAACCGATTAATCCTAATTAGGGTCACGGGGAGGCTGGCGCCCATCTCAGCCGACTCTGGCAGGGGGCAGAGTACACCCTGGACAGCTCACCAGGCCATCGCAGGGCAGAAACACAGCAATGCAGCCTTCTCTTTACGAAAGTCAGCAATGGTTCTTTTACATGCCTCTTACCACTGACAGTGAGAAACATGGCTGGCCTTTGATAACCCAGTTAGCTGCACTGAGGGGACAGCAGTGAGCGGGCCACCACTGTCCTGTCTATTAATTTTATTTATTTATTTATTTTATTTACAGTAGTGTGCAGTGAAGATTATACACCACCACTTGTGTCTAAAAGGGCTCCTAATAAAAACAAGTAAAAAAATTACTGAAAATGTATTGAACAATGCTGCTGTAGGCAATGAGAACCAAAAAAAATCTGTGAACACTGTGCCTGAAAGGTTAAATGTTGTAATCAAAGTAAATTGAACAGCCTTTTTCCAAAAAAAAAAAGATACTGATATTTTTGTTATTACTATATATTCATGTTTGTTTACTTATTCTCATCAATATGATCCATTATTACATGAAATAAATACTTGAATAGTACTTGGTTTCTGATTTATCTTCATTTTGATAAGTTGTATAAGTATACTGTATTTTTTTATTTCTTCACTCGCCAAACAATTCAATATGGTTTGAAGTTCATTTACGCTATGCAAAATTAAAAAAATAAATAAATAAATTTGCGTCAGCTTGAAATTTTTCTGAAAAATTGTTATTTTCAGTGTTTTTGTTTATTAGCCATACTTTTACCTCAATATACTTGTCGGAATGATTTATTTATTTATTTTAATTTTTTGATTCTCATTGCCTACAATAGCATCGTTCAAAAAATTATAGAGAAGTAATTTTTTAATTCTTTTTATTAGGAGCCCTTTTTACAGAGCCTTTAAAGATGAAAAAAGATGGGTTTCTCGTGCGCACGAGAAACTATCGCGTGCGCACCAGTTGCCTAAGGTTTCTCTCTCTAAGGAGAGAAACCTATCCTTTTTTTTTTTTCCCCATGTCCCTTTTCTCATGCACACGCGATAGTTTCCTAATATTAGCCTAATGTGCATGTCTTTGAATTGTGGGAATACACCAGAGTACCTGGATGAAACCCATAAAGCACAGGGAGAACATGCAAATGCCACACAGACATACCCGAGCCAGAGACTCAAACTAAGGACCTTTTTTCTGTGAGGTGGACATGCTAACCAATATGCCAACATGCCACCCTCATCCACACATTACTGGTCATTGTATTAAATGGGTGTTACAACAGGAAAAGAGGCTACTCCAGGACTATAGGGTTGGGAAACTGTGTTCTGATCTAGCTGGTATTCTAAAGCATTCTTGGTTTGGCTGTATCACAAATTAAACCAACAACATTGCTCACACCCCTGCAAAGTATTTCTGCAAATTTGACACCAAATGAGGCTTCTGTCAGGGATGAAAGAGTACTTATGGCCATGCTCCCACAGTCTTTGCTCTTATTCAAAACTATTGACTCTGGTCTTAGTGATCTATTTTGTCTTCTCACAAATTAACCTCCCATAATTGATGAGGGCACAACATCAATAATTCAATGACACTGATTCTGACCAGATTAATGATGTGGTCTATTCAACACCCTGAACAATCTCTCTAGTGTCAAGGTTAAAATAAAAGTCTTGCTGTAGTGATTGGTTAATAGCGCTGGACTTCTGGTTTATACTCCCTTTAAAACAAAAGGGAAGAGTTCACTGATTAGAACTGTACACTGATTAGAAAGGTACATGTGACTTTTTGCCCTCTGACTTTCATATTAGATCAGAAGTTTGCATCCATATGAACATAATAGCCTCTAGCTTGCACAATGTCTTTGTCCTAACACACTGAAGGTTTTTTTTTTTTTTTGTGTATAAAAATAAACAGCATGAACTAGCATTTACCTTGTCTTACCACAATGAGCTGATAGTGGGCTTAAAAATTAATGGCATTGACTTACGAGAATGAATAATATCACTGGCTTCCAAACTTGAATCCACATTACATTAGTTGTACAAAATGAAGGTGGGGTTAATATATAATATTGTGTCCTGTCTAATTATTTTCTCAACCATAGGAAACAAAAACTGAGAAAATATATGAACACTATTCTCATTAATGTGAGATAGAAAGCTCAGCTTTATTGTATTGCCCACCTGATTCATAGCTGCTCATTTCCTTTATGAAGTACTGATACTGAAAAAAAAAACATGAATATGGAAAAATGAAGATCAGCTCAGCAAATGGTTGGACATTCTGACTGCAAATGCTTAAGACTAAGAAAAAAGGTAAGTAATAGTACAAGCAGCTGAGGGTCGACAGGAAGAAAGGTGTTAATTACTTATTGATCCAGTTTAGTTAATAGTTTCCTATAATGTTCAGGTGAAAAGTGAACTGTATGGGGGATTATAGTCAGCACTAAAAGAGAGAACGGGAAAACCACTGTAAGCTCCTTTAGGTGCATAACTATAAAATGTTCAATGCTAGATTAATTTGCTGCCATGCTGGCTTTCAGAATTTTCTTCTCACAATCATCAAAAGTGCCTTTGATGGGTTTCCTGGAATATTTAATATCTTTATCCACCAGTTAAGTGCCTTTATCCTTAGATCATTCCCAGGTCCTACTCTTCTCATGGTATATGAAACATACTTATCTTTTTATGGTGTTGGTGTTATTTCACAGTAAATCTGTTCCCCTTTAGCCTTGAGTACTTTCAGCATCCTAAATATTCCAAATCAGCTTATTTCAATAATGTAAAATGACAGTCTTTTTATTTAATATTATCTAATGCTAACTGCTAACCTAAATTATGCCAAACAAGTTTCATTGCAGCGGTAATAGTAATGCTAAACAGTGTACTACTGTTTGTGCGTGTTGTACATCCAAGCCTCAGACACTTTTAAGTCAGACCATAAGCGAGGAGGTAAGTTTCCTTCCTATTGCTATCCATTTCTTCCTGGCCAGATCGATGACATTAATGCCATTATCCATCTGCAGCATGCCACCTAATCTTTTATTTAGTATAAGGGAGGTCGATGCTTATTCATCACTTCCAATTTGTTGCATTAGCTGCTTGTCAGTCCAGTTTTCTGTCCCTTGAATTTTCCCTGAATTTAAATATAATTTCCCTGAATATTCCATGATAGATAAGATATAGTGGGTATATAAAAGAATACACATACAAATATATTTCCAGCTGTATTTCCAGCTGTATAACACTGATTCTGGACACACCCATGCTTTCCCACGAATGAGTTGGACTTTACAATGTTTTTGTGGGTATTCGAGAGATAACACATAATCAAACCCTGATCCATCAAAACCCAATTCAGTACAGGACTATGAAAGGTGCACTTTTGGTGAAGGTCAGTTGAGTTCATGGGATATATAGGGGGCATTCGGGAGACATTCTAATCAGATGCCTGAGCCACCTCAACTGGCTCCTCTCAATGCGAAGGAGCAGCGGCTCTACTCCAAGCTCCTCCCGGATGACAGAACTTCTAACCCTATCTCTAAGGGAGAGCCCTGCCACCCTGCGATGGAAGCTCATTTCAGCCGCTTGTATTTGCGATCTTGCTCTTTCGGTCACTACCCAAAGCTCATGACCATAGGTAAGGGTAGGAACGTAAATCAACTGGTAAATTGAGAGCTTTGCCTTCCGGCTCAGCTCCCTCTTCACC
>JBCNYH010000001.1:79197012-79215919 GCA_039654325.1 Tandanus tandanus
TATATATATAATCAAAAAAGTAAATGTGCAAAAATACTGCCTTTTTCCAGCCTATTAAAATTCTTAGAAAGGCAAATGAAATTGTTAGGGGGAAATTGTTAGGCTAAGGCATGAGGGCACAATACACTATATAAAAATTGCTATAGTTTTATAGTGAAATTTTAATATTACTATAGAAATATTTATATTATGTAAATTGCCCTCATGCCTGTTTTCCCTTATGGTTCTCCTTTTTATCTGTTTTGTCTTAGCTAATTTTTCTGGACTCCCTGCAGGCATATGGACATCATACTCACTCACTCACTCATTTGCCAAACCACTTAATCCATACTACAGTCGCGAGAAGGCTGGTAATTATCTCAGCCGACACTGGGCGAAGGCAGGGCACATCCTGAACAGCTCGCCAGGCCATTGCAGCGGATATTTTAATTCTGTTTAAAAAAGGTTTATGGAGTGTAGTTTAACAGAATTTCTTTTATTTTAATATTACAGTGCTTGTAATGTTAAAATAAAATAAATCCTGTTAAACTACACTCCACTTACCATTTTTAATCAGAAGTATGATGCCCATATGATGTAAAGCAGCACAAGAACTCAGTCTCCTCCTTAATACTAAAAACCAAAACCAAGAATGTGTGCATAAACCTCCACTACTGATGGCACTTGACAGAACCCCGATCAGCAAGGTTGATTATTTTAAACACCTGGGTGGTTTCACCAACACAGCCCATGATATAGTGTCTAGAATTGGTCAAGCATGGCATGGTCAAGCATGGCAACCCCCACCTATAGGTCTACTAACTTGAAAGTCTTCATAGTCTTCTGTTGAGTTTATTTCCCTGTACGTCTGAAAGTGCTGGTCCCTTATGACTTCCTTCACAAAGAAACTTGATGGCACATATACATTTTTTCCTGAGTACTGTCTAAAACATTGCATGGAGAACTCAAAAAAACAACAGAGAGTTATGCAGCAATCTTCCACGCATCACCAGTGTCATCCAGAGTCATAGATTATCTCTGGCACGCCACATAATAGACAAAATTAGCCAGCAAGGAAAGTTCTGGCATTGTACTCAGATGCTAAAATCCATCCTTGAGGAAGACAACAGTCTGACATGCAGTGACCTGGATAATGCGTTGCAAGACAGAGATGTAAGGAGGAAACTCATCGTGTCATCAACTGAAGCTGGACGATCTGGCAGGCTGGCACAATGCATTTCTAAAGTACAGTACTTTACCACTAGCCAACCAGCCAAAGTGTCTTAAGTAACAGTGTCATGTAATATGGTATTTTCTAAACTGTGCATGTATGTATTGTGCTATATATTTGGTGAGTAATTTTATTTTATAAAATGATTTGAAAGTCTCTACCATAATTGATGTTTCCAGTTTGCATCATTAAGGTGGGGGGTGGGGTGGGGGGGCTGTTTGCAGTGGTTAGCACATCCGCCTCACAGCAAGAAGATCCTAGATTCAAGTCCTAGGCACGGGCATTTCTGTGTGGCAAACTGTTCAGGATGTACCCCTCCTTCACCAAGTGTCGGCTGAGATAGACTTCAGCCTCCCTGTGATGGTATTAGGAGTAAGCAGTTCTGCAAATAAATGAATTACTGAATGAAAGGTAGAAGGATTTAGCTATTCGTAAGCTAAAATTACATTCAGAGATGATTGTGACTAGCTAAAAGTTCATGGATTAGCACATTAAGCTCATATGAGTGATATGAGAGGGCGGCACGGTGGTGCAGTGGTTAGCACGTCTAACTCACAGCAAAGAGGTCCTGGATTCGATTCCCGGGCTCGGGGCGTTTCTGTGTGGAGTTTGCATGTTCTCCCCATGCTTGCTTGGGTTTCCTCGAGGTACTCTGGAACTTGCAAAAACATGCACAGTAGGCTAATTGACTGTTCCAAATTGTCCCTAGGTGTGAGAGTGAGTGTGCATGGTTCTTTGTGTGTTGGCCCTGCGATGGCCTGGCAAGCTCTTCAGGGTGTACCCCGAGCTCGTCCAGAGTCGGCTGAAATTTTTTTTTTTTTTTTTTATTAATTAATTAATTTATTTATTTAAAAAAAAATAATTTATATTTTTGATTTTGTTATACTGTATTAGTCCTGCAAGGGAAATTATTGTCTCTGCATTTAACTCATCCAAAGGGAGCACACACATGTAAACAGTGAGCGTACACACACAAACTCAGAGCAATGGGCTGCCACACATATTTGGGGCGCCCGGAGAGCAGTTGGGGGTTAGCTTCAGCCATGAATGTGGAGGACGGGAAGATGCAGCTCTCCCCCCCACCACCACACTTTTTACCTGCTGGTTCGGGAATCAAACCAGCAACCTTTCGGTCCCAAATCCATTTCTCTAACTATTAGGCCACGGCTGTGCCGTGGGCGCCAGCCTCCCCGTGACCCTAATTAGGATTAAGCGGCTTAGAAAATGAATGAATGAGTGAGTGATATGAGTTCATTTTAATATTAACATGTTTCAATTTAATCAATTAACATAAGTGATCTTTCAGGTTTGTTTGCTTCTCTAAATATGTACATTGAAAGGTAATATGTCCACATTAGCAGATAACTAGAAATTCACAGATTCTTGCAGCTAGCTTGAATTTCATAATTCTGGTCTATTAAACAGACAACAAATTACCTCATTTAAATCTTTTAAACATTTTTTCCCCACTGAATTCAGGAAGCATAATCATTACAGTAAACCTTTTTGTTAGCTAAGTAGCTAGCCTAATTTACACTGCAGGCAAGAACAAGGTAAGAGTGAAGCAAAGAGCAAGGTAGAAAGTTTCAATTTACACTGCCTCCATTTCTAAATCATCATTCAGCAGGGTTCATAATGATTCATAATGCAGCAGCAGGTTTGTGCTCCAATGAAAACTAGAGTAGAGAATAAAGCAACAGTTCAAACCCAAAGCAGCAGGTATGAAAAGAATGAGTAAGAGTCTGTAGATGCTGTTTTAAATCTAAATATATCCTGCACATTGTGATTAGTTACAAGTTTATTTTAAAGTAGTTCTTTAAAGGCAGTTTATTTTTATGTAGCTGATGTTAAGTGAGAAGCAAATTTTAGTATGTCTTTTATGGCGATCGCTAATTTGGTAGTTATTGAAATCTGTCAGCTCATAACACATAGATTAGATTTACCGGACAGAGTGCAGGGTATTGTATGGTAACTTAAGCAGATTTAAACTTTTAGACCAGGTTATGTTAAATATATAATTAAATCAGAAATTAAGTACTGCTTTGCTGTAACTTACTGCTTCTTTAAAACTGGGTAAGTACAGTTGTTGCTCTTTTAATGCTGGAGTTTGTGATCTGGAAAACTAACCATATTTGAAAGTTGCATCTCTTCAGGGCTCCGGCTAAAACCTCCCATGCCCTCAGAGGTCCTTCCAAAGTTACGCTCCCTCTCCACATGCTCTAGGTGCAGGTTCATGCAGGGTAGTGTCATGCACGAGCAGAGACATTTCTTTGGATATTTCCCAGCGGACCGCAAGGCAGTGATTGGTCAACATTTTTACAGGCCACAGATAACAGATTTTTTCAAACCTTTTTCAGATTCCATAAGTTGTTGATTGCTGCTGGGTTGTGAAGACCATTTTAACCAGTATAACAGTTTGTGCATCCAGCTATAAATTTACCAACCCCAGCTTTAAGCAGAATTGCATTGACATGAATGTATTCGATGATGTGTAGCTGGAAATGTTTTTTAGTCAAACTTGTGAGTTTTTGTGTATCATTTTAATTGAAGTGTTGTATTTAGGTTGATTTTGGCATGCATTTCTATTATTACAGGTGCACCAGACTGTTTCCACTGCCCTGCTAATCGATGTTCAACACCTCCTGTTCATCCCATAACAGAATTCATTTACTAATTTTCCACATCCCTCAGACACCGAAATAGGCACATGTTCTATGTACTGGTAAATGGAGCCGCTGTTTTCTTTTTAGCTTCATGGTGTTACAACTGCAGTTTAGTGTCTATTGAGATATCTAATGGGCTTCCAGTGATATTTTCTTGTCATATCTGTGTATATCAGTCTAACATCTCTGTGGCATATGCAAATTCACAGCAACATACTTAATTTATTGTATGTTGTATGGCAGGTGGCACTGTGGTGTAACGCTTTGCACATCAACCTCACAGAAAGAAGGTCCTGGGTTCGAGTTACAGGCTCTGCGTTTCTGTGTGGAGTTTTCCCTTTGCCTGCGTGGGTTTCCTCCAGGTACTCCAGCTTCCTTCCACAGTCCAAAGACATACACGTTAGGCTAATTGGCTGTTCCAAATTACTCCTAGGTGTGAGTGTGAATGCTTGTGTACAATGGTGTGACAAGCTGTTCAGGGTGTACCCCGCCTTCGCCCAGTGTTGGCTAAGATAGGTTCCAGCCTCCCCATAACCCTAATAAAATTAAGCAAGTTGGCAAATTAGTTACTGGGTGACTGAATGTTGTATGCCTGATTGCCTTTTGAAAATGGGCAGGCCTGAAAACAATGTACACAAAAATCATAAGGAATGTGCTATTAAGCCCAGATTGAATATGTCAGTGGACATGACATGCCATATTGACTTCAGTAATGCCAAATGTAATTTCATAACTCAGTTCTTTTTTTTCCATCCTAAAGCACACAACAGCTGTTGAACGTGCTTTTCAGCAATGCGATAAGATATTTACTGTGGTATCTACATTTACCTTTTATTTGTCAAGAAAACCTTAAAAAGGTGCAGAGGGAAATTTAATGGAGTCTATCATTAGCCCAGTATATGTAAGTGGAACTACTGGCACTCATAATGATAGTAATTTGCAATGTCACATGCAGCTTGATGCTGGTGACAAGACTAAGCATCTCGAGGTTGGCTCAGGAAATACTGACGATACATTGTTTGTAAGAAATTTTCCTCTCTTTTATCATAATCTACAAGCAGAGTTGCTGCTTCAATCTCTCACTGTTCAATCATTGAAGACTTGCACTCTGTACATGACATCAGCCATCTATAATTACTTCTTAAACTGAATGAGAAATGTATATTTTTAGTATTCCAGTTGAAGCCATTAAGACTCTTATTGATGATCTGAAAATTGAAGATCTTTTGCAGATTCGCTATACCAGCACAATGAAATGAAAAAAGATGGTGTTCAAAAATCAGTTTAATTATGTGGAATCAGTGCCTTAGATAAAATGAAGCAGGCAAACAGTTCTTGCCTCAGTCTGTCCCCATAAAAACAAATACCTAAAACTCAGTGCAAGTCTGTAAGTGAACAATATAGAGAGGAACACACCCATAGTTAAATTAAAGATGTGTGAGATCAGGAAAAAGACTTCTCTAGGCTTGATCCTTTATTAGGATTCTCTGCAGTTGTAAAGACTCTTGAATCAGGCCGAATGAAACCCAAAATACAGGGTTAAACAAAAAAACCTTCCACATTCAAATATATGTAAATGAAAAAAAAAAATGACTAAAGGGAAGCAAATGGGGCTAGCACGCCACCTCAGAGCAAGAAGATCCCGGGTTCGAGTTCCAGGCTCAGGTGTTTCTGTGTAGTGTTCCCCATGCTTGTGTGGGTTGTCTCCAGTTACTACGGTTACTTCCCACATGCCGCTTATTGTCCCTAGGTGTGAGTGTGAATGGTTGTGTGTTGGTCATGCAATGGTGTGGCAAATTGTTCAGGGTGTAGATATGCTCCAACCTCCCCGCAACGTGTCCAAATAATGATGTATAAAATCAGTACTGAATGAAGTTTCATCATTCATTCATTTTCTGAACTGCTTAATCCTAATTAGGGTCGCGGGGAGGCTGGCGCCCATCTCAGCCGACTCTGGCGAGGGCAGAGTACACCCTGGACAGCTCGCCAGGCCATCGCAGGGCAGAAACACGCTGACGGCAATGCAGCCTACTCTTCATGAAAATCAGCAATGGTTCTTTTACATGCCTCTCACCATAGACAGTGAGAGACATGGCCGGCATTTGATAATCCAGCACCCTACCACCGGGCAACCACTGTCCTGAATGAAGTTTCATTTGTGCAAATAATAATTTGATAATATTAACTAATTCATTCATTCATTCATTTTCTAAGCTGCTTAATCCTAATTAGGGTCGTGGAGAGGCTGGTGCCCAACTCAGCCGACTCTGGGCAAGGGCAGGGTACACCTTGAACAGTTCGCCAGGCACTCTCACAACCAATCACACAAACTCTCACCTAGGGGCAATTTGCAACAGCCAATTAGCCTACTGTGCGTGTTTTTGAACTGTGGGAGGAAACCGGAGTACCCGGATGAAACCCACACAAGCATGGGGAGAACATGCAAACTCCACACAGAAATGCCCGAGCACGGATATCGACCCCAGACCTTCTTGCTGTGAGGCAGACGTGCTAACCACTGTGCCAACGTGCCGTCAATTTTATTAAACCTTTGAAATGTTGGAGGGTTTTTTTTTGTTGTTTTTTTGTGGGGGTGGGGTCACTATATACTGGCTGTGCATCTTACACTTGCAGACCTATTACTACAACACAAGGATTGACCAGCAGCAAGTTGCAGGTTTTTTTCAAGATTCCAGATTTTTTGTTCAGGATTTGGTCATGGGTCAGTGGGTCAAAGTGATGAAATACCTGGAGAAAATGGTATATGCAAAGGGTTTTATCCAACACCGGCTGCTCTAAGACTACATGGCAAGTTGTGCTTCCTCTAAAATGTCACCAAAAGGTTTTGTCAAATATGTACTGTTGTGTTTACATTAATATTAATATTACAAAGAGCACGCTACAACATGTTCAACATTCAGTACATTCACAATCAGTGAGTATTTCTCGCAGGTCATCTAATGTGATTTTTTTTTCTCACACATTTACATGGCAGCACAATTCATTATATCCAGGAAAATCGTAGCTTCTCTGCAGTTCTATGGCACTATGCTCTGTTTCCAAAGATGTTTATTGGACAAATGCTTGAAAAACTTCCCACCCATGTATGCTCAGGCTGGAATGCTTTCAGTTGTCCAGGTTCCAGAGTAGTCAGTTCACAACAACTACAGAGTACTCCTCGCATTTATAGAGATAAATTTATTTATTATTAACTGTATTTGGTGTGGGTGGGACAAGACGCTGGGCTGCTGCATGATGATTGGGGGAGATGTTGAAATGGTGGGTCCTCTTTTTGATTGACAGCAGCATGGAAGCTTTTTGTTTATTTGGACATTGATTTTTAGCAAGTGGTATGGTGGCATAGTGGTTAGGACTGATGCCTCACAGTAAGAAGGTCTTGTGCTCATGTCCCAGGCTTGAGCACTTCTGGAGTTTGCATGTTCTCCCTGTGCTTGTTTGGATTTTCTCCGGATACTCCGGTTTCCTCCCACAGTCCAAAGACATGAACATTATGCTAATTGGCTGTTACAAATTGTCCCTTGTTGTGAGTGTGAATTGTTGTGTGTGTTGGCTCTGCCATGGTGTGGCGAGCTATTTAGGGGAACCCCGACTTCGCCCAGTATTAACTGAGATGGGCTCCAGCCTCAATGTGACCCTAACAGGAGTAGGCGGTTTGGCAAATGAGTGAGTGAATGAGTTGAATTTTTGCAAGTAACTGCTGCTCATAATCTGTTTTTGCTACCGATATAGTTTACTATATTCATTTGTACATATCCTACTGTAAATAAAAGCATAAATATAGATAACATATATATCTTGAGTTTCCTCCCTCTTTTAGTTTTGTAATGTTTGTTTGTTTAGTAAAGTTTGTTAGCTAGCTGTGCATGATGGCAGACAATGTGCGAAACTCAGAATTAAACAGCAGGGTAGGGTTGGTTTGCTTCAGAAGTCAGGGAAAATAACCAGTCTTTTCAACTCTCCCGATGTGGTAAGGTGAGCTGGCTGACGGGTCATGCTGTGTTAAAGAGAATATACAGATTTTAAAGAAATTATCTCAGGGTGTTTGGTCAAAACTGTTTTTTGGGGCTCTGGCTAACTTTCACAGGACATACATAAGAATTTACATATAAATAACACGATGCAATATTTGGCAAATTGCTGTATGGTGACAGACCACCAGCCACCACTGGGTTTATTCCATAGTGAAGTAAGTAATTTTAACTCTTAATATTCTTTCACTGCGATGGCCTGGCGTGCTGTCCAGGGTGTACTCTGCCCTCGCCCAGAGTCGGCTGAGATGGACGCCAGCCTCCCCGCGACCCTAGTTAGAATTAAGCAGTTCAGAAAATTAATGAATCTTCTTTCAGGTATGTCACCCAACATTGTCTCTGTGCCGGTTTAGGGTTTACCCCATTGCTTTCTGTGCCGTTAATTGATTACATTCTGGATTCGCTGATTCATGGCATCCTTAATTATGAAACAGGGTTGTATTGATGTACCCTTGTGGATTGGTGGTATGGGTTGAAGTTTGGCTTAGTTATGACTTACAGGGTTTTTCCAAATAACTTCCTTCTTGATGGCTTTATAATGTAGAAGGCTCAGTTCTTTCATGTTGTTTGATTTTTTTACTTTGTGTTCAGCCATACTTAAGGCAGCTTTGCTTGTAATTAAGATAAGCTGGCTGGTGGGTGGGTGCCACATTAGCGTAGTGGTTAGCACATCCACCTCACAGCAAAAAAGGTCCTGGGTTCAAGGGCCAGACTGGGACGTTTCGAGGTGGAGTTTGCATGTTTTCTCTGTACTAATGTGTTTTTTTTTCTGGGTACTCTGGTTTACTCCTACAGCCCAAAAACATACAGAATAGGCTAATTGGCTGTTCCAAATTGCCACTAGGTGTGAGTGTGAATGGGAATGGTTGTGTGTTGGCTCAGCACTTTAGTGTATGCAGCATTCATTCTTGAGCCTATTGCTCAGCAGTGAGATGTCATTCTCCAAGCCTACTGCTCCCATGCCACAGTGGCACTTCTCTTTTGTCTTCTGTTGTGTTATCTCTTTTTTGTCTTTTTTTGTGTTTGCCCTGCAGTTGGGTTACAATTGTGTTGAACAGACTGTTTTTTTTTTTTTTTTTTAGTTTCTTTGTAAATCCTTATTGTTGTGCTAAGGGGGTAGAACTTCAGGCCTGTGAGAAGCACCATTCCATTCCCCTTATTTCTAAGAGTGTACAGTACAGTAGCTTGTTATAGTGTTCAGAATGAAAAATGCACCTGTGATCTTCCAAAGTCTTATAAGCAGTGGATAAATGCGACGCTTACCGTGATGATTCAATTGTGTACACATTAGCCTTTGACTGTACCTTGTCATCTAGCCATGGCTAACCTTAGACTAAAGCTGGGCAAAAGTGACTTTTTCAAAAGGCTTTAGTCACTTAGTATGTGGTTAAAGTAATTGGACAAGGCCTCTCGAGAACTCTTGCGGACAAGGTTCGTGCTGTTGAAAACCTCTCTCCTGCTACTAAAAACATGATTTGCACAGGTCTTTGGCCATGGCTGGTTACTACAGAAATGTGTGTAGGAACTTAGCATTGGTCTTACATTGTTAAGCTTTTGAGTTGCACTTGTTTGTGATGTGACTTGTGAACATGCATTTAAAAGTGTGAAAGCTTTACCAATCTCTGAACCTGTGTTAAAAGTCCCTAACGCCAAGCAATTATTCAAGCTAGAAGTAGATGCCAGTGCTGTTGGAGCTGGGGCTGCACCACTTTGAGAATGTGAGAAGTCTCAACCAATTTGTGTGCTCTGTTTGTAAGTTTCTAAAAAATCAACTTAATTACTCCGCCGCTGCAGAGGAGACACTCGCTACCTACAACACTTTGAAGTGTATATTGGCCCTAGTGCACTCCCTACAATCATTCATTCTGATCATAGCCCATTAGTTTTTCTCCAAAGAATGTATAATTGCAATCAGCGACTAATGACGTGGTCCCTGGTTTTTATTTCAACCAAACAGGAGCCACACCTGAGAATTTAGTGAAAGTGAAAATCAAATGATTTAAACAAGTAGAAGGTGTGACTCCTGCTGGATTGGAATAACCCTGGCTGAGTTAATGCAGTCCGGAAGATTAGATTCCGTTCGGTTATCATTCATTTTCTAAACCGCTATAATCCTAATTAGGGTAGCTGGGAGGCTGGTGCCCATCTCTGGTGCCCAACTCTGGGTGAAAGCAGGGTACACCCTGAACAGCTCGCCAGACCATTGCAGGGCAAACAGACACACACAACCTTGCAAACTCACACATAGGGGTGATTTGGAACAGCCAATTAGTCTCATGTGCATGTTTTTGAACTGTGGGAGGTAACCGGAGTACCCGGAGGATATCCACGCAAGCACGGGGAGAACATACAAACTCCACACAGAAACGCCTGAATCAAGCCCAGACCTTCATGCTGTGAGATGGACGTGCTAACCACTGCGCCGCCGGGCTGCCTCAATTCAGTTCTTTTTGTCTTATAGTACAAACCCCCACCCCCAAGGGTTTCTCCCGTCTATCTGTCCATGGAAACTTGCCGCATGACGTAAAATAATCTGGGTCTGAAGTTTTGTGGATAATTCATCAGTTAGATAATGTTGGAGGTGGATGGTATCTAATTAAGGTCAGGTCAGTTCGCTTGTACCAACAACGTAAACTTAGTTGTGTTCTCTTTTGTTTTTTATTTTAACTACACGAGTCTACCTCCTGTGGCCCATGCACATTTTCTCTATAAATTTGGACTGATTCTATTTTTATTAACTTTCTGGCAAACTCGCACACATGTGTAAATATGTAAATAAACCACTCTGTGTGATAATTGTGTCTGGTTCTGTGTGTGTTGACTGAACTTCCACACTCCACAAATGTTGGCCCCTTCTCACCCCTAGGGTTGCAACATTTTACAATGCGAACCTGCTCTTGATTTTACATTATCTTGACAGATTTGACTGCTCTTATTTGTTAGTGATGTGCCTATTAGAGTCAACAACACAAGCAACCAAGGTTTGTTATCTTATGGGGATTTGCTCCTCAAATGTAATGTGATGTTTTGGAAAGCTGGTGAAATGTTCTTGTTTCTCAGGTTAGTCCTATTGGGGCTGACCTTTCTTAGTGATGTTTGTCGTACCTTTGGGAGTTTGTTATTCTTCTTTATTGAAGTGTGTATTTATGACAGGAGAAAACATTTTAAATTCAGATATTTTTCTTTTTCTATTTTGGTAGGATTACTTTTTGACCCATGGACGATGGAAGCATTTGGAATGTGGGGGGAACAATGTGGTGCAAAGGTCCTTCCCCAGAATCCCCCCCCCCCCCCTTCATTTTTTTTAACGCAATCAATTCCATTTCCTGAATTCTAGCACATTTCTGCAGGCTGTAATATAGCTTTAATACTAGTCTGGGACAAAGGAATGAAAAAAAAAAAAAATTTATCCACCCACACATCTTGGGCTGTGGTGGCTCAGCCATTAAGGCTCTGGGTTAGTGATCCAAAGGTTGTGCCCCAGTACCACCAAGCTGCAACTGTTGGGCCCTTGAGCAAGGCCCTTAACCCTCACTTGCTCAGTTGTTTAAAAGTGATAAATGTAAGTCGCTCTGGATAAGGGTGTCTGCCAAATGTCATAAATGTAAAATATGTACAGTATATATAGAATATGCACATAAAATAAATGTTGATTCCAGGGTCCATTGTGGATTTGCAGATTTGCTATTTGCGTCACATTTTATTCTTAAGACCCAGATACCTTTCACCACTCACCTCAGTAAAGGAACGTTCTCCACTGACCCTGCATTCTGACTCTGGCTCTGACTCAGATGGTTTACGAGGCATCTTTTTACACTGATAAATGTAATAAACTAAAAAAGTTAAGAAATAAGCATAAAATAAAGCATCATTAAATGATGTTTGATGTTAATATCATTTCACAAGTGTATGTGATCATATTATTAAAACATAATGGTATTTTTTTTATTTTTATAAAATGCTGGGCAGCACGGTGGCATAGTGGTTTGCACGGTTTTGCAAATGAATGATGGGTAGCTTTAACTTCGTTTCCATCTCAGAACTGCTCACATTCTCAGAGGAAAAGCCCATGGTTTGGCCACCAAAAGCACAACTTAACCTACTTAACCTACTACTCACAACTCTTAACCTACTACTCACAACTCTTAACCTACTACTCACAACTCTTAACCTACTACTCACAACTCTTAACCTACTACTCACAACTCTTTGTTGTGATAAAGTTAAGGCTGGATAAAAAAAATCCTGGTTTCTCATCAGTGCCTGCACTTGGAAATTGGGGGCATGTCTAATGTTCTTTTATTTTATTTTATTTATTTATTTTACAAAAAACACTCTCAAAACCTTAGACAACGTAAAAACCACACAGAAGGTGATTCGGTGATAGATGCTGTGATTGTGATTGTGAGATTAGTTCTGTTTGAAATAGCTCAATTTTGAAAAGATTTTTTGAACTGCAAGGCTGCTGTTCTTTTCCAGTTGTTCTGAGTTTCAGAATTTAATAAATGTTAAATATACATCTAAAAGACTGGTCATCTAGGGTGCACTGTATAGCTTCAGTCAGTTTTAGCTTACATTACGTTTAGCTTTAAAAGCTTTGGGGCTTCGTCAGTCACCTCATTTCTCTATTAAAAATAAATAAATAATGTGTGCCACATTTAGGTTTTCACAAAGTTCTGATGAGAAACCAGACTTTTTTTTTATCCGGCCTAATGTCCATCTTGTCTGTGGCATAAAAAAATAAAACTTCAGTGAAAGAAAAGCAACCTACAATAAGTTAGCAAAAAAGGGAAAGTAGCTTTCAAATTTTGTCATTAATAGTAACATTATTGTTTTGACTTTAAGACTAATTTAACATTATCTAGGGTTAATATAGAGCTTCTGTAACACAAGCTTTTTTTTTTTTTTATGGCAGTGTGAATAATCCAACTTCAGAACCCTGCAGTAACGGCTCGCTTGCTGTATGCTGGGCTGCACCCAGTAACAAAAACATTTTGGAGCTTTTGTGCCCAATAGGTACAGACTCCCAGAAGAGTCAAGATATTCAGTTTGTCACTGACAGGTGAAGGGAATATCATTGTCTCCCTACACTGACACCTGCAAGGCAGTGGAATGTATTAGATAGAAAGTGAAAAGTCAGTTCTCAAAGTTGATGTATTTGAAGCAGGGAAAATGGGTCTAATGATCTGAGTGACTTTGACATGGACTACATTGTGAGGATGAAATGACTAGGTCTAAGGAGGGATAACCAGTGAACTGGCAACCGTGTCATGGGTGTTTGAGGCTCATTGAAACTGTCTATGATACAAAGGTGTCAGAACATACAGTGCATTGCAGCTTGATATGTATGCACTCAGGTGGTTTTAATGTTATGGCTGATCAGTGAATATCACTCACGGGCAGACCCTGAACAGATTGGCAGTCCATCGCAGGGAGAGCATACACAGGCATTCAAACTCACAACTAGGGGCAATTTGTAGTAGCCAGTTAGCCTAATGTGCATGTTTTCGGACTGTGGGTGAAAACAGGAGTACCCAAAGGAAACCTATGCAAGCACAGGAAGAAGATGCAAACTCCACACAGAAACATCCTCTCCAAGCCCAGGACTCAAACCCAGGACCTTCTTGCTGTGTAAGGCAGATGTGCTCACCTGTAAGCCACCTTGCCTTCCTTATTGATATAATTCATTATTCATTCATTTTTTGAACCACTTAATCCTAAATAGGGTCACGGGGAGGCTGGCACCCATCTCAGCCAACTCTGGGCGAGGGCAGAGTACATCCTGGAGAGTTCGCCAGGTCATTGCAGGGCAGAAACAAGCAATGGATTGATATCAGTAAGATTAAAAAATAAATAAATAAAATAAAGAATTGTTCTATGTTGGGTTGCCTGTTACTAGGCTGAATTAAATGGTTACTTTTATTATTATTACTTCTCATGCTTCATCAAAGGAAAACACAGTGTAATACTTTGGGTGTTAAATATTCGTGGTGCATTACATTTTCTCTGTTTTACACTGACCAGATAAAGTTTAATTAGGTACAAAACCACACTAAGTCTGATAAATCTGTCATAGTTTCCACTTCATTACACAATTTTGCAGCACAGCTAAAGCATAACGAGGTCTCCCGGGATGGAAGTATAGCCTTGGTCGTACTGTGTGCAGAATATGAGTGTATTAGAAAAATGAAAAAGACAAAACTATTACATATGAGCATTGTATTATTATTTTTTATTTTTTTTCAAAATTCTGATCTATATATCTGATTTATAAATTTGCAAGTGTAACACTGATTTGATTTTATCCATGATGGATCCATGATGTATTAGGATGGAGTGCAAAAACGATTGTGGAAATTTGATTATAAAAGCCAACTTACATTTGGGGTTTCAATAATAATAATGTCGGTCTTTTTTAAATATATTTGTTATTTTACTTTAATGTATGGATTGGCCTGAGCATTGTTTCTGCATGGTACCAGCAAAGCACCTACTATCAACACATATAATAAGCAGAAACACTAAGTGCGAAAAATGCTATGGTACAGACATTGTGAAGAGCTAGGCAATACTTCGAAACATCATATGAGCAAATCCTCACTGCAAGAAGGTCCTGGGTTTGAGTCCCAGGCTCGGCGAGGGCGTTTCTGTGTGGAGTTTGCATGTTCTCCCAATACAGGGATGACCAGTATTTATTATATGTGTATTTAAAAATACCTATTAATTACATAATAGGATTTTATCATTTGTATTTGACAGGGTTGACTAAAATGTCTTCATATTTTATATGAATATACTTGTATGTTCTGTGTTTCATAGATATACTGTAAAATACACTGTCCAGTCACAAAAAAAAAAAAAGTCCCGCATGCTAATATTTTGTTGGACCACCTTTAGCATTGATTAGAGCCTGTGCTCACCATGGCATCAGTTGCTTCAGTTGGTCAGGTCGAGGCTCAGCATCATTATGTTGCAATTAAGTGAAGTCAGCTGACGAATTGAATGTTTTGAAAGAGTAGATTAACAAGGGACTTTTTCTCCAAGGAGCAAGGGGAATTATTTTCACACATGTACTGGTACCACAGAGTCCTGACCTTTACCCTAGTGAAAGTATTTGGGATGTGCTGGAGAAGACTTTATGGAGTGGTTAGATTTTCCCATCAACAATTCAAGATGTTGGTGAAAAATGAACCCAACACTGGATGGAAATAAATGTTATGTTGCTGAAGTTTGTCAAAGCAATGCCACAGTGATTGTGCACTGTAATCAAGGCTAAAGGCGGTCCAACACAATATCAAAGTGCACTTTTTGGCCAGGCAGTGTACTTTCTGTGAGAGGTGTACATTATAAAAATGCTAGAGGATGCATGCAGCCTCTGAATGGTGCCTTCTCATTTATATGCCCAGGCTTGTTGAGATCAGGCAGAACATTAAGCACAAGATGGTAGACATGTAAATGGATACCTTTGCAGATTACTCAATGATTGCACCCTAATTAAAATAGCTGTTTAGTGGGACCGTACATTTGCATACCATTGCATGAATGATTACCTGACACATAATTGATTATGATTCATTTATTCATTCTTTTGCCGATCCGCTAAATCCTATTAAAGTCGAGGGAAGGCCGGAGCCTTAGCCGACTGTGGGTGAAGGCTGGGTACATCCTGAACAGCTCTCCAGTCCATCACAGAGCCAACACACACAACCATTCACACTCACACTTGCACCTAAGGGCAATTTGGAACAGCCAATTAACCTTATGTGCATGTTTTTGAACTGTAGAAGGAAACCAGAGTACCCGGAGGAAACCAGTGCAAGTACAGGGAGAACATGCAAGCTCCACACAAAAACACCCTCACCAAGCCCAGGACTCGAACACAGGACCTTCTTGCTGTGACGCAGACATGCTCACCACTACACCACCTTGCTGCCTATTCCTCTGATAGGTGTGTTTTTTAGCCTAATGATGACCTTTTTTTTTTTTACGTGCACTTATACATCTTTGGAACACATACTGCAAGGTCCCATAATCACCAGCCAAATGTAAAGTCAATGCTTGGAATCAATTCCAGTCATGTTATCTCCTTAATTTGTCATGCAGTAATGAGGAAACATGCCGTAACTAGCCATGAAACTGCTTGTCAGTCAATACAATGAATCAATCTCATTTACTTTTGGTAGGTCACATGACATGATTTGGGTAAACAAACACAAAGTGAGTAGTGCACTGAACTTTGTTGAATTTAACAAAACCTAAATTATGGTGAATTAGTTGCTATGAGTTTTATTGTTAAAATAATTCTGCACACCCTTCATTTTCTTTTCACAAGTTCCCTGATAAACCCAAGCATGTATCATTTTTTTTATTTGAAAAACTTTATAGTAATAGGAAGATTATCAGCAAAAGCTTAAAATAGTTTTTATGGTTGGTTAAAAAGAAAGAACTCTGCCTACAGGTTATTATACTTTTTACAGAAATGAAACATCTGCTTCCATTGCAGAGATAAAGCATTCTAAACTTAGGAAATAAGGGTTTAATTTTGGGAAATGGCTTAGTTGGAAAAACAAAGAAAGTGGGCATGGTACAATGGGTGTGGCAAAATAAGACAAAATGGTCAAAATTGAGACAACCAAAAATCCAACCGTTTTTTTTTGCCACATTGTGATATTGCACATATGCATATATCATATCCACAATATCATGCCAGTCTCTGCACTCATCGGCCAGTGGTAAAGTGTACATATGGTGCCGCAATTTCATACACCTCTATAAGGCTTACCATGCATGGCATTGGGGGAAAAATGAGGTATAATTGGAGGTATGAACCTCCAAACTTCCATCGATACAACCAGTTTATATAGATTTATGGCAAATTAATATATACCTTTTGATTGTACAGTATTTCACAGAAACCAGTTGATAATAAAAGAAGCTATTACGGGCTAGTCTTTGACATCATCTACTGATTTTGATATGACTACGCGTTTTCAGGTTAAGTGGCCATGGCACCTGTCGTGCCTAGAAATATTCATAACAGTTTACAATGACTAAGTTGGGAGATGGAAACTTGTGTACTCATATTATTTTTTTCAAGTACAGGTTTTACGACGGTAGAGTAAAGCAAGTCTGCCTTGTAGTGCAGTTGCCAGCTCCTGATTTCTAGACTGCATCTTAGAGCTTACAATGCATTTTAAAGTTGAACCTATTACAAAATGTTTGTTCACTCTGGCTAGAAAAGACAGATGAGGAGAAAGTGCCATAGAGTGATGGAAAGCATCAACCTATTCATTAGCTGTGATTCCACTATCTGGTGCTAAGGCGATGTGTCAAGGTAAAAGGTTTAAACTATTTTAATTAGCAATTTTTATTATTATTTGTTTTTAATCTATTGTACTGTTTCACCTAAACAGCAAAAATGATTCAGTTGAGCATCTGTCAAAAGCTAACCTATTTTAGCTGAACTAAGCATGAGCTTCCATATTACTATAGTCTAATAGCTGCTGCTCGCTGACAAAAACTCTGCAAATATAACTTTCCATGAAAAACTTTTCACCAACATTTTTCTTCCCACAGCTCGTAAGATGAGTGTTGATGTTTACTGATGTGAATTTTGCCAGTTTTAGAAAGATTTCTCCAACTGAATGAGTTTTTTTGCCCATAGAAATCCTTTGGGATCTCTGTGTCTTTATCCACACATGACCAGGAGGCTGATTTATTATTATAATTTTTTTTTTAAGTGTCCAGTTATATTTCAGTCTGTGAAAATGGTGGGAATATGTATAAAAATGGCTGTAATTTATTGAAGGTTAATGCAAGACTTTTGTTAAGCCCCTTAAATCTGAACGTCATACTTCAATCACATTGCATTACAATATTTGACACGTTACAATTATTCATGATTAAGGCACTAACCCAGTGTGCCAGTGTTATAAAATATCCAAGGTTATAAAATCCTGAGCAAGGCAAGCACATGGCCAGGCTGTGGTTCCACACAAGCAAGTTTAACTAATGAAGGTTGTAGGTCCGACTATACAATCTAACATTAAAATGGCAATGACACGAACAGTGCTTTCTGTTAAAGAAGGGGATTTGAGCAGTTTAGATTAAGCCTACAATGCCAGACATGTCAGGCTTGATGTCTGGCTTTTGAGGCTAGTCTTCCACTGCCTGATGTGTCATCATACAGAATGTAACTCACTATAACAGGCTAAATGCAGATGGGAGTACCTAATTCTGGGGTGATCTTCTAACAATGTGCATTAATTAACACAGACACATGATCCATGTAATCTACCAAGAGCAAATTAGTATAGGATTGCAAGCAGATACAGAATAATGTGCATTAACAATTGATATTCTCTGATACCATCTTCATCTGGCATTCAAAATAAATTAACATGGATGGAGAAATATCTGTGTAGGTTCATAGTCATCAATATCATTAGTAGTCTGGAGGACTTGAGTTGAAATCAACTGGACTTCTTTTTCGTTTTGAAAATGTTTCACCTTGTGGCCTTTCAGATGAGAGGTGACTCGTCTTCAAAACGAAAAAGAAGTCCATAAGAAAAGAAAATTCTCTGTACCTCACTCCTGAGTGCACAGTGAGACATTTGCATGTAAAATATATTTTGGAGAGAAAATATTAATCTTACTTATTATGGAGAAAACATATTAATGTAATTAAATCTGCCTGCATGCTCATTCAATCTCTGTTTCTGACTGAAATCTGTGCACTTGCTCACAGTGTCTCTCTCACTCAACATGTTTCCGAAAAATTATAAGTTTGTAGTAAAATGACGATAACAAACTGTAGAAAATCATATCAATTCCTTCATTCATTCATTTTCTGAACCGCTTAATCCTAATTAGGGTCGCGGGGAGGCTGGCACCCATCTGAGTCTGGCTGAGGGCAGCTCACCAGGCCATCGCAGGGCAGAAACACGCTGACGGCTATGCAGCCTACTCTTGACGAAAATCAGCAA
>JBCNYH010000001.1:79270951-79285753 GCA_039654325.1 Tandanus tandanus
ACAGTTCAACTACAATTTAATACACTTTTACCAATCATAATTCAATCATCCATTCAAGCCCCCAGTGGCGCCTGATAACCCGATTTCCTCCACTATAGAAGCTAAAATTCTATTTAGACTCCAGGTTGTATATAAATAATTTTACAAGCCACTGTAAATAGTTGCTGATAATTATACACAGATAAAACTCTGCTGGTTGTACTGTGACTTCTTTCTGTCTGATGCTCGATTATGCCCTCTCTGTCACAGGTACTAAATATAAACAGATTGTCCTTTATAATTCTGTTACATGAAAACAGTGAACAGCTTACAAAATACTTAAAACTGGATTACTGTATTAACTGTTAACCTTCACACAAACACACAGATGAAAGAAACACATGTTAGTCTTGGCTAAAGTCAGCTTTTTCAACACAATTCTTCACATGGAAGTTTCTTGTCTCTATCACAATGTGTTGACTGCATGGCAGTTAGGGAGGGCATGCTGCTTACTAATGATCTGTGTGTGTGTGTGTGTGTGTGTGTGTGTGTGTGTGTGTGTGTGTGTGCGCAGTTCTTGTCATAAGAACTTTATTGTACATTTGATCAGGAAGTCTGTGAGAAAGGTGGGATAAGCAAAAAAGTTTTTAAATCGAGTCGCTGTTAGTTGATGAATTCTATAAAATAAAAGCGTAGTTTTTTTGTTTTGTTTTGTTTTTTAATAACACTCAGTACCATGAGGTCAGCTGGGTTCAACTTAGGGTCAAGAGGATATAAAAGTTCATTTAGATGGCCATCTGTTGTCGTTATGATAACAGATGCTAATCCGATAACGTGGGTTTGTTTAAATGTATGTTTATATTATTATTATTCATAATATTATAATCTTCCTTAAGCTGACATTGGACCTATGTGAGATATGAATTATGTTGCTTAGGGGGTGATCACACTAGAGGTGCGATAGAAAGCGACTGTCAAAAATAGATTTTTTTGCGATTTGTTTATTTATTTATTTTAATTATATTTTTTGCCAATTTTGAAATTTGTGTCAAAATGTTTTGCGACTCCACATGCAAACGGATATTTTGCAGCTTAAATATATATATTGTATGAAAGTTGCAGGAAGTTGCAACTGATTTCCAAGTAATTTGTGGTTACTTTATGGATGTTTGGTGAAAAAAAGCAAATCTCCTTTCGTAAATCAGTCATGTTTTGTTCGCTTTTTGTTCTTAAATCATTCACTGTTTAGTTGTGCGTTATAAGCACAAACAAAATGCGAATAAAATATGAATGATGACAAAATACATGGGATATGGCAGATGACAGAAAGTCTCAAACTTTTCTCAAACTTTCCACGTGAAAGTGTCGGTTTTCCTTGTGAATGAAAAATAAATAATTTGCAAGCAAACCGACAACTTTACAACCTTCTCACGACATGTGTGGACTGTTTGAGAAGAGTTTGAGATGACTCTGCGTCAGAGTCTCGTTTTGTGACATTGACGGAAATTTCTAATGTTTGAATTTTTTTGCCATGAGTTCACAAAGCAGGTGACCAAAATGCGATTCCGCAAATGTCACGAGGCAAATTTGAGAACATTTTGAGAATGAAAAGCGACAGCGACGGATTGCCGTTCGTGTCAGTCACTTTTCTAGCGCACCTCTAGTGTGATCACCCCCTTAACAAAGAGGATTTAGTCAAGAATCTAAACCTTAGAGCACCATTAAATCTACCACAAAAAGGAAAGAATTTGACACCCCAACAAAACTGCCTGGAGAGTGCCGTCCATCACAGATCGTGCAAGGAGGCATTATTCAGAGAGACCAAAGCTAACCCTGAAGGAGCTGGAAAGCTCCACAGTGAAAACTGGTGTATCTGACCATAGGACCAGCCTAAGGCCTTGTTTACTCTGACACCTCAAATCAGGTTTTTAGTATATCATACACTTCTTAGTACTGTCTTAGACAGTATCTAAATTTACAGTCCGAACAGCGAAAACCCACATAATATATGTTTTTTTCCAAATCCGATTAAAGCCACATTTGAAGGTGCATTCAATTCCGATTGCAATCAGATTGATAAAATGCATCTTAGTCTTAAGAAGGACCTTAGAGTGTCTTGTGTCACTCAACACAACAGTGTCATAAAATTCAGAGTGATGGAAGTAACCAAGTGAAAGTGCAAAATGCCTGAGAGGAGAGTGTGCTATGGATTCTGTACATAATCCTGGCTGTGACAATTGCATGAGATTAAACAGAACAGAGTAGAGCCTCCTTTTTCTCTAATGCTTTCCTGTAAACCCAGTTCACACTTTCCATTTTGGTTTATTTACATCAGTTCTTGGTGCATATGTATTACTATAGATCTGTTTATGTCACTTGCAACTATAATGTGAACAGGCAGTCTGAAGGATTTGCTAAATTATCAGATTTTGGCTGCAATGTGAACAAAGTCTCAGCCATACCCTTCACAGTGCTGGGATTTACTGAAGAGTGACCAGAAAAAACTCATTGCTTACAGAAACAAAGGACATTTAGAGTTCGCCAAAAGGCATGTGGGAGACTCCCCGAATACAAGAAAGAAGGTCTTCTAGTCAGATGAGACTACACTTGAACTTTTTGGCCATCAAGGAAAATACTATTTCTGGCACAATCCCAATACCTCTCATCACCTCAAAAACCATTCCCACAGTGAAGCATGGTGGTGGCAGTATTGTGCTGTGGGGATGTTTTTCATCGGTAGGCACTGGGAAACTGGACAGAATTGAGCGAATGATGGTTGGTGCTAAATCCAAGGAAATTCTTAAGGAAAACCCACTTAAGCCTTCCAAAGATTTGAGACTGGGACAGAGATTCACCTTATAGCAGGACAATAATCCGTAGCATGCTGCTAAACAATACTCATTTGTTTGTGTTGGAATGGCCTAGTCAAAGCCCAGGCCTCAATCCAACTGAGAATCTGTGGATTGACTTAAAGATTGTTATATAGCAGAAAAATCCATCTAACTTGAAGGAGCTGGAGAGGTTTTGCTTTAAAGAATGGGGAAAAAATCCCAGTGACTTGATGTGGCAAGTTTATAGAAATATACCCCAAGAATATTATAGCTGTAATTGCTGCAAAAGGTGATTCTACAAAGTAGGGCAATGGGACGATGAGGGTGGCATGGGAGTACTATTGTACTATTTCTTTTTTTCTTCACAGTAACAATAACAAATGTTTTGCATCTTCAAGGTTGTTGGTAAATGGTGACTGATAACACCCCCCAACCCCCACCAAAAAAAACCCTCTTTGCTAATTCCAGTTTGTAAGGCAACAAAAGAGGGAAAATGCCAAGGGGTGAACACTTTTGCAAGCCACTGTATCTTGCATGTAAAAAATCAGCTACAACAAAAACTTCCTCAAGGTGACCCAGAGTAATGGTCATGTTTACAGCGCTTTGATACTGGTACTTTTTGAAAGAGCGCAGTGGGCTGTTTAGCTCTCCTGCACAACACCTATTTGTTGAGAAGAAAAGTCTATTTGTATGCAAATACAAGTAACCCTAAAGCATGCACCAAGGCAAATTTCATTATTTTCCTTGAAAAACCCTAAATAATTGTATGAATAAATAACGGCTGAACTTCTATCTTATTAAGTGAAGCAGTTTCACTATTACAGCAGCATCAGTAGACCAATAAAGTTTGTTTTCATTATTATTAACTTTATATTAGCCCTTCCTGGGTTGACATTGTGGCTTTGTTGGTGGATACCTAAGGTGGGTAGCTACTTAACATATTATCACCTTATTGCTTATTTATTCTTTTTGCTCATTCATCGTACACTTTTATCTTGGAAGAGGTCATCTGCAGAGAAGTTGATGATGAATAAATGTGCATATACATCATATTCTGTACAAATTCACTTATTTTTACAAGGAGCAGCACGGTGGCATAGTGGTTAGCACATCTGCTTTACAGCAAAACGATCCTGGGTTCTAGACCCGGGCTCGGCTCAGGCATTTCTCTGTGGAGTTTGTATATTTTTTGGCCAGGCAGTGTATAATATGTTAAACTGTAATATTCATATAATTTTTGTCATGTAACCACATGCAGTAATATAACGTAATCAGAAATTGAAATGGGATATTTACTATATGAACAGTTTTGAATGGTACATGTGTCTAGTTACTGACAGAATTGACACATTTCCTCCAGTCACATGAAAAAAAAAGTATATTGAATCATGCGCTGTACTTAGTTTTTCCACACATTGCTTTTGCATTTTGGCTCAATATTTGTAAAAGAATTATTGACAGTGGAATCGACTGTGTGTTCTTTTAAACCTGAGGTAATATTTATGATTTTAAGACCTGGTAAGGACAAGGTTATTTTTATGATATCCTGATACAGCACATAAAACCTGAGAATTAAGCAAGGGTTTATTTTTTTTTTTTCACATGATTGTTATAATATTGTTCATTATTTTTTATTTTATCTCCCTATCTGTGTCACTTTTAGGTTAAAGTTAATCATTCTTTTGTGAGCATGCACAGAAACGTCCTATAACGTACAATTAAACTGCAGAGCTATTTAAAGAAATCTTAATAATGTGTCTCGAATATGAGCAAATTTTATAAAGTCTAAGTGAAAAAGACATATTACTGCACAAGTCTTTACTGATTTTTACTGATAAAACAGCATTATTCTTACAACCATCCCTTTAGTGAAGGATTCAGTGGCCTTAACAGTTGTTTAGATAGGCTTTGGTAATGTTGCAAAGAGTACTGAAGTCCCAGGTAATATGGCAGCAGTCTCAGCACATTTCAACCAGTGGGCTTTAGCTGATTGAGGTTTCATATATATGGTTTCCATCTTCTTTCCCTTAGTAATTGTATAGTGATTATCCTATAGTGCTTTCAGACCACATCCTTTGCAGTCCCAAGTAGGTTATGTAAGGTATTACAAGAAAGTTGTGACACACATGTATTCAGCTTGTTTCCTGAGATGTGTCCGGATCAGTGGAAAACAATGTATACTTTAGAGACAACACTGTGCACGTCTGTATTGTTAAAAGCCATGTCCACGGAAGAATACTTTGACCTTTCAAATATGTTTTGTGATTGCACTTAAAAGGCAAACCTTCCCCAGTTACTTGTCAATTTAACTTATATCCTGCTGAAAAACCCAGCTTTTTCTGACCAGCTATCTGGTGTCCAAAACACAGCTAAGTGCAGCTACTAATGCAACACTGTAAACAAATTATTTTATGGTAAATTATAAAAGAACAATAAGACAAATTAAAACATTTGTTGACAACCCTCCTAAAAAAATTCAGTTTATGCTGACCAGTTAGCAGTGAATCCAGGATTATGCAAAAACTGCATAACCAATTTTCACCAAATTTGCCTGGCAAGAACCCTTAAGATTTATGACCAGATCCGGTCACGATCTAAATCCAGGAATTTATTTACTTTTTTAACAAGCATTTAAAATAATAATAATTAATTGTCTCCCGCCCACAAAGTGGCACAGGTGCTATAGGAATGGGTTCTGTCCAGCTGTCCGTCCATCTGTCTGTCCATCACACATTAGTTTCCGGACATTTACTTGCCGCACGCTGATGCTAGGGCTTTCAAACTTGGTATGCTGGCTCACTACTATGAATGCTAGGATGAGTTTGTGAGTGAGTGACCTTAACCTACTTTTCAAGGTCACAGAGGCAAAACTGTATATTAGGTTTATGGAAATTTACTTGCCGCGCGCTGAAGCTGGGGCTTTAAAACTTGCTATGCTTGTTCCATATTGGCATATTATAAAATGGTCTTTTCAGCGGGAGTGTCTGGACCCCAGTGGTCTATTTTTTATTTATTTTTTTTAGCATAAATATGCAAAACACTACTGACCTGATTTTCATCAAATTTGGTGGTGGGGAGGGGCCTGGGCCTGGAAAGAACCCTTTAAATGTGCTCCAGCATAATACAGATTAAGTCACAAGGTAGTAAGAGCCAAAGTAAGTTGAAAATGGTGTTCCTGGATGAAAATGCAATATCGCCAAAGATATACCCATCAAAGCATCTTTGACATGACCAAGTGCTTGTTTAAAAAAGGGTTCCATGTCCTAGTTGTTGTATCCACTTATTTTACCAATTTTCAAACCGCTTTTGTGATTGCTCAGGGTATTTCCCTATTATCCATATTTGGTACCAGAATACTCTATTTACTTGCAGAATCCCAGAAGGATTCCCCGAATCACATAACGGTAAACCAGTGAGAAGCCTCAAAACAGACATGACTCGGTGTAAATAGAACTCATCTGTTGCTAGGAAAATGCTAGAAAGACCATGCTGATTGGTCGAGAGACGGATTCATTTAGTTTATGGATGTTAGGGAGTTTCAGATGCGGACACTCAGAAACTGGTTCTGAAAATTTCATTATAAATTAGCCAAGTTATTGTAATCTATTTGTAACTGATGGAAGTACTTTGCACTCTGTGAGTGCCCTCTAGTTGTTTCTGCATTACATATACTAAAATTAATAAAGAAAGTTAAAGAGACACCTGCTCGCATATGCACACAAGTTTACCTGTCTCTGTAATGATTTGAAAAAATGTAACAAAAAGAAATTAACCATAAAAATCTTGTTTTTTGCTTGTGTTAATGTGTAGTGTATATACTAAAGCAATTATGCATCTCAGGTTTGGTGAAAGTCACTAAATTGTATAGTATCCTTGAAGTTCTGTCTTGGGAAATATTCAGCAACATCTGGGACCAGTATAGAGATGGACTAAAACTGCATCATGAAATTTCACACGCATGTCGAGCTCACATTCACTGATGCAACAGCGTGAGATTCTGAGCAGCAGGGAGCATTCACTGAATTCATGCCAGGATTTCAGTAGTGTATTTCTTTTCTTCTTTTTTTTTCCTGCCAGTAATCACAACCAATCACCATAAACGGTTTGTAGATTTATGTTGTAACAGATATTATTGTGTTATGCTAAAAACCTCTAAGATCAATGATCATCACTACAATGGGCATAAATTGCATTCAGACGGAAGCTATCATCCCATATTTGTTGTGATTTAACAGTGAAAAAGGGATCTAGCAAGAGTAAATATATGTACTTATTCAGCATACACCAAAACACATAACCATGATTTATCAAAAAGATTATCGATTTGAATAAGTGCTGTTCTGACATTCAAATTGCCTTAGGTATATAATTGTTAATTATTACATCCACACCCACTGTATATGAGTAATGTCATGCTTTGATTGGCTTCTCAAGTTCAAGGATATCAGTTTATATACAGTGAGTACAGAAAAACTAATTGGTGGAGCAATTCATTCATTTGCCAAACCACATAGTCCTACTAGGGTCGCAGGTAGGTAATAGACTATCTCAGCCAACTCTGGGCAAAGGCAGGGTACACTCTAAACAGCTTAGCAGTCCATCACAGGTCCAATACATGCAATCGTTCACATTCACCCCAAGGGACCATTTGGAACTGCCTACCCAAGGTCTAATATCAAAAAGTGGGTGATATAGTTCCTGGGGTTGGCTGGCTATTACCGGAGGTTTGTACATAATTTTTGGATTTCAGACCTCACCAGCCTCTTCTCACAAAAAAGAGGAACCAGATCCCCCTTTTAATCAAATAATTTAACAAGGTAAAAAAATAACTCTCTGACATCATATGAGAAAAACTATTGAAAATAAGAAATAGTAACGATTTCTCAGCATCACTTTGGCACCTCTCTGTGCGTACATGTGCCTTGTAATGTTCATAGTTTCAATTTGTACCCAGGAAAAAATCCCAGATAAGAAAACTTTGACAAATACAAGAATCTCTGTGAAAAAGTGCTTAATTGAGTTTTAAGAAGAAATTTCTTTGTAAGAACGGTTGGTGAATGAGGCCCAATGTTCCTGAACATAAAATTGCAAAGACTTTAATGATCTCATCTACAGTACATTAAAAGTTTCCAAGAATCTGGAGAAATCTCCGTGTGCAAGGTACAAGGCCAAAAATCAATATTGGTAGCTGTGATCTTTGGGTCCTCAAGCAGTACTGCATTAAAAACAGGTATGATTCTGTCACGGAAATTACTTTATGGGCTCAGGAACACTTCCAGAAATCCTGTGAGCTTCCACTTCCACTGTCTGTGAGCACAGTTTGCAGAGATGCAGGCTTTTGAAGTGAGTGCTGATGACAAGGTGGATGGTCCCTTTCCTTTTTAATCCGGTAGACACAGCGTCTATGTTTTCCAAAAAGAATTTCCAACTTCAGGTCATCTGATTACAAAGTTTTCCACTTTGCCTCAGTCTATTTTAAATGAGCTTTGGCCCAGAGAAGACCATGATAATGTTCACATATGGCTTCTTCATTGCATGTAAGAGCCCTTGGTATAAGGGTTTATTTGCCAATCAATGCATTCTGTTTTTATTTATATTTTACATAGCATCCCAAATTTTTGGATTTTGGATGCCATTTCTATACCCAAAGATTATTTGGAAAAGGCCTCTCTGTCAGTTTACCACAAATGTAAGCACTTGGAGATTGCACTCTTGGAACTTTGACTGTTCTATTGTCTGATTAATTAAATATAGAGAAGTTTTTTTTTTTTCCTCTGAATAAATTTAATCCAATTATAGCTTGGATTTTTCTCATTCGGTGTTAGATGAAGCTACTTCATCAAAAGGTGTATTTTTCTCTCACCCATTTTAATAATCTTTACAAAGGCCAATAATCCTAGAGAGCAATGTATTAGGCAGCAAGTTAACAGTCAGTTCTTAAAGTTGCTTGTTTGAATCAGGAAAAATGGGCTAACATATAGATCTGAAAGACTTTGAAAGTCTGTAACGAATGAAAAGTCTGGGCCAAATTGTAACAGCTGGATGACTGGGTCTGAGCATCTCCAAAATGGCAAGTCTTGTGATTGTGACATTACTTCTATGCAGTGGTTAACACCTATCAAAGACGGATGACTGCTGAACTGGAGAAAGGGTCAGGGGCTCCCAACTCTCACTGATGTGCATATGCAGTGAAGACTAGCCTTACAGGGAAAATTATACCCAAACTTAACAAATGTATACATCATGTATGTATTTGCACATCAAAATGTGCTATTGTTATAACAAGCTTCAATGGAACATACCATTCATTCCTATAAAGGGGCTCACCGTTGTCTGATGCAACTGAAAATGTAAGTAAAAATGTTTATGTCATAGAAGAGTATAAGGCTTGTCTTTTATTTCACTTTAAATAAAAAGACACAGACACAACAATGGTCTGATTCCACATTAAGATAATTATGACTATGATAGAAGGGTGTCAAAACATACAGTGCATCACAGCTTGCTGCATATGGGGCTGCAAAGCTACAGAGAGGTCAGAGTTCCTTTGCTGACCCTGTCCACCACTAAAAGCACCTAAACTGGGCACATGATCAACAGAACTGGACCATGGAAGAAAAGAAGTATGTGGCCTATTCTGAGGAATCACTTTTTTTTTTTCATCACAATGGCCAGGTGCTTTCCATCATTCATCTGGGAAGATATGGTACCAGGATGCATTATATAAAAAAGCAGAAGTGTGATGCTCTGGGCAATGTTCTGTTGGAAAACATTGGCTCATGGCATTCACTGGTGTTCTCTAATAGCAGTGGTCTCTTTCTGTAGGATGATGTGCTCTATGGTTTGAGCAATCAATCCATACAAGCATCTTTAGAATGTGCTAAACAAACAAGTATGATTCATGGATGAAACACAACTCGTGAAGTCAAAGCTTTTATCCAAGTCAGAGGCTCTAACACACTATAAGGCAGGTGGTTTTATTCTTATGGCTGATTGGTGAATATGAATATCAGTTATTTCTATTTCTATCTCAAAATCTAAATATACAGTCTGAAATATGTACAAATTCTGTTAATGATGTGTAAAATGTTATGTTTTCTTGCTAACGCTTTTTACACAAAGCCTGTCTGTGACCATTAAAGTTAAAACTGGATATGAAATGTGTCTTTGATTCACTTAACTGTCATGCTTTCACTTTCTGCACCATTTGCATTTGGAGCGTATCTCTGTTTAAATGGATGTGAGCTATTGGACTATCAAAGGCTGATGACATTTATATGTATAGCCTATTTCAGGGAAACCTCTTTTATAGCTGTGTGATGCCTGCAGCCTATTTATTCCCTCCACCCCCATGGCATTTAGTTGATTTGGAAAATGGTCACTGCTGACTCCCAGGAACCAGCCACATCTTATTAGGGGTGAAAGGGCATAAAAATCCAATGTGCAGTGGGTGTTCAGGCAAAGTCAACATTTACCCAAATGTTCGAGGATCAAACAGTGTTGACGTCAAGAGTCTAGGCAGCTCAACTGATTCCTTGTATGTCCAGATCAACATTCGCATTAACATATGTTCATCCAAAAGTAATTACAATTACAGCCTTTGTCTTGTCTATGCGTCAGACCATTATATTTGTTTTCTTTACAGATTTATCAAATTTCTCACAGTGCTTGCGTGGGTTTCCTCCAGGTACTCTGGTTTTCTCCCACAGTACAAAGACATGCACAGTAGGTGTGAATGTGAGTGTGAATGGTTGTATGTGTATTGGCTTTTCAATGGCCTGCAAGCTGTTCAAAGTGTAGCCCACCTTCGCCCAGAGTAGGCTGAGATAGGGACCAGCCTCCCCGCGACCCTAATTAGGATTAGGTGGCTTAGAAAATGATGAACGATTTATCAAATGTGGTTTAACTCTTGGGTGGCATGGTGGCGTACTGGTTAGCACACCTGTCTAACAACAAGAAGGTCCTGGGTTCGAGTCGCAGGCTTGGCAATGGGTTTCTGTGTGAACTTTGTGTGTTCTCCCATGGCTGTGTGGGTTTCCTCCAGGTACTCCAGTTACCGTTAGTTGTACTCACAATTCCCACTTTTAAGCTGAATGGTCAAGGAATGGCCACGGTAATCCTAGCCACAGTACTCGTGTAATAACTAGTTATGAGACCTATGCTTTACTTGCTCCGTTTATCACCTGCTAGGACGCACTGGACGCATACGTCTATTGTGAAAGTACATGACACAGGTGGCCTGACTAAATGGAGTTTCCACCAGCCACTGACATAATTTGAATGTACTTGCCCTCCTCCCCTCCCCTCTTACTGACTTCCTGAATGTCAGCACAAGCTTGTGGAGAAGAGCACAAATGCCCACTGTCCTCAGATTAGGAAAATCATCTACATGATATGTTTGTTCTACTTCTGCCCGAATAAAAATATTTTTAAGTATATTTGTGTGAAATAAATATGCATGAAAGCACACTTTTTGTGCATTTCCCTGTACTGTATTCAGCTTCGACTCCATTCCTAATGGATATTTCACCTAATGCAAAGACATGATGGTTGTTTTTTCATTCATGTACATTCCAAGCTGGTGCTGTCTGATTGCTCTTCTGTGTATGACCTCATTAATCTATTTTTATCCTTTGTGTTCTCATTGCTTGGACTGTCAGTGTCTTGAGCTCTTCACTGTTGTATTACCTACAGTGAATCCGTGACAGTGAGGCTGTGATCCAGAGCCCTTTGCAGGAGGTGTGGAGTCAGGGAAAGCCAGCCAGTGAGTGAATGAATGTGAATGAGTGTAGCTTGATGCACAAACAGTTTACTAGTGAGAATTAAAAAGCTCTGAAAAGAGCATGGATAAACAGAGTGAATTGTCAATCTGTCCCTGAGATTCTTGTGACCTGAACTGGTTATTTGTTACAGATTGGCTTTCCCTTTGAATTCTCTCTTGCCCTTGCCTGTCCTTTGTTTATTCCTGTTTTGGCTATCTGGACTGTGAAGTTTAACCACAATAAACCTCATGACCATGGAGTCTCTTCATCCCTCGGAGTCTGTACCTTGTCTGATGGGTGACTCAGAAGAGGCAGATCTTTGGACAAGAGTTACAAGGAAACCGCATTCATAGATCGCTCTCTGTGCCTGACTGTCTCTCTTTATCTGTCTCTGTCTCTGTCTCTCACTCTCTCTTTTCATCTTTTCCTCTCCTCCTCTATCCTCTCAGTCCTCTAGGTTTTGAAGGAGTGTGGTTCTTCATATACAGCCTGCTGCCATGAAACCTGGCTTCGAAACATGGTTTCTAAACTTCAACTTGAAAGCTTAATTTCAACACCTTTGCAATGCACTTGTTTACCAAGGTCAATTTCTGGGAGGGGTGGCATGGTGGCGTAGGGGTTAGCATGTCTGCCTCACAGCCAGAAAGTCCTGGGTTTGAGTCCTGTGCTCGGCAATGGCGTTTCTATTTGGAGTTTGCTTGTTCTCCCCATGCTTACATAGCTTTCTTCAGGGTACTCCAGTTTCATTTCATGGTCCAAAGACATGCACATTAGGCTAATTGGCTGGTTCAAATTGCCCCTAAGTGTGAGTGTGAATGGTTGGTTGTGAATTAAGCGGTTCGGTAAATGAAGAAATTAATAATGTTGGACATTTAAGTGAATACAAACACACCTTCTTTATAATAAGGGTTGATGATTAAGATTCCTGGGTATCCTTTCTTAAAATCTGGAGCTTTCTGGAAAGTAGTGTGACCTCTCACTCTTCAGTCATTCATCTACCGAACCGGTGAGGCTGGAGCCCATCTCACCCGACACTGGGCGAAAGTGGGGTACACCCTGAACAGCCTGCCAGACCACTGCAGGGCAACACACACACAACAATTCACACTCACATCCACACCTAGGGGCAATTTGAAACAAACAGTTGGCCTAAAGTGCATGTCTTTGGACTGTTGGAGGAAACTGGAGTAGCAGGAGGAAACCCACACAAACACAAAAACAACATGCATACTCCACACAGAAACACTCTCACTTGGGACTCGAACCCATGACCTTCTTGTTGTGAGATGGATATGCTAACCAGTACACTACTGTGTCGCTGTAATGTGACTTGAGTTTTTTTCCTCTTCACAGCTTGTGTGTTAAAGTAAAGGCAAAATTCTACTTAATACGGAGGTTTCATTTAAATACTTCTCTTTGTAATATTGCAGCTTTGAATGTATCACCAGATAACACTTGAACTCTGACATCCTATACAAATACTTGGTATTAAATAGAATACGTAAAAGTCAGTGCATTTGAGCTGTGATCCTTTTTGTTGGTTACATGCTCTGGTAATAATGTGTTGTAATAATGTAATGCTCTGTGCTAATCACCTCCTTTAAATTCTTGATTACCAGATAAAAATAATACTCGACTTTTAATCTTTGTAACTCCGCTTAGAATTTAGATCTTAGCAGAATGGAAATCAAATCATAAATACCGTCTCTCCCTTTTTCTCAATGCGTTAACTCTCTCTGATGTTTCAGTGCTGATTTGAATGAGAGCTGCACCAGTGCCATCTTCTGTTTCACTGATTATCTGATTGTCTCGACTCGTTCACTCACACTATTACAGATCAGAACAAGAATGAAAGAGTGTGTGTGTGTGTGTGTGTGTGTGTGTGTGTGTACAAGAGAGAGCCTTTGGGAAATCTCTCTCTCTCTTTCTTTCTCTCTCTTTTCTCTGTCTCTCTCTCTCTGTCTCTCTCTCTGTCTCTCTTTCCTTCTCTCTTTGTGTCTCTCTCTGTCTGTCTCTCTCTTTCTCTCTCTCTCTCTCTCTCGCTCTCTCTCTCTCTGTCTTTCTCTCTGTCTCTGTCTTTCTCTCTCTCTGTCTCTCTCTCTTTCTTTCTCTCTCTCTGTCTCTCTTTCTCTCTGTCTCTTTCTCTCTCTGTCTTTCTCTTTCTGTCTCTTTCTCTCTCTCTCTCTCTCTCTCTCTCTCTCTCTCTCTCTCTCTCTCATTTAAAACAATACCGATAAACAGAAGTCATGCGTTAATGCTGCAGGGTCAGCATCTTAAAAAAAATATCTGTGGGAAAGACAGATCAGGTTCCCAGCATTCACTGTGTGTTCATTTTGCACAATACAGCTTGAGATGAAATCTGCAGTGACCCATATTCTGACAAGTCTGTATATGCGGATATAATGCTAATAAGTGTTTTGTGGTTGAGTGTATGCATATAAGTAATCCAAGGTGGAAGCAACTTTAATAATGTAAAGGAGACAGGAAAAAGTATTCACTCATTTACCAAACTACTTAATTCTTCTAGAGGCATGGGGAGGCTGGAACCTATCTCAGCCAACACTGGGTAAAGGTGGGGTACACACTTAATATCTCGTCAGACTATCACCCGACCAACTCAACACACACAACCACTCACAGTCACACCTAGGGCCAACCTGGAACAGCCAGTTAGCCTAAAGTTGATAATGACACAATTTCCTCTGGGATCAATAAAGTGTTCTGATTCTGATTCTAATGTAAATGTGTTTGGACTCAGAAGAAATTCACGCAAGCACAGGGAGACCATGCACACTCCACACAGAAATGTCTGAGCCCCGGAACTCGAACCCAGTACCTTCTTGCTGTGAGGCAGATGTGGTAACCACTTTGCCACCATGCTGCCAAAACTATTCTATTAACTAAATGGTAGTCCATCAGGGTCTGATGATGACGAAGTCTGTGCTCTCAGCGATGAGAGCGCATGTGGCTCTGCAGCCCAAAGCTGGAAGCACAAGGGCGCCCACAGGTGTCGCAACGGTGATCTGTAGTTTGGACAGAGGTGGACGCTGCTTTGTGATGTCTGTCCCTTGCGTCAGCGAGACGTTGTCGTCGATCCTCTTCGAAGGCAGTTGTAGCCTTGGAGGTGATCAAACTCCATGCAGATCTATCGGTGGCTGAGACTTCAAGCTGACATGGCTGGATGCCGCTCCACAAAGTGAGGTTTCTCTTCAAGGTGTCCTTGAACCTCA
>JBCNYH010000001.1:79320158-79334102 GCA_039654325.1 Tandanus tandanus
ATATATATATGAAGAGTTTGAGTTCAAAAACAAATGAAGTCCAGCTGGCTCATTAATTATGCATAGATTTTGGCGTGCACCAATCCCAGGTGAGGTACCTGTAAGACAAATCCGCATGCCAAATGTTATCAAAATCTGAGTGAGCATTCTCAAGTTATTGTCCGGAAACAAAGCTGTTGTGTTAAACAAATGAAGTCCAGCTGGCTTATTAATTATGTGCAGATTTTGGTATGCACCAATCCCAGCCGAGGTACCTGTAAGACAAACTTGCATACCAAATTTTATCACAATCGGAGCAAGCATTCCTACGTTATCATCCGGAAACCAAAGTGTGACAGACAGACGGACATATGGATGCCACCCATTCCAATAGCTCCTGCCACTATGTTTGGCGGGAGCTAAAAAGGGTTTGTTATTGATTATAATGACACAGATATGCCATAATGGAGTACGGAGAGATAATGTTGGACTGTAATGGAGAATTTCATTAGACTTCCACCAAGCAGTTAGAGTAGAGCTAATAATGTTGTTGTGTTTGTAATAGGTATGAGTTTTATGGATTTGTCTATAAATGGGAGATTTTTAATGCTCAATTCTTGAGAGAAGGTATTTTCGACATCTAATTAAGGTGGATTGGAGTTAATTTATTTAATCTTTCCAGATATTAATTATATGGGTATAATAAAGATTTAATAAGTCATTTAAATTTGGAGAAATGTGGATTCCAAGGTATGGAGCAGATTTCGTTGTTTGTTTGAAGAAGGGGACCCCAGCCTCATCATCTCAATTAAGTTTGGTCATAGGCAGAATCTCTGTTTTTTTCTCTGCTATAATTACAGATCCGATCATGGATTGCTGAAAGTGAGGATGAGGGGTTTGAAATGCATAGCAAAATGTCATTGGCATACAGATTGATTTTATGCTGGCGTAAGTATGATTGGGCAAATAGGTATTGTCACATTGTCTAATGGAACCAGCCAGATGCTCAATAAAAAGTACAAACAGAAGTAGGGATAGAGGGCATCCTTGTCTAGTACCTCTTTCTAACTAAAATGGCTTTGATAGAAGTCCATCAATTATAACAGACACAGTAGGTGAGTTGTACAGTGTTTTAATCCAATTGGTGAAATATGGCTGAAATCCAAAGTAATTAAGGGAGGTGAAGTGAAAGAGCCAAACTTTACCCTGTCAAAAGCATTTTCTGCATCAAGGTGAATATGATGAGTTGTGGATTATATAAGGAGGTGTTATTTTTATAAAAGCTGATCAGGTTGTGGTACAGCAGTTAGCTTATCTGCCTCACAGCAAAAAGATCCAGGATTGGAGTTCTGTGTGGAGTTTGCATGTTCTTTTGTTGCTTTTTTGTTGGGTTTGAGTTAATTTAGATAGGGAGACATTCCTTCTTTAGGTGTGGAGTTCTGGTCTGAAAGCTAAAGATTTGAGTAAAAAAAAAAAAGATCTGTTATTTTTCATGAAAGCTGATTTCTAGTAATACAAAGTTTTGTCATATATTTGTCTCCATATAATGTCAATAGTGGGGCTTCACGGTAGCATAGTGGTTAGCATGTCCACCTCACAGGACGAAGTTCCTGGGTTTAATTTCTGGGCTCGGGGTGTTTCAGTGTTGAGTTTGTATGTTCTCGCTGTGCTTACATGGGTTTCCTCCAGGTACTCCAGTTTCCTACTACAGTCCAAAAACACGCATATTAGGCTGATTGGCTGTTCCAAATTGCCCATAGGTGTGTATGTGAGTGTGAATGGTTGTATGTGTGTTGGCCCTGTAATGGTCTGGCGAGCTGTTCAGGATGTACCCGCCTTCGCTGGAGTCTCAGCTGAGGTAGGCACCAGCCTTCTGTGACCCTAGTAGTAGGATTAAGTGGTTCAGCAAACTGAATGAGAGTAATATTAACATTAGTAATCTGACTATGCTATTTCAGTTATGTGACCTCGAAGCATTTGAAGTGAGCCCATGTGTGACTCAGGATATTCAGTTGTCGGAAAAAGAATCTCCGGTTTCAGCCGACTCCAGTCTTCTGTGTGCACTGGGCTTGAAGGGAAATTAAACCCAAGCTTAATAAAAGTTTCCATACATGGTATACATCTTTGCACATCAAAATACCCCATTGTTATTACAGTCTTTTTCATGAAGAAAAAAAAAGTAATAAATCCGAACACAGGGGGCGACATTGTACTGTAAAAAGCAGTGAAAAATCACAATTGTTAGTGTTTTCTTTAGCGAAATGAATCTAATTTGCATATGAATGTACCATTCCTTCCTATTTAGTAGCTGACTCTTGATTGATGTATGTAAATGGAAGTATGTATAATTTGCAGATGTGTCTATTTTTATTTTATTCAGAATTTCACTATTATTGCCATTAACTTGCCTTATATAAACTGTGTGATTCACGTCTAATTCTCATGAATTTGTGCACTCACAAAAGTGAAATGGCATCCTTTTTAAACAGGCTAAAGCAAACTATTGTATGTATTTTAGCAGATTGCAACTTCATCTTTGTGGTTAAGAGGGAATTTTGTGGCTTGCTTACATAGTACAACTTGGAAAATATAAGTAAAAACCACCTGATGACGAAAATACACATACTGTATGTTCATGTGTAACAGGAGGGTTTGGAAGGCTGTAAGCCTTTAAGCTGGGGTGGTTTCACCAAAAAAAACTTTGAATTCAGCCAAATAAACAGATAATGGAATATAAAACACAAAGGCAAATAGCTCATGAATGGGCACCTTTAGGTTAAAAGAATGTTAATGTGCTAGAAACCTCCCTAAAATCAAACACCATTGTGACACAGCAATAAGTTTGCCCGCCTTGGCCTGTCACAAAGTAGTTGCTTATTCTGGAGCAAAGATCGTCCTTGAGATTAGATACTAACCAAGTTTTACTCACATGACTTTTCTTCTCTGATCTTAGGAGAAGGTAATTTCACGTTAGGTGACATCTGGACACAGCAGGACACTCCACCTGTCTGCTGATGAACAAAACATGACCACAGACACACACACACACACACACACACACACACACACACACACACACCTCTCTTTTCCTGATAGCAGTGCTCCAGTGAGCACAGGCAGAGAAAAGGCATACACTTTTTAGTGTATATGTCAGTAAGAGCTGCCACCAACATTATGATTGTGTGAGATTGAACTAGTGTTTCAGCCTGTTGCATCAGCTTCTTTTGAGTGGCTTAGATAAAGTCACCTATGCTGCTGTTGTGCTCATCAGTAGATCATGTTCAGATGCTTTATGACTTGATATAGGATGGCTGCTGTGTTCCTGGAGCCATAACTCATGGAGAGCCAGTGACCTCTCACTCTCATCTCTTGGAAATTTCTCCTGCTTCTTGTGCCAATGTGAATTACTGCAATGTCTATGATATCCACCATTGTTTTCTTCTTACCTTTGCATTTAACACATGATATTACCAAAAATTTAAATTGATTAACACAGTATATGAAGGTATCACCAAATGTATCTGTACCAGTCTGCAAATTCATCACTTATTTTTCATCGTGAACAACATAAGTCCCTGTCATATACTCATTAAAAAGGGTCGCAGGAAGGCTGGAGCCAATCTCAGATGACACTGGACAAAAGCAGGGTACACCGCCAGACCATCACAGAACCAACAGGCATACAACCATTCAAACACACACTCACACCTAGGGGCAATTTGTAACAGCCAGTTAGCCTATAGTGCATGTCTTGGGGCTGTGGGAGGAAACCAGAGTACTCTAATAAAACCCATGCAAGCACGGAGAGAACATGCAAACTCCGTACAGAAACGCCTGAGCCCAGGAGAACCCAAGACTTTCTTTGCTGTGAGGCGGACTTGCTAACCAGTACGACACTGTGCCACCTGTATTCAAAATCGAATTTTAGAAAGTTTTATTTCGAGCATCGCCAGCAAAGTAACACACAGAAGACATGGGAGGGGTCTATATGCTGTATACTGTATATGTCTCTCTCTAAGTATCTCCAATATGCATTGTTATGTCACAGCACTGACACAAACATGATAGTGGTAGATGTAATTGTGATAACAGCATTTTAAAGGTTTTTTTTTTATTACTATTTCTTCATCTACTTCAAATATAATCACCAGCAGGGCTTGAGGTGGAGGGGAGTGTCATACTGCACTGCAGTTTTTCTGCCACGGAGAGCTTATGTTCCAGGAACTAATAAAAAGTGTCAGCACACAAAAGAGCAAAGCATAGTTCCAATAGTTCAATTATTGCATACTGAGGAATATTTAGAAGGTGCTGATTGGATATTTAGGGGCAGTGGTGGCTCCATGGTTAAGGTGTTGGCTTCCGTAGGTCGGGGGTTCAAGCCCTGCTATCACCGTGTTGTCACTGCTGCCCCCCCTGAGTGTGAGTGGTTGTGTGTGCTGGCCCTGTGATGGACTTCTGAAGCTGTTCAGGAATAGGCTTCAGCTTCCTCGCTACCTAATAGGATTAAGCGGTTAAGTAAATGAATGAAATAGTAATTAATCAGAAGTAAAATATAATATAATGAACCAGTATGCACCATTAGGTACAAATTGACTTGCTGCTTAGCCAGTTATGTTATCTACTAGAATTAGATATATAGTATCTAATAAGTATAAATTATATACATATATATATGTGTGTGTGTGTGTGTGTGTGTGTGTGTGTGTGTGTGTGTGTGTGTGTGTGTTACAATCATGTTGCAGTGGCACAGTGAATAAAATCATGTAGATTTGAACAGGGAAAGGTGTGATCTCTCTGATTTTAACCATAGCATGTTAAACAGGAAGCATCAGACTAAAAACTGTATGCTGGGGAAAGAGAGAAAGGAGACAAGTGCACGGTTCTATGGTCATTTCTCTCACTCTCTCTCTCTCTCTCTCTCGCTCTCTACAAAAAAGCATCTCATTAAAATTCTCAGCAACATTTCTGTTCAAGAACACTCACTCACTCGCTCATTTGCTGAACCGTTTAATCCTTATAGGGTTGCAGGTGGGTGGAGCCTATTTCTTAACATCTCGCCAGTCCATTGTGGTTTATAATACATGCGGTAGACAAACTGACCAGACATGTATGATGTCTGTCCATTATTGGGACGGCTTAAAACTAAAATAATCTTATCCATATCCTCAAAAGGTCCTATCTGGATTAGTAATGAATGAGATACATTATATGCAAGGGACAATGTACTGCAAACTAATTATTATATCTGTCAAAATATCTGTCAAAAAAACCCACCATCCCCGAGCCACAAGCTAGGCATACGGGTATAAATATGGACACAGCAATGGGCACATACCACCCCACTGGGCAACCCAGACAGCCCAAAACAGGGCAGCACTTGCACAGGCACCCAGCACCCAACACTATCCTTGCCATGTGCTGTGACAACCTCAGTTTACCTCTCCAGCAAATTATAGTCCATCTGACCTTGAGTGACTTCAGCTGTCTGGTGTTATACAGTGTGCAGGGCACATTTGGTGCTCTGGGCATCAACATCCTTTTCAAGGAGCATTTTATATTTAGATCACATATTATATTTAATTTGCTAAAATAAAGAAAGAAAGAACAGGGAACAGTAGTGTAGTGATTAGCATTTTCACCTAGGCCACTAGGGCTGAAAGCAAAATTAATTCTCCAGTGACTTCAACACTGAGAGAAATCAGTATTGATCACTCAGGATAAAGTGAACAGGGCTGACCAAGGGAAGGGGAGAAATTCCAAGAGAGCTCTCTCCCTTCTAATTGTGTGCATTGGCCTTAAATTTGTTGGAGAATTGGGTTATCTTGCATTCTCAGCCTTGAGTCATGTGGGGCAATGTGCAGGCTGGTTTTTGGCATGGAGTCAGAGAAGCTGCTTCTGATAGTTCAGAGGACAGTTAAGCCAAATTGCAAGGTCACTGAGCCCATCTAGCGAGGCTTCATCATTAGCACCGAGAAGTTTTACCACAATATAAGTAGCCTTTCTCTGACCTCCTTTCCCTTGAATGCATGATCGAAGACTTGCCGGAGGCAAGTACTGAAGTCCTCATACCTAAGATTGTGCACACAGACAAAAGCAAGGTCGAAAACAAAGAGGAAGAGGAGGTTTGTGGAGAATAGCAAACAGAGAAATACAAGGTTTGGGAGAACCTGGCATAAAAGACAACTTTAATACTTTGCAATGAACAAGGAACAACATGGTCTTTAAATAGTGTGTGTGTGTGTGTGTGTGTGTGTGTGTGTGTGTGTGTGTGTATATGTGTGTGTGTGAGATGAAGGTGAGTAGAAACAGGTTTAATGGTAAATGTAACATGAGTGTCAGTATTCAGATGAACTGGATTGCTGTAATTGGTTCTGAGAAATGTAGGGTTCTCTGCCAGTGTCCATGTGCGGTAGGGTGGGTGATGGTGTAACAGTTACTTTTACAGTGTGGGTCACTTTGAATACATGAAATTATACATATTACCATAACTGGCACTGACCAATCTGCTGTCCAAGGCAAGATTTTAGCTGATGCATTGCAGTCAGTTCCACCACCAATCACTATGTTCATGCACTCTCACAGAAACTGCATAGATTGGCTGAGGGTTTTTATTGAAGTAAAAAAATCAGCAAAATTGAAAACCAGGATTTGCAGAGAAAGGACTCAAATTATTTAAAAGTTAGTAGAAGTGATATATATTTGTGACCATTGGGTGTTAAATTATATTTATTTAACCAAAAGGCTGCTGATGTGAAACAAAGCAAATAATACAGTGGCAACTGAAAGCCTGTGAACGCTTTATTTTTGTATTTCTGAATAAATCATTATTCATTCATTTTCTGAACTGCTTAATTCTAATTAGCGAATAGTTCAGCAAGGACAAGAGAGTGGTCTTTGCACTTATATAGTTAATATGGTCTTCTGTGACATCATCACTGCATCATAATTGGTAGGCTTTGTCATAGTAGATATACATCATAGTTGCATTACCATAGATACAGGATGTGCCTGTTATGTCACACCTCCCCCTGTGAAAGAAAAGTTGTTTGTGACAACTTTTATGATAGTTTTACAATATGAAACAAATAACAAGATCATGAAATAAATATTAAACAAATAAGAACATCATGGGATAAATATGAAACCAAATGATAATTGTCATAGTTACATAGTGATATTTTGTATATAATTAGAAATAAATTATAAATATACATCATATACTAAATAATTACATTTATCAACCTCTATACACTCCTATGGGTTTACTTGAAGAAGACAGGTATACCTCAAAAAGTTGCATAGCTAGGTTTAGGGCTAGTGCCCTTTCTTTAGTAGTTGGATACTATAATATTTGTCTTGGACATTATTGACGTCTTATTATTCATATCTGAACCATGATCAAGGTCCTCACTGGGATCAGCAAATATCTGTGACAAATCCGGAATGTCATCTTCGGAATCAATTTTCTTTGTTTTTGCCATTTTCTTGGTTAGAGCTCGTGTCAATAGACGAGAAGGGAACTCTTTTGGATCCTCTTCTTTAAAGATGTCGTCTTTTGACGATGGGATTGGTTCGTAGGCTTTAGGCTTGGCATCGACATTGTGGCAACACCTGACACCCGCCAAATCATTTCCCAGTAGTAGTTGAGATACTGTCAATTCCTAGGTACGGCATAACAGCACGACCACAGGACCTGATACTAAGTTAGACTTTAACATAATATTGTGTAGGGGAGCTGTAACACAACCACAAAACCCTTGTAACATTTTCAACACCTTGAAAATATTCACCAGTGGCCAAACTCAAATCTAAAGGTAGTACACCTTTTATTAAAACAGATTGAGCTGCCCCAGTATCTCGTAAGATTTTGACCGGTACTGGATCGGTTGCGTCAACAAGTGATACTGTGCCCTCGGGCACATAAGGAACGTATTCCTTTCTAATGTCAGACTGCTCGACATAATCTTTAGGAACCATACTATTAATTTTGTGAGGTTTTTTAGAGGAGATAATTGCAATAGGTTGTTTTCTCCTTTTTAGAGTATAACATTCAGTCATTACGTGACCTTGTTTCTTACAATATTGACATGTGGGACCTGACCTGGTCTGGTCTTTTTCTGATTTCTTCTCCTGGACACTGGGTTTATGATGGCTGCTGGAGGACTCAGGTGTTTGATCAGAGTAAGGCCTTGGACTGTCGTAGCTGTCACTTCTCTTCACAAAGACTTCCTTTTGGCTAAGGACATAGTCATTGGCAAGGATGGTCGCTTCTCGAAGCATGTGAACTTTGTGTTGATGCAGGTGCATCTTGATGTCTTCGTGGACACATCTCTTGAATTCTTCAAGCAGCATAACTTGCTTCAAGTCCTCACGGGTGTCGGCTTAATTCGACTGCACCATCTATTGAACAAAATTTTTTCTGATGACCGAACTGCATGTATGTGTGGTTATCTGGTTTGCGATAATTTCTGAATCTCTGGCGGTAAGCCTCTGGTACCAACTCATAGGACTTTAGGATAGCGGCCTTGAGCACTTTATAGTCTTTCCTGTCTTCTGACAAAAGTGAAGTGAGCACTTCTCGGGTTTTGCCTGTCAACATACTTCGCAGTAGAGATGGCCATTCGTCCTTAGGCCAGTCGTAATCTCATGGGTGAGGTGTGACATAACAAGCACATCCTGTATCTATGATAATGCAACTATGATGTATATCTACCATGACAAAGCCTACCAGTTGTGATGTAGTGATGATGTCACAGAGGACTATATTAACTATATAAGTGTGAAGACCACTCTCTTGTCCTTGCTGAACGGACTACGCTAAAACCTGGACAACCAGAAACATCTCCGCGAGAATATCGCTGCAAGACCCAAGATTCTACTCACGGCAAGCTGTCTCCAATCTTCGCCTCTCATCTCCTACACTCCGAAACTTCATAGGAGGAGAGGCAGTCGTAAGCCCGTTGTTTCGGAGTGTAGGAGGAGTGATGACAGTTGGTCATCACTGATGGAGCAATTGTTTCTAAATCATCCCAGGAAAATGATTAGGAAAATCATCATTCTAAAGGAAATTTTGGGACATCTGTATGTGAACTGAAACTCGAGAAAGTGGGTCATGCTGCAAGACAATGACAATAAAGGCAAAAATTGTTCTACTAAAAAATATTTAAAGAAGAATAAATGTAATGTTTTGGAATGGTCAAGCCAAAGTCCTGATAGAAAATAGAAATTTTGTCTGAGCAGTCCAACATCCCAAAGTTAAAGTTGTTCAATATAGGGGAATGGACTAAAATTCCAGTTACCACCATTGTTTAGCTACTGTTATTGCTGCACAAGGAGGACCGAATACTTTTGCCACTCACAAATATGTACTATCAGATCATTTTCCTCAATAAATGATCAAGTATAATATTTTTGTCTAATTTGTAATTGAGTTCTCTTTACCTACTTTAGGATGTATTAAAATCTGAAATTTAAAATCCTACTTTTGCAAAAATATGGAAAATTTTAATGAGTTCACAAACATTCAAGCACCAGCCTAGCACCTACGCCTTCTCAACAGAAACAACAAGATTAATTACATTGAGCTTTTTTGTTAATATATATGTATATATACACACCATGAAGGTGTCCATAGCGTCACCTATACTGCTCTGCATATAGTTAAATAGATTTTTTAAATTTACATTTTCAAGGTCACAAGGTGCATTTGTCCGACGCAACATACATGATGGGTATGGAAAACAAACAGACAAACAAACAAACAAATGAATAAATACTGGTAAACTCAGATGTAACTTATCACCTTCTTGGTTTCACACCTAGCTAATTGGTTTCCTCCTGTGACCAAATGACTAGTGATCATTCGGCTTAATTCAACATAAAAACCCTATTCTTAGAGCACTCAGTGCTTGGAAGTCTAACTGAAAGCAAACATTGAACTATGAATGAAAAGACACGGAAAAAAGATATCAGGAATGAAACTGGACAGGCACAAGTCAGGAGATGAAAACAAACAAAAGAATTCAAAGCTTGCCAGACCATTACAGGGCCAACAAACACACAGCCATTCACACTCACACCTAGGGGGAATTTGGAAAAGCCAGTTAGCCTAATTAGCATGTCTTTGGACTGTGGGAGGAAACCAGAGTACCTGGAGGAAACCCATGCAAATACAGGGAGAACATGCAAACTCCACACAGAAATGCTCTCATCGAGCCCGGGACTTGAACCCTGGACTTCCTTGCTGTGAGGCAAACATGCTAATCACTATGCCACCATTGTCTGTATGCACTGTGCTGCTGATTGGCTGTTTGCTCTTTGGGGGGAACTTGATGCGTGTCACCACCTGGGAATACAAGCAGTTTTTGTTTTTGAAAACTTTAAATATATATATTTATAATAACAACAAATGAACATTTTTTGTGATACAGTTCATACAGTGGGGCGTAGTGGTTAGCATGTCCGCCTCACTGTAAGAAAGTCTTGGGTTCGAGTCCTGAGTTCGAGTCCTGGGTTCGGGCATTTCTATGTTGAGTTTGCATGTTCTCCCATATGCTTGCATGAGTTTTCTCCAGGTATTCCGGTTTCCTCCTATAGTCCAAAGACATGCACATTAGGCTAATTGACAGTTCCAAATTGCCCCTTGATGTGAATGTGACTGTGACTGGTTGTGTGAGGATGTTAGTCCTGCAAATGGTCTGGTGAGCTGTTTAAGCTGTACCCTGCCTTGGCCCAGTGTCTGCTGAGAAAGGCTCCAGCCTCCATCCAACCCTAATAGGATTAAGCAGTTCGACAAATGAGTCTAAAGATACAGTCAAGATATGGGGTTTAATCACAACAGCCGTCCTTCAATCTGTGTCTGCTAAATTACTGCAGCATATATTAGGCAGTATGCATGCTACAGTTCACTATGATAATCTTTATTTGCATGCACAATGCAGTCCATAAATTTATATTCCGATGTAATGGAGGAATATACTTTGATTCATCTGTGAGAATTATTTATTAAATTATTTAGAGAATTCTTAGAAGTTGAGAAAACTTACCTTGAAGTTACAGAGCACTCCCCAGTAAGGCTCACTGAATCTAATAAGATTATATATCAATTTTACTGGTTAACCAACCAAAGTACACTTTTCTTCCTGAGAAATGAAGAATTGCCAGTGTCCTCAACCTACTCCTCTCTAAATTAGATCCAATTTTGCAAAGCATGAGAGGTTGAAATGAAAGATTTTTGCTTAGCATGTTAAAGTAAATGTGAGAAAAGTGGAACTATTGGGTGAAACGCCGGGACATTCAGGAGATTACAGTCATCGATGTAATTTTACCGGGAGAGCATGCTGGCGTAGTGGTTAGCACTAGCCTCACAGCAAGAAAGGGCTGAGTTCAAGTCCCAGACTCAGCAAGTGAGTTTCTGTGTGGAGTTGGCATATTCTCCTCATGTTTGCATGGGTTTCCTCCAGGTACTTTGCTTTCCTCCCAGAGTCCAAAGACATATGGTTGTGAGTGTGTTTGCCCTGCAATGGTCTTTCTGGCAAGCTGTTCAGAGTGTATCTCCTGACTTCGCCCAGTGTTGGCTGCGATAAGCTCCAGCCTCTCGCCAACCCTAGTAGGAGTAAGCAGATCGGCAAATGAGTGAGTGAGGTTATTTTACATAAGGGTTTTATCACCACTATATAAGTATGTGAAGTAATGCCTCATTTGGGTATTTCCTCAATGACAGTGGATATTTGATACAACTTTGTGGACTTGCATTTCCTGAAGAAAATATTAGTGCTTACAAAACAAAAGTTTTTAAGCATTCAGTTATTCATTTATTCATTTGCCAAAGCTCTTAATCTTACTTGGGTCGTGGGAAGGTTAGAGCCTATTTTAGCGGACACTGCCAGCTCACTAGTCCATCACAGGGCCAACATACACACAACTATTCACACACACACCCTCACACCTGGGGCAATAAAGAATATCCAATTAGCCTAACATGCATGTCTTTGAACTGTCAGAGGAAACCTATACAAGCACAAGGGAGAACAAATTCCGTACAGAAATGCCCCATGTGTGACCAGTACGCCACTGCATTTTAAGAAGGTCCTATATTTTTAGGGCTAGATTTTTACATGCGGGTGGCACAGTGACACAGTGGTTAGCATGTCTGCCTCACAGCAAGCAGGCCTGGGTTTGATTCCCGGGCTCGGGCATTTCTGTGTGGAGTTTTCATGCTCTCTCCGTGCTTGCGTGGGTTTCCTCTGGGTACTCCGGTTTCCTCCCACAGTCCAAAAGCATTAAGCTGATTGGCTGTTCGAAATTGCCACTAGGTGTGAGTGGGAATGTGAAGGGTTGTATGTGTGTCAGCCCTGCGATGGTCTGGCGAGCTGTCCCGGGTGTACCCCACCTTCACCCAGAATTGGCTGAGATGAGTGCCAGCCTCCCCGTGACCCTAATTAGGATTAAGTGGCTTAGAAAATGAATGAATTTTTACATGCAACATGCTTATAGTCATGACGAAAAGCATGTGTGTGTGTGTGTGTGTGTGTGTGTGTGTGTGTGTGTGTGTGTGTGTGTAACCCACCACATAAAACTGTGTGTAGTTATAGTATATTCAGCTTAGTTGTAATTTAAATATTTTTTTCCACCTAAGAAATGTAAACTTCACCCACTCATCCATTTAGATCCAGTTTTAAGGTTTTTGTTACAGGACAAATTTATCCATTTCTTTCTTTTTTTCATCCACTGAAAGCCAATACAAGTTCAGACTTGGCGTCTTCTTTGTTATAGAGTCCATTCACTTTAAGCATGCTTGAAACCCGTTTCACTCAACAATGCATGTATCAAGAAAGTAAACATCATGGCAGACTTGACCCCTGGTACAGACTATGCTGCATTTCAGCCTACACACGATGACATAATTTTTGGTTAGGTCCATTGGTTGTGTTCTCTGGGTGGCAAGGATGAATCGAACTCTCTTCCCTTCAGCCAGCACTAACCAATCATGGGCATCCGCGACCTCATGCACAGGAAGGGGTGGATAGCATTTCTGTCCAAGCGCGTTACACCGAGCCTGACTATTAAATGTGGTCAGCTGGCACTACGTGCCTTGGAGGCGCATCCCAGGCTCGGGGGTTTTTGCGTAGAGTTTGCATGTTCTCCTTGTGCATGCGTCAGTTTACTCTGGGCACTTTGGTTTCCTCCTACAGTCCAAAGACATGAACATAAGGCTAACTGACATTTCCAATTTGCCCTAATTTATGCATGTGAGTGTGAATGCTTGTGTGTACATGTCTACAATGGCCTGGTTAGCTATTAAGGGTACACCCCTTTGCCTTAACCCATTGCTGGCTTAGATGGGCTCCAGCCTCCCCCAACCCTAACAGGACTAATCGGTTTGGCAAATGAGTGAGAGATATGAAAGTGGTTGTTGAGGATTAAAGAAAATTCTGCCTACAATACAAAAGTGGTATGAAATCAAACCTTAAACTTTGATAAGCCATTATTTGACATGTTTTATTCTTAAAAAAGGAGAGATGGACCTGAAATGATTTCATTAAGCTCTGTCGTTAGCTTTATGAAATCTTCGTTGGTCCACCTTTTCCTCCCGTTCTCATTTTTGTGCTTCGTGGGGATTTAATTTCTTGTGTTTGGTTCTTCGCACTACTTGTAGGACTTTTAAAGGTCAGAATGAGAGAGTGATGTCTCCTGAGGCCTGAAACACCAAGAACCACATAGAATTTTTTTTCAAAGTTCAATCACATTCACCACAGGACCTGGGGGGGAGAGAAATAAAGAGAGACAAACTTGTCTTATTTTTTTTTCTTTTAGTCTTTATATCCCTGTGTACAAGTACAAGAAAAGAAAGTGATCAAAGGGTCTGGATTGTCAAAAGTGAAGGACCATGAATGATCTCTCTCTATCTCTTTCTTACACGCACGCGCACACTCTCTCTCTCTCTCTCTCTCTCTCTCTCTCTCT
>JBCNYH010000001.1:79369720-79380260 GCA_039654325.1 Tandanus tandanus
TTGCAAACTTCGAGGCAGGGTGGGTGAAGTGCTTAATTTTTGTTTTTTGCTTAGGGTGGGGGGTGGGGGACACCCCCCCCCCCCCCGCCCCATAAACCTTGACTTCACAGTGATGTATCGTTGTTAGTTTTCAGAGAATTTTGAAATAAAGTTTGATGATATTTTCATGTGTCTTTTCACACTCATATTTTTGTTTTCATAAAAAAACCGAAGCATCATTGGATATCTTTTCTTCCCTGCCTAAATACCTCAAGACCTTAACTATGCCCATACACAAGATTAGGCACTTATGGCTTCAATGTTTAGTGTGAGACTGAATGAAATGGCTCAGACACCTTACAAATGTAACGGCCGTCACAGTGGAATGCCCATAGGCAAGATACTAAAACATTTGTTGGCATTTTATTTCATTTTTAACATGGATGTTGTTAGTAAGTTAGTTAATTAATTAATTAATTTGCAAACAGAAATCCTGTATAAATCCTACAGTGATCGTTAGAGCTGGGTAATAGATTGATTTTATCGATGAATTCAATTATTATTTTTTTTAATTCAAGACGATGTGTAAAATGAAAACCACGACTTTAAAGCTCACACTCCTTTTGTGATGGGCTCCAGTACCCACCACCCAATAGGAAAGAAAGTCTGTCCCCACCTATCGAACACCAAGAAACATATTAGAAAGAGCTCGTTTTGAGAACTGACAGTGTCTTCTTGGTAATTCAGACACAGTTCCCTTATGCGACATCTATCTGCACAAAGCAATGTCCGTTGTAGTTTGTCTAAAATCTGATGCAATGGAAAGTAGAAGCACAACAATTTTTTTCAGTATCTCAGACAAACCCGCATAGCCGAGTAACAGGAGTAGCTCCGAGAAAGAAAGAAAAATCGGTGAGAAGAAATGACCGATACGGTGCACAAATATACACTGGGAAAATAAATGAGTTCATTCAGATGCTACGTAAAATCAACTGCAGATATGAGCTACAAGGCAAAAACTACCTATGTGTCCCATCTATATAGCACTATAGGTGAAAAACAAATAAAAACACTTTAAAGTAAATTATAAAAGCACAATGTCTTGTTTTTCCTTTAGAAATTACAAATGTATTTATTTATTTATTTGTTTGTTTTTTAAGAAAAGTCTTTCTTTAGGTATTCAGGATTTTTTCAAAAGCTTTTTCTTTCTTTCTTGGGTTTATATTTCATTGATCCGCGAGAAGAAAGTTCAGTAAGTAATTATGGAGAAGCACTCAGAGAACAATTCCGGTGCCAAACGAAAATGTGTTTACCTTCTCTGTGTTGATATTGTTGAAATTGATTCTAGCAATTTTCTTGCTTTAAAAATAAATTGGAATTATAAATTTGATGTACGTTTGATCATTTTATTCTTAGGCCGTCATGTTTGTCTTTTGAAAGAGTCCAGCTGCCTTTTGGTTAAGGATTAGTTTAATACTATGAATATATGTATGGAATGAATCTGCTCTCTCTCTCTCTCTCTCTCTCTCTCTCTCTCTCTCTCTCTCTGTCTCTCTCAGCAAGAGCAGAGTATCCAGTATGAACCCTGTGTACAGTTCAGCGCAGCCTGGGACTCCATATGGAAACCCCAAAACCATGGCCTACACAGGTGAGACGTGCTGAATCTGATTCAGACAGACATGCTGAGATGTAACATCCTTCTGTGGAATGCAAAATAAAGAGATGGTAGATTTCTAGATGAGCTGCAGACAGCGTATTACTGATGACAGTGAGCCAGTACTGACCTCCATTCATTTTCTGTCTTTAAATGACATAATTTAAGGTGCATTTAGATACAGTAATTACGGTACATTTATCAGTTGGGTACCTTAATTACGGCGATTAATCATGGTCTGGAAAATGATCACAATTTTTTGCATTAATTGATTTATCATGACAGGCCTGCATGTGAATTATATACATGTAAATAACTATTTTGTGTAGTATGATATTTGGAAAAGGTCAACATTAAACAAACACATCCTTCAGTAATGTATGTTTAATGAAATTTTATTCTTTACCAGTTACAATGATGGGAAACGGGGTTAATCGATTGAAATAGGATTGTTTATAAGATGCATTTTTAAACATGATGAATGTATTTAATTTCATTTGTGCATTAGAAGAATTATTATTAATATTGTTATTATGATTATAATGGTTGATGGTAAATTGTCTTTCTACTCCAGTCTGATACATGTGCGTGCTATACACATTGCACTTATAACTGTAAAGCACAAATTCTGACTACAGTACTGGTGCCTAACATCCCATGTGGTCTACACCCATTTGTGACCCGCTCCAGCATAATAAGGTTTAAGTTGCAAGGTAGTGATTTGACGAACCTGGACGGAAATGCGATATCAAATATACATCCTTCAAAGCATAATCTTCCACATGACCAAGAACAATTTCATAAATGCAATCTATCCATGCTAAAATACTTGTTTAAGAAAGGGTTCCATGTCCAAGTTGTTGTAAAACAATAGAAATAGCCACTTATTTAGCCAATTTTATTCTATAAATAAGGGTATTTTCTTATTATCCATATCCAGTACCAGAATACTCTTTCTACTTGCAGAATCCCAGAAGGATTCCCCAAATCATATAATGCTAAACCAATAAGAATCCTCAAAACAGACATGACTCGGTGTAAATATAACTCATCTTGTTCATCATGTTGCTAGGAAGATGGTAGTACGATGGTGCTGATTGGTCGAGAGCTGGATTCATTTAGTGTATGGATGTTAGGAAGTTTCAGATTAGGACATTCACAAACTGGTTCTGTAACTGTAATTGCCATTTTCTCAAAAGTAGCATTTCCTGATTAGCGACATACAAAGTGATGTAACTCGGTCCATTTTCATGCCATAATCATGTATTATACCTCATTCTGAAGCAGATTAAATTCTCTTTCCAAATATATCAATATCTCAGTATGTTAAATTTCCTACTTAATCCCTATTATATTGGAGCGGGTCACATTTGGCCTACACCCATTTGGTCTACTCCCACTTGGTTTACCACTATAGTGCCATTTCGTCTACTTTGAGTGTTTGGACAGGACAAGTGTGAATATTTTCATTTCACCTGTGTTTGTGTGTATTCATAGTATAGCACTGTGAGAGCATGGCTGTCAAATATCTTAATCGAGAGAGAGAGAGAGAGGTGTAGATAGAGTTGTTACACTCTGATCATGTGATATTCAGTCTTTTGCGAAGGTGATGGAGGCAAAATGTGTCAGTACTTGATCCAATTAAAAAGAAAAAGATCAGAGAGAGGGGTGTGAGGTGTCATAGAATGAGAGAAAAGGGAAGATAAAAAGTCAGTAGAGACACAGGAAGGAAGAGACCGAAAGAATCGAATTTGAAGAGAAGAGTCATTTGGCTTGCAGTGTTTGGCTTGTTATCCATGCACTAATATGTGAACTTATTTGATGTTTTCATTATTTTTGTTGGGGAAAAAAGTATCCGATTTGGCACACCTGATGTCTTGCTCCAAAAGTCATTGACCGTCAGCGTCATCACAAAGTGCCCCTGTACCGCAGATCCAGGGCTGCAGCTATCGATTCTTTTATTAAACATATATTCTATCTAAAGGCAGCACAGTGGCGTAGTGACTTCTGCTTGGTGAGAGCATTTCTGCATGTACTTGCATGGGTTTCCTCTGGGTACTCCAGTTTCCTCCGACAGTCCAGACATCCACACCCATTTGGCTAATTGCCTGTTCCAAATTACCCCTAGGTGTGAGTGTGAAAGGTTGTATGTATGTGTGTGTTGTTACTAGACATTTGAGAGCTTACGGAAATTGTACTAAAGTAATAATAAGATAGTCGTTACATTTACATAGACAGGAACTTTCCAATAGGTCTAAAGCCGGGATCTAATTAGATTTGGTTCAACTTCGTCTTCAAGTTAGACAGAGCATGGGTATGCCCGAGCACCCATAACACACGAAAGGTCAGTGAACGTGTGTGTTCACTCAACCAGTCAATTTAATCATATTTGATGTGATCAGCGTTTTGAATACGAAAAATACATTTTTGAGCGCAAGAATCATGGTGACCCAGTATACACACTGCATGGCTTACACACGGACACTGCATGAGGATACTGTATCTGTGATGTGTGTAGCATAAACAGTGTTAGTGTCTCTCTTTGCTGTGTTTCTGGCTACTTGTACGTCTTGCCGCTACCACGCTAACTTGACGAACCATAAACGTGAGATAGCAGCTCATTAATTTTATAGATTGAGTTTAGAAGCTTTAGCTATTGGACTGTATTTAATACTTTACGTGAGTGTGCCAGTTACTAGCTAGTTAGTTTTGTTTAATGTAAATATACCACAGTGATAGATTACGTTATCTCACTAGTTAGCTTATTTAATATCAGAGTTTATTAATATTTACTGCAGCGTCTATTCCATCAGATACAGCTTGAACAGCTCGGCCTGTACTCTAGACATGGCAGTTTCAAATTACTCTTCCTGGAGAGTTGTGCCTTGTGGATGTTGTGTGTGTCTGACAGCTCTGCTGTTCAGTATGGCAGCGGGTGCTGTGTGTTTCGCACTCGCTCAACTGTATCTTATCAAGACAGACGAGTGGTAATGAACACCATCTGGAGCCATCCTGTTCAATCACCAAATCCCCCCACCCTTTCTCTCCCTGTCTGTCTGCCTGTCTGTGTGTTTCTCTCTGTCTGTCTGCTTGACTCTCTCTCTCTCTCTCTCTCTCTCTCTCTCTTTCTCTCTCTGTCTGCTTGACTCTCTCTGTCTGTCTGCCTCACTCTGTCTGTCTGTCTTTCTTTTTCTCTCTGTCTGCTTGACTCTCTCTCTGTCTACCTGTCTTCTCTGTGTGTGTGTGTGTGTGTGTGTGTGTGTCTCTCTCTCTCTGTGTATGCCTGACTGTCTCTCTCTCGATCTCTCTCGCTCTCTGTCTGTCTGCATGACTGCCTCTCTCTCTCTGTCTGTCTGCTTGTCTGCCTCTCTCTCTCTCTCTCTCTCTCTCTTTTTTTGCCCCCCCCCTCCCCCCATCCCCTATTCTCTAAACATTCATATGTTGCCATGGAAGATTTACATTAGTATATCACAGCTGATAACTTAATTAGGCTCTTAGTCATCATCCACTGGAGACATGAACTATGCAGCTTTGTTTTCCTTTGTTCAGAGTGACTTGCTTATATTTTTTCCCTTGTGTGTGTTTATTAGGTTACCCAGCAGGCTATCCTACTGCAGCACCTGCCTACACACCAAGCCTTTATCAAACAGGCAGTCCAGGGTACCCTCCAGGTGAGAAAATGCACACATGTAGTACAGGCTGTATGCTGCATGTTCATGTATACAAAAATAAGAAACTGATACCAACACAAATGTCTCTAGTACGAATAACACTAGTCTGTACGTGCCACAAGTACCCTTAATGTAAGAGTTGTACATAAGACTTGAGCATGATTAAATATGTTAATGCTTACTTGCTAGGCATGTTTTAATCATTAGAACAAGAAAGTATGTAGATGAAATAAAACCATTTTTTGAGCAAGCAGCATTAGCCCTCTAAAAGGCAACAAGTAGGTCGTGGCATGGTCACGTGATCTGCTACGTCAGAAGCGGGTCACGTACGTTTGTTTACAACATGCTAGTATGTCAGCCTCGGCGTCCTCGTCAGTTTCCAGTCAGTCTGACGGCATTTGGAGCAATGTCAGTGAACCTGTCTCTCATTGATGAACATGATTTAGGGAATGTTTTATTCATATATGAACCCATGAGGGGAAGGTTTGGGGTCATCTTCCAGTGAAGAGTATGAAGATGACAGGGAAGAGCATCTCGGAAACAATGCATGGGGAGCATCGTCTGTCATCAGATTTCAACCCCATATTGTGTAACTTAATTATACAGATACCAACATATGTAAATATACCGTGAAGCTATACTGTGTATAAATATAGAGTGTATTTAAATCTACTCAAGCATCTATAAAAATTAGTAGCTACATAAATAGGGCGCAGTACAATGTATGTGTGTGTGTGTGTGTGTGTGTGTGTGTGTGTGTGTGTGTGTGTGTGTGTGTGTGTGTGTATATATATATATATATATACACACACTGTATGTATATCTGAATCAGTGAATCGAGTCTTCTCGAAGTCGGTTCCCAGCCCGTTATTAAGCCCTGTTATTCGGGGAACAAGTGTCTCACAGGGATACAGTCCTCTCGTGAGAACTTTATGCAGGCTTACTCCATCCTTGGTGGACTTGCTACAAAATGCCATTGAGCATATATCTCCAGTTTTCCGTTTTTTCTCGCGAGTGAGGATTGTTTTCAATTATACTGGACATGTTTACACTTCCGCACTTGGCCGAGTCCAGTGTGTGACGTTTCATGTACCACGTGACCTGACTTGACCTAGTTGAGTCTGTTTGACAGCTGGGGGCATTATGGAGCCTGGAAACACAAAATTGAACTCATGTATCACAGTACACATCTGTGATAAATGTTGTGACTGAAAGGTTTGATTTATTAAGTCACCATGAACTATTAGCAACAAAGACGACTAAATATTTTACGAAAGACTTGTACTTTAAGGGTTAGATAATATACTCATTTTCATACATTTATTTTTCATTTTGGTAAAAATCCTATTCCAAAAAACCCTCCACAGTACTTCCGGAAGCCTGTTTGGATTCCTCCTCCTATTAAAGTCCTTTGTACACTCTTTGTTTACTCTGATCTGATAGGTCACTGTTCGACATTTGAAAGCTCCACACTCAGTGCGCTGGTAGGCAGATCAAAATTGGCAGAGATACCACTGTGCATGGGGGTGGGAGAAGACCAGCTAATTTTTTTGGTTATACTGTATTAATCCCGCAAGGGAAATTATTGCCTCTGCATTTAACCCATCCAAAGTGAGCACACACACATAAACAGTGGGCTGCCACACACATTGGGGGTGCCCGGAGAGCAGTTGGGGATTGGGTGCCTTGCTCAAGGGCACTTCAGCCATGAAGGTGGAGGAAGGGAAGGTGCAGCTCACTCTCCCACCACCACACAGTTTGTCGAGGACGAGGGTGTTTTTGTGAGGAGTTTGCGTGTTCTCCCAGTGCTTGCATGGGTTTCCTGCTTTGGACTATGGGAGGAAACCAGAGTACTTGGAGGAATCCCACGCAAGCATGGGGAGAACATGCAAAGGACTTCGCCAAGCCCGGGACTCAAACCCAGGACCTTCTTGCTGTGAGGCAGATGTGCTAACCACTGCGCCACCATGCCTACCCTACATGCCCGGGCTACTCATGCCGCTTACCTAGAATTCTTTTAGTGACGTGTTTTAGAAAAAGGATTGGTGTAGAAATGAAGGGCTTATTGGTAACATTTGTATTGCAGTTATTCATTTGGCTGATGAGCTTCTCCAACAAGCGCAATCAGCTTGTACTGCTTTACACTGTTTACTGATGAAATGGAAGATAGTAAATTGAGACACAGACGTGTGTGTTTATGTGAAGGCAGTGTTTGATGTAAATGACATTGGATTAAACTTTAATCTCTGATAGCCTCCAGTGAATGAGGCACTCTGTTCCTCTGTTCATCCTAACAGATGGGTGTGAAGAGGTATAAGCAGAGTTCAGGGCAGAAACACACACACAAACACACACTGGGCATCTTGCCCAATCTGGGCATGTGTGTGAACTGCTGGGTGCATATTAACACCTGTGGAGAGTCGAGCTGGCACTGCACTATGTCAGATCCATCTTTTTTCCTCCATCTCTCTACCTCTTGGAGTTACTTTCATTTTAATTTCTGCTACGATTTCTTTTCACTTGTTATGCCTTTCATGTAGCACCTCCGTGAGTGGGAGTTTGGTGGTGTTAGTTTCCTGGCCGTGGCAGCCAGGATGTACCATGTAATTGTGTGCATGTGAATACAGTGTCTCAAATCCTCCACAGATGTGCCTTATATGGGAGGGTTGAAAGAAAAATGCCACCCTTGCATAAACTTTGACAAAACACACCTTGAAGATTCTGAGACCCAATGGGGAAAAAGGTGTTATGGTTAGATGAGACCAGACCTGAGCTGTCTGGCTTCAACGCCAAACATCACATCTGGCTGAAAGCCAATACAGCTTACCATCCACAGAACCCCATGCCTACAGTAAAGCATGTGGATGGTAGCATTCTGACTGGGGTACTTGTCAAGATAGAAGGGAAAATGGATGGGGCAATATACTGTCAAATTATTGAGGAAAACTTACTGCTCAATGCCAGAAAGTTATCAATGGGACCTTCCAGCGTTAGGGTCATTCCATGTCCAACCTAGTGGTTCTCAGGTGACCATCTCAGAATTCAATGAAGCTTTAACCAGACATAGAAGATGTTTTAACATGAACACATGCGAAGTTTCAAGGTCCTAATTCAAAAACTTTCTGAGATATGTTCATTTAAAGATCGCAGGCTAGTACCCATTTGTCGGCCCATGACTTGGAATTTACCATTTTGGGCATTTTTGAAAGCTTGTGACTCCCCTAACAATTACTGTATAGGGCTGAAACTTTGCATAGCAACAGAACAGTGTCTCTGCCAGAATCTGCAGAATCAAAATTAATTGCTATTAATGCTATTAATACTGCAATTTTGAAAAAAGTGCAATTTCGAACAAAGATTTTTTCGAATTTTTGACACAGAAAATATATTCACCGCCCCCAAAAGTAAATTTTTAAAGCAAATTTAAGCATATTTCTATGTAAAACAAACAGATTTTATGAAGAATAAATGTGATATGGTGTTTTAGTGAGTGTCCAAAAACTGAACGGTAGGTGAAAATTTGCTCATCTTGCGAGCCCTTGAAGATGTGGACAATTCACCAAGGTTACGAAACTTTACCACATGGAACATGTATATCAGATCTAGCAACACACAAAATCTCAGCCTTGTTGCTCATTTCCTTCATACTCAGCCATCATCTTGAAATTTTCATTGTGAAATTTTAAAAAAGATTTTTTGTTTTTGCACTTTCCTTCTGAAGAGGAATAAAATTGCATAAATATTTTGTATGAGATCAGAATATAGTCTCAAACTGGTATCAGAGTAATAATAAACAAAAACAAATGTTTTAAATTTGCTTTTATAACAATTAGAAAAGTGACATTTGTCGTGCATAATTATGTCATAGATCCTATTAACGAATAGTACATGTACTATATAAGTTATATAACTTTATTTATCATTTCAAATGATGTATTTGTATCCCCACTGAATAATTAATATAAGGATATATTATGATAGAGATTACAGACGACATCTTTTCATAAGCTTTGATCAAATATTATGGAACTTCATTATAATATTTGCAACAAACTGTTTCTGCAATGAGAGTTCAGTACATGCAGATATGTTTCAGTTTTACTGAAAATTTGGCAAAAGTCCCATTATTTGTTGGAAGTGTTTTTGGGAGAGTGTGGAGTTACGTGCACTTAAGCTTATGAAAAGATGTATATAATCTCTATCATAATATATCCTTATATTAATTATTTAGTGGGGATATAAATATATCATTTGAAATGATAAATATAAGTTATATAACTTGTATTGTACATATACATAGTGGGACCTGTTCTGTTGGTATGCAAAGTTCAGCCCTATAGATTTCTTCGGTAAATTAGCCGGTTACTTCTACTAGGCAGTGTAGCTGTGCCTTTTGATATTTTGGTTTTGAGGAAACAGAGCACTCTGAGGAAACCCATGCAAACAGGAGAGAACATGTAAACTCTACACAGAAACACCTGGGACTCAAACCCAGGACCTTCTTGCTGTGTGCTAACCACTACACCACAGTGCCGCCAATAGAACAGCAGTTCATGGAAAAACATGCAGTTGTTCAGGTTGAGTATCAGATCTGTGTCGAGTTTACATGTTTTCCCCATGCTTGCTTTGGATAGTGACCAAAAGAACAAGACAACAATGCGGACACCAGCGGTTGAAATGAGCTTCCTTCGCAGGGTGGCAGGGCTCTACCTCAGAGATAGGGTGAGAAGCTCGGCCATCTGGCAGGAGGTTGGAGTAGAACTGCTGCTCCTTCATGTTGAGAGGAGCCAGTTGAGGTGGCTCGGGCATCTGATTAGAATGCCTCCCGAACGCCTCCCTGGTGTGATGCTTCAGGCATGTCCAACCGGGAAGAGACCCTGGGGTCGACCCAGAACACGCTGGAGGGACTATGTCTCTCGGTTGGTGGTCTGGGAACGCCTCGGTGTTCCTCCAGAAGATAAAGAGCTAGAGGAAGTTGCTGAGGAGAGGGGCGTCTGAACCTCACTGCTTAGGCTGCTGCTTCCGTGACCTGACCCCAGATTAAGTGGAAGAAGATGACTGATGACTGACCTATGATTGCATGGGTTTCCTCAGGGTACTCCAGTTTCCTCCCATAGTCAAAAGATATGGATGTTTGGCTAACTGGCTGCTCTAAATTGCCCCCAGGTGTGAGTGTTAATGGTTGTGTATGTGTTGCCCTCAATGGTCTAGTGATCTCTTCAGGATGTACACACCC
>JBCNYH010000001.1:79382004-79392937 GCA_039654325.1 Tandanus tandanus
CCCCCCTTCACCCAGTGTCGGCTGAGACAGGACCCTAATAGGATTAATCGGTTCAGTAAATGAGTGAGTGAGAGAGTGAATGGTAGGACTGCAACCTTCATTGGATTCCTACACTGTACACTGGGATTATTGTTGGTCGTACTTGGATGTTTTCAGAGTCGTAAATCAGAAACAGTGTTTTACACCAAACAGAAATGACGGCTCACTGCGTGCGTGGTACTGTTATGTTTTTACAGAGTCATCGGACGTATATAAAATTCTTGGTCATAATTTGTAAACTGGTAAATACTTTGTAAATGTTAAGCACTGCTACAGAGCTAGAACATTTTGCTGTGCTGTGATTTGAAAGTCCAACCTTTAAAGGCTTCTATTTCTCTTTTTTAAATGCTGCAGCTGGTGTCATGACCCAACACTGCCCCCTTGTGGTTTCACAAAAACGTTTTTCATGTGAATGAAGAAAGTATGACTGTCGAAGGACTGTTTCTTACACACGTATTCAGAAAATATACCCATTATGCCATGTTGAAACAAAAGTAATCCTTTAAATGGATAACACATACGCACACACACACACACACACACACACACACACACACAACGACATGTGTCTTGCAATCCTTATGAGGTCCTTTCACCGAAATAAATATTATGCGTCTCTAATGAGTAAACAGGTGGAACCCTTTGGGGCACTCTCAGTTTTAAAAACAGACACACACAACACATTTATTTTACTTAAAATACAGTAGGCACAATATGATAATTCAGATGTAGTGAGGAGTCCTGTGGTGCTGTCTGTGTTTCAGATCATCTCAGAGGTGCTCACTAGGGGCGAGGTCAGGGATGTGTGCAGTACGCTCAATTTCAGTATTAGCCTTAGCAAACCAGGTCATCACAGAGCACATGCTTTAGGCGTATACAGTCCGAATCATGCCGGATCAGGATTTGGGCTCCTTCAATCTACTGAAGGGACGTTGTAATATCCGAGGCACCATTGTCATGGAATATGGTCTGGCAAATGGTTCAGGGTGTACCCTGCTTTCGCACAGTGTCAGCTGAGATAGCCTCAGCCTCCTCACGATCCTAATAGGACTAAACAGTTTGGCGAGTGAGTGTGTAGAATTAACCCATTGACGCATTTTGGATGGTTGTCCTGTCTCTATTCTATATCTGGGTGTTGCTGTATAGCACTGACCCTGGATGGTTGTGTCCGCGCGTCGCTGAGTTGATGCTAATTGGCTGTTACATATTGCTGAGTTGCATGACGACGGTTGTCAAGGAAGCTGAAACCCGTCTATTTATAACCCAAAAAATAAATGCAACTAGCAAAGACCTTATGATGAGTTTCTATAGAAACTGATCATTTCAATGTACTGCAGAATGCGGTGACCAGGAACTGTTATATTTATAAATCCTTAATTTTTTATTATATAGAACATGTTTTCCCAACATGTAAGTATGGATTATTATGATGTTCTGGGTTTTCTTGCATGATGGCTTAAAAAAAAATCCATGATGAAAACTTGGGCTAGAGAATTACTTTTATTAAAGGAGAAGACAGCACTTGTTGACTTGAATCCTGGTGTATATATATATATAGTCTTTTGCTATAATCTTTGCTTATACATGTTAATTTAATGAAGTTGCCTTGATGACCTCATCATTTTGTGACTTAGTTTTCAAATAACTGCTCTTTAAATCGTTAAAACAGAATCTGTAAATCAGCGGAAGATTTTGTCTGCAGAAAGAACTTATCCAGAGAATTGAATGAGATTAACTTTTAACAAGTGCGCTCTCTTCTTTGAAGATTTATATTTTTCGCTTAAATGTATCAAATTCACATTGCATTTCTTTGGTCATGTATATGCTCATTAAAGAGTAGTGGTAGTGGTCATCCTTACAGCATAATACTTTTAAGTGATAGACACTTATTTTAACATAAATGACCATAAAAAGCACAAAGCTGGTCATTTTATTCCATGGATTACCCGTGGCGGCATCTGAACTGCGGAGATTAGCAGTCATTTTTCCACGGAAGTGACGTCAACACGTTGGACGGGGTTGATGTCTCTTGTGGACACAGTGAGACGTCGCATTCTAGTGACTCTGAGGATGAGAATGCTGTCAGAGATGAGCGTGACGGTGAATCTAAAATGGCTTACGCAGCTAATGTTTTGCCGACTCGGCTTTCCTGTCATCAGTTGGTTTAGGAACAAAAAGAAATGCTTTCAGCGATTTCTGCAATTCTCTTACTTTGAAATAGGTGCTAATAAAGTTCCTCAAAACAGCCTTCTAAGAACTACGCTCATCCCCAACTCCTGCGGCACTGACGCACATAAGGGGTACTTTCTCCAACTCAAAAAAACAATAATACTGTGTAACGCTGTTGAGTGCCGAGTAGATTGCCATGAATTATTCATTGGGGAATTCAAACCACCACTGGCGAAGCGAACACAGAAGAGCTACCTTGTCAGGTCAGAACTTTGTTTGTCTGTATGCACTTACAGGCCAGTGGCTATTATTTTAAAGTGAAATGAGACGAAAGCTTTCCAAAATCTTCTATTACACAAGAGCATATGTATATTTTTATAATGTATTTATATGCAAATTACCGTAGTTCCATATTACAGGTGAAAACACAGTGTGATCACCTGACTCCTTACTACTTTTCGCACTACATTCTCGCTCACTGAAAACTTTCTGTGACTTCCTCCAACAGTACGTCCAGTCTAAAAGCACCTGTAGACAGGTGTTCACAAACTTCTAAATAAAGTGCATCTTATAAAGTGCATCTTACTCACTTACTCATTTGCAAGTCCGTTTACTCTTACTAGGGTCGGTGGAGACTGGAGCCTATCTCAGCCGACAATGGGCGAAGGCGTGGTACACCCTGTACAGTTCTCTAGACCATCGCAGGGATAACACACACAACCATTCACACTCACACCTGGGGGTAATTTGGAACAACCAGTTAGCCTAATGTGCTTGTCTTTGGACTGTGTAAAGGAACAGGAGTACTCGAAGGAAACCCAGAACTTTATTGCTGTGAGGTGGACTTTCTAACCACTATGCCACTGTGCCGCCCTATAGTGTACCTGTGTGACCTTATCTACATGTGCTTAGTTCCTGAATTCTAATATAAACCCCAAGTGGGCATGGACTAAATCAGAACGGGTGTTTTTTGTTTTGATTGAAATGTGAAACACTGGGATGACAAATTAATAACCTAATTTAGACCACAGTGCAAGTAACAAGGATAAGTAAATGTTATAAATGTGATATCTGTTCAGCCTGAGTAATGTGTTTGTGTTCAGTTACATCCCTTTCGTATACCAGTGCAGCTCTGTGAACCTCCTACACACAAACATCCATATCTTCTCTATCCTAAAGTCAACTCTTGACCTTTTATTATAACATATACTGTATAACAGGGGCGTAGTGCTGTGTTTGCTGAGATATTGCTGAGAGGATGTTTGGACTATTATGGATCCATCCATTCCTTACCCTTCCATCCCCCACCCCAAGATTTGGATAAAAACCAGTTTGCCTATCGAGCAAACCACTCTACAGTTGATGCCATCTTGATTGCACTGCACACAGGCTTGCTTAGAACAACCATGCACTTACATGAGAATGTTGTTTGTAGTCTTCAGCTCTGCACTTAACACCATCCTGTCTGAGTTTATCTCTCACAAATTGACAGACAGACTGAGCAGCCCAGGCCTGGACACTTCTCTGTGTTGGACACTAATAGACTACAGAGTGTCTGCTTTGGTAAACATGCCTCATCCACGCTAATCCTCAACAGAGGTTTTTCACAGGGATGATGTACAAAGCCCAATGCTCTTCACCCTTCTGACACATCACTGCACCCCCATACACCCACCAAACACAATTGAGAAATTTGCTGATGACGCTACAGTTGTCTGACTAATCTCGTATGATGAGTCAGCCTACAGGATGGAGGTGGCACACCTTACTGAGTGGCGTATTAAGAATATGTATGTGTTGATTCTCAGCCATCAAAGTCATGGTAGACTTGAGGCTTGATTCGAAAGCAAATTGACTTCTGTTTCTTTTGAAATACGTTTCACCTCTCATCCCAAATCTTTCTTCAGTTCTAAAGCTGCTCAAGTTGATCCAGCGGCCATGTAAAAACCCCACTGTTGATCCACCGCCCATGTGTTCCATGTTCTGGAACAACTTGGGACCAATGGGTGCAACTTGCTCCAGTTTGCGAGGTGGCATAAGTTGTTCCAGAGCATCTTGTTCTGGGCGCAACTTGGTGTCTGAACATAATCGGTGTCAAGTAGGAGGGTTTATGCATCTGCTGTAGTCCGGGTTATTGGGTGTTTTTGCAGGCTTTCACAGCAGATGGGCAGTTCTTTTCCATTGATTTGTGTCATCACAGTTAAGACAAAGACAACTGTGATTCTTTCCCTTTGTGCATTTATATTTGTACTTATGATTCTTTGTTGCTTCCTTTTCCTTGAGCCTTGTAATCATTAGGAAAATTGCAAAAGTGCACCTTATGTCCTCACCCGACTTTTTGTTTAGTATCAATCATTTGCGTGGGTGTGCTTCAGTGTTGTCCCTCTAGCTTCCGGCTTGCCACTGATTTGAGAGTGATGATGTAATCACATAGGAAAGTGAGTGCAAATTGTTCCAAGGGCATATTGTTCCCGTTGCCCAAGTTAAAGCAGTCAATCTCCAAGGTGTCAACTGCACTAGAGGTTAAAAAACTTGGACTCCCCAGCAGCTCTTAAAGCTGAATAATAGGATGAGAGGTGAAATGTCTACAAAATGGAAAAGAAGTCCAGTTGCTTTTGACTCAAGCACTCAAAGTGTATCAACAACAATCTGGTCATAAATCGCATCAAGACAAAGATGATTATCGTAGACTTCAGGGGAACAAAAGACCGCCCCTTCACTTCAGTGTTCCTGGGAGTGTACAAGACCAAAGGGCCTCACATGGTCTCCAACACCTCTTACCTTAGAGGAAAAACCCAACAGTACTTTCTCAGAAAGCTGAGAGAGGTCCATCTGCCTTAGTAGCTTTTAATCAACTTCTACTGCATCAAAATCAGAAGTATCCTCTCCTACGGCCGGTCTGAGTGGAATGCCAGGTGCACAACTGCAGAAGGATCTCCACCGTGTGGTGAAGGCTGTTCAACAAATCATCAGGTTAGACCTCCCAAACATGGACAGTATTTATACTAGCTGATTCAGAATGAATGATAGCAGTGTTATCAGAGGCAGCACACCCATGCCATCATCTGTTTGCCTCACTTCCATCTGGAAAGAGGTTTAGGGCAATCAAATCATGTACAAACAGACTGAGAAATATTTTTTCAGGAACTGTGCTCTCAGTCACCTCACCAAACCCAGCACTCCTCCCGTCTATAAGAATTATAATACAAGCATAAAGTGTATACTAGGCATACACTTATATGTATACACAGAGACTCCACATCTACCACACTTAAGCAGAACTTATTTTCAGGCAAGTATAATTTTGAGTTACAGGTTTATAAAAAAAAAAAAAAAAAAAAAAAAAGGTATGCTGTATATTTACATCTCTATCTCCAGATGCTGTGTGCCGAATGATGGCACATTGATGTGAAATGCATGTGTGAGCTCCCAGGTTGCCGGGTTAAAACACTCAAAAACGAGAGAAAGAAAAATGAAGGGAGAGGAAATGGGGGATTTTTCTGGTAAATAAATAAAGTTGAAGCATGCACAACCTTTTGGGTGATGGGGGGTCTTCTTTTGCTCTCCTTTCTCGTGTGTGAGAGCAAAAACTCAAAAAAGTGCCTTCCACTGGAATGATGTGATGTGACACTGGCGTGCAGCATCGCCGTAAAAGAGCACTTTGAATGTTAACGAACCAGCAGCGCATGCTGTGGTAGTGATGATAATGATGGTGGCATCACCTCTCGCCTCCAGAGCCCAGACTTAAACACTATTAAAAATCAGCGGAATGACTTGAAGATTGCAGTCCACCAAAGGTCACCATCCAGGTTATCTAAGCTTGAACAATTCTGCCTATATAGGCAAAGATGGTAGAGAGGTATCCCAACAGACTCCTGGCTGTAATCAAAGCAAAAGGTGCTTCTAGAAAGTTCTGACACAGGGGACGTGATCTTTTAACCATCTCAATGATTCTGTAATTTATTTATTTATTTTTGCCCATCAGGAGCTACAGGAATGGGGTCTGTCTGTCTGTCCGTCCATCACACTTTAGTTTCCAGACAATAACTTGCAGTACACTGAAGCTGGGGCTTTCAAACTTGGTTTGCTGGCTCACTGCTGAGTGCAAGGATGAATCTGTGTGTGGGTGACCTTGACCTACTTTTTAAGGACACAGGCTAAAATGTATATTAGGTTTCAGCTCACAGAGGCAAAACTGTATAATATTAGGTTTCCGGACATTAACGTTTTGGTCACTGAAGCTGGGGCTTTCATACTTGCTATGCTTGTTCTATATTGGCATATTATGAATTGATCCTTTTGGCGGGAGCGTCTGGACCCCTCTAGTCTATTTTTTCATTCTATTATATCTTTACACTTGGCTGTTAGAATTGTTGCATTGAGGAGATAGAGCTAGGAAAATGTTTTTGAAAAATGTCTTTATTTCACGGTGTAAAGAGGGTTGATTCTTTTTTTTATACCCACTGCATATAGACTGTATACACACCCAAATATACATCAGTCCAGTGTAGATGTACTGGCATAGTTTAAAACTGAATAGCAACAATAAGAGCAATTCTATCAGTAAGAAGAATATTCTCTTTCCTGTTACTCATTTTAATGTAGAACGGTCCATTAGCATGATTTATAACATTTATGATTTATTATGCAATCTTGCTAAGTTCAACTTAGTCAGCTGCACAAGTTTGTATTGCCTTAAGGAAAAAAGAGGGAGACATGGAAATGGCATTTCTTAAATTTTTTTAGACATTGCGTTCACGTTTATTTCACAGATGTTTTGCAGTGAAGATAAACGGATCGAAGTTCAGACTTTTTTCCTTTCATAAATGTGATGAAATTTTACTCTAATAATCTGAAAGTACACTTTCCACCTTCATAACTTTCTTTTTTTTTTTTCCCTACGTAGCTTTCGGTTCCTGTCAGTGGTAATATTTAGCTGCTCCCACCAACCAAAAACACATTCTGCCTCTGATCGTTAAGATATTTTTTATTGAAGGTGTCTCTTGACCTGGTTTAAAACTTTTTTGGATTATTATTATTTTTTTTTTTTTTTTATGTATTTATTTATTTATTTTTTTTTGAAGAAAATTTATTAAAGAGATTTATATTAAACTGTTAAAACATTAGATACACCAGTATGCATGTATAATAAGCATTATTAAAGCCCAGCAACTAAACAATCAGGAGAGTTGTAAACCATTTCTTAACTTTTTTTAAATTATTATACCCCCTTTTTTCTTCACTAATTTAGTCGTATCTAATTCCCATCTGTCAAGTATTGCATTCCTATCACATATGACTGCCACCTAACATGCTCTCTCCACGTGATGTTCCCAACTGCCTCTTTACGAACTACTGAGCATGCACACAGGAGCAGCCTTAACACACTTAGAGGGAAGGAGCTCATAGACCTCCATGCTTTAAGTGAGTGGAGGGCTCGGCCAATTAGCTCCTACGTACAAATTTCAGCCGTGGATGTCTGCATGCATCAACCTGGATTCAAACCTGCGATCTCCTTGTTGATGTGCTACTCTGGAGCTACCATGTCTTTATTTGAATGCAAAACCAAGAAACCCTATGACTTTTAAGGAACAATGGAAATAAATTCCCACCCCCACCTGATTTTTTTTTTTTTTCTCCCCTAATTTAGTTGTAGCCACTTCCCACATGTAAGCTGTGCCTTCCTATCACACGACAGCACTAAGGCTAAGAATGTGCTTCCTCCAAGGCACGTGATGCTGCCGCCCACATCTTTTCGAGCTGCTGCGCATGCATATTCAGGAAAGTGTACCACACAAGGAGGGAAAGTGCTATCTGCCCCTTGTATGCGTGAGCTCACAGATGTCTATTATTGGCTGGTGATCGCTCTAAGTGCCAGGGAGCCGGACATATGCTTGTGAGACAACAGCTCTTCTCTCTTCTTTCTTCTGTGGCTAAGGAGGTTTGGCATGGACTCCCACTCACCAACTTCTACTGATGCACCATTCAGAGTATTCTGTCTGGCTACATCACAACCTGGTACGGCAGTTGTGATGTTCTGGACCGCAAAGTTGTACAGAGGGTGGTTAGATCAGCACAATGCATCACCAGGACTGAACTGAAAGCCATCCAGGACCTCCACACACAGTGCAGTAAGAGGAAGTCCCTGCGGATCTTCTCTGATCCCAGTCACCCCAGCAACACACTCTTCACGCTCCTGCCATCGGGCAGATGGTACAGGAGCATCCGGACTCGCACCAGCAGATTCAGGGACAGTTTCTCTACCCACCATCCATCAGGTTACTGAACTGCTACATTGGACAATATACACACATTTTGCACACTCATTGTACACACTGTACATGTACACACCACTATCTCTGCACTACAGCCACTTCAGTATTTCTTTTAAGTATTCTGTATTTATCCTACTGTGTATATATGTTTCTTTATGTGCAATATTGAGGGGACGCTGAGTCCAAGAATGTAATTGCCGGTAGTGATGTTCAAGTGTTACCTGTATATGACAATGGCTCCTGGCATGCATCAACTTGTATTCAAGCCTGAGATTTCAAGCCTATAAATTATTCTCGAATCATTATTATAATTTTTTTTCCGATTTGCTCTTATACTCAGAATGATGTCTGTCCTGTTTCTCAGGGGTATAAAGTTCATTTTTACATTTACAGCATTTGGCAGACGCTCTTATCCAGAGCGACTTACAAATATCATTTTTTATACAACTGAGCAATTGAGGGTTAAGGGCCTTGCTCAAGGGCCCAACAGCGGTGATAGTGGGGATCGAACCGCTGACCTTAAGATCAGTATCCCATCGCCTTTACCACTAAACCACAACTGCCCACAGTTGATGTCACATGTACAATCCCTGACATTGATTTTACATATGTTAATTAAGCTTTTCTCTCTTTCTCTATCAGGATACACCACAGGGACTCCGTATAAAGTTCCAACGTCTCAGCCTAACGGTGCTCCTCCACCATATTCCCCCACTCCGAACACATACTCCTCAGCCATGTACCCCATCCGCAGTGCCTACCCTCAGCAGAATTTCTACACTCAGGTAAGGAAGCCATTACAGACAGCAATTCAGCTGTAGGCATTGATTGATGATTAATGAAAAGATGGTTATTCAGAATGACCTGGTGAAAACTTTCTGGCTTCAGGTAGCAGCAGAGTTAAGGGTGTGGGTGGACGTAGTGCAATAGATGTAAAGATGACTAGCAGCTATTAACTTTTTAATGGTGATTGAGTGAAAAGGTGCAGACTGATTTGTTTCCTGCAGCCCAGTCTAGACAAGTGCTAGACGAAAAAAAAAGCATAAGAAGCAACATGTAGAGACTTCCTCTGGATTAATCACGTCTCATAATATTTCTGTTACACAGCTGGATAATTCCAGGCATTTCTGCTTATAGGGGAAAAATACAAGAGGGTGTCTACTGTATGTATGCAAGTGCAATAATTTCTCACCCACAGTGTGATTATCATTATTATTAATTTTTTAAATATTTTTTTGAGGAATGACAACTGCACGCTTAAATTAATACTGAGTATCTGGTAATAAATCTGCAAGACCTCCTTTCTACCCTTTGCTTTAAAATGGCAAAAATCTTTTACATATTTTTTGCATAGAAAATATAATTTGAATTTATGACCAGTGTGAGTAAGTTACAAAAAATTCCCTGCATATTAGCAAAATGTTTAGCTGTATACTCAAACTGTTAGATTGGTTGAAATGGCTTTTTTTTTTACACTCCGACAGCAATCAGTAACTTATGAGAGCTGAAAAATGCCAGATAAAATCTGTACGCACTGTAATCCTGTAAAAATGCAGACCAATCACTGCCTTGCAGTCCACTGGGCAATTTCTTTCTGCTTGTGCATGAACCTGCAGTCATAGCATCACCAAAGCTGTTGTTTTAAGAGTATTCAGAGTTTCCTTCCACTGAATGAGAGAGAGTTCACGTAGCTGAATGAATCTGAGGTTTTCTCTCTGCTCTGTGATGAAGCTGGGGCAATGTGGTGGACCTTGTGTGTCTGAAGGGGGGTGTGGCTTTGGAAGGCCCTCTAAGGCCAGGGGAAGCTTCAGCCAGAGCCCTGAAGACATGCTGTTTTCAAATTTTGCTAACTTTCCAGATTACAACCCCACCTTTAATATGCATCAGCATATACAGCAGTATATATTTGGAAGTTGTGGAAGTGTGATTGAGGAAATGTCATTAATTACCTTCTGTTGCTATCGTCTCTTTAGGGAGCCTACTACACCCAGCCTGTGTATGCTGCACAGCCCCATGTTATCCATCACACCACGGTGGTGCAGCCCAACAGCATCCCTTCTGCCCTGTACCCTGCCCCAGTGCCCCCTGTGACCCCTAGGCCCAGCCCACTCACCATGGGCATGGTGGCAGGAACCACGATGGCCATGTCTTCAGGTCAGACAAAGAAAACTATCATACATTAATGTAAAGGAAATCTTTGGTAATTTTAAACCTGGGCCATATTTTCCCATTTCTTTCATTCCGACATTTTGCTTTGGACAAAAATGGTTGACATCCACCAAAAATTTACTTATCACACTATAACCCAGTGATTTTCAACCACTGTGCCGTGAGAGATTGTCAGGTGTGCCGTGGGAAATTATCCAATTACCATTGGCCATTGTCGAGTGTCTGTACTTTAGTGACTGGCAGAGTAATGTAATACTCTTCCATGTCAGAGAGTGGCAGTA
>JBCNYH010000001.1:79429511-79440409 GCA_039654325.1 Tandanus tandanus
ACTTACACAATATGGATGTGTATATATATATATATATATATATATATATAGATATATATATATATATATATATATACAGTATACATACTGAAAGTCTACATATATAAATATGTATGTGTAAGTCTAAATGAGAAGTTAGTAATATCTATATAAACGGATACAGAATGAATCGTGTCAGTGAGTAATATGTACAGTATAATCAATATGATAAACAGTAGAATATAAATGTAGTGCAAAATGTAAATGTATAACAGTGGATGTTGTGGCTATATGGAGGATTTGTACAGTTTAATGTCCACAGGTAGGAATGATTTCCTGTGAGGTTCAGTGGTACATTTAGGTGGTGTCGGTCTCTCCCTGAACATGCTCCAGTGACTCATCAGCAGGTTGTGAAGCGGGTGGGAGGTATTGTTGAATACATCATTCTCCTCTTCGACACTACCGTCAGAGAGTCCAGCTCCATCCCCACAACGTTACTGGCCTTGCAGATCAGTTTGTTCAGTTTGTTTGCATCTGCAACCCTCAGCCTGCTGCCCCAGCATGCAACAGCATAGAGGATGGTGCTGGCCACAACAGACTCATAAAACATCCTGAGCAGTGTTCGGCAGATGTTAAATGACCTTAGCCGCCTCAAAAAATAGAGACGGCTCTGGCCCTTTTTGTAAAGTGCAGTAGTGACATTAGCATCAAATTAAAATGGCCATCAAGGTCAGTTCTTCTGGTACAGTAATGATATCTGGTCACAATGCAGTAATACATTTGTTTACAAGATTTTACATTGAATTCTTTGTACGAATCTGTGATTTAAGTCATATTAAACTTTTCATTGTAAAATATCACATTTATTTTAAGACATATCAACAAAATACAAATAAACTTGGAACTTGGAATTAACTTAAAAGTCCACTGCACATTCTTGTGATTCCAATCACAATATAATTTTCATATATTAATATAATAGAATCGAGGGAAATGCACTTCTCCTTTCTAGGGGAGAGTTCCCATTTGGACCCCCAATGTCTAAACTATGGTTACGCCCTTGAATTTATCACCAAGTCTGAATTTCTTCAAAACAGCAAAGAAGTACTCCCACTCTACCCTATCAAATGCTTTTTCAGCATCTGAAGAAATCACAATCTCAGGGAATTGAGCTGAATGTTTAGAGTAAACTATATTAAAGAGTATTCGGGTATTAAAAAACAATTGACGCCCCTTTATAAAACCATTTTGCTCTTCAGGTGTAACATATGGAAGCACGTTCTCTAAGCGAGATGCAATTACTTTAGCCAACACCTTTACATCAGCATTAAGCAGAGATAATGGTCTATAGGAACCACAGGTGGTGGCTTGTGTCAGAGTTGGTGGTAATGAACCATGTTCCACGGATTCACTGAACACGGACAAAAGTCAAGGTGCCAATTTTCCACTCAATTTTTTAAAGAATTCGATTGGGAACCCGTCCGGGCCTGGGGCTTTTTTAGATTGCATAGCTTTAATTGAGTTTAATACCTCATCAAGAGAAAGTGTGAGGTCTAAATGTTCAGCAGTGTTAGAGTCAGTGACAGGATTCAAAGGATTTTGAAGAAATTCATTCATTTTAGAATTGTCTGTAGGAAATTCTGACTTATATAATGAGGAGTAGAATGATTTGAAAATAGCATTAATTTCTATAGGACCTGTAGTAATTATAGCATGATTGTTTTTAATACTAGGCATCAGACGAGAAGCAGCCTGGCGCCGTAGCTGATGCGCCAATAAACGACTTGCCTTATCACCCTCTTCATAAAATTAATCACGAATATGTAGCAATTAACGCTCTGCCTCTTTAGTTGAAATGAGATCGAATTCTGCTTGTAAATCAGCATGCTGCTTAAACAATTCTGGGGTTGGGTTCAGTGCGTATCTTTGATCAAGGTCACTAATAGCAGTCGTAAGTGGAATAAGCCTAGAATTCCTTCTTTTATTAGAAATCGCAGAATAAGAAATAATTTGTCCTCTAAGATAACTTTTAAGTGCCTCCCATAATAATGAGTATGAAGTTGAGTTGTTCTGATTAAAAGAAAGGAGCTCATCAATGGAATCTGAGATGAAGTTGCAACATCCTTTGTCTGCTAAAAGAAGAGAGTTAAATCCCGAAAGTGGTGGGCTATGTTTATAAGTAGATAGTTGAATATCTAATAGTACAGGTGCATGATCAGAAATTACAATACCCAAATAATCAGAAGAAACTACACATGAATTGAGACTGTTACCTATGAAAAAATAATTGATCCTAGAATATGCTTGGTGCACCTGGGAGAAGAAAGACAATTATTATGATTAATTTGATTTTAAAATTATTATTATTATGAGATCTCCATGGGTCAATGAGTGCATTCTGCCTCATAAAATCAGAGAATGTTTTAGACATAGCAGATTGAGTCAGATTATGGATATTAGACCGATCCAAAGATGGGTCAAAAACACAATTCAGAATCCCACCAAAACTCACCAGGTGAGTATTTAAGAAGGGGAGGTTGCTCAGTAATCTGTAAGCGAATTCAGCATTGTCAAAATTTGGAGTATAAACATTTACCAACAAAACCTTTCTTTGCATTAAGGTACCAGCAGCTATCAGGTATCTGCCATTCTTATCAGCAATAACATTATTGGGTGAAAACTGTACTTTTTGTTAATTAAAATGGCAACTTCTTTAGCTTTTGAATTAAAGTTTGAATGGTTGGCATGACCTGCCCAAGGGCGGTGTAACCTATGGAGATCTTTAATCCGAAGGTGAGTCTCCATGTAAACATAGAACAAAGGAGACAGCCGTGTTTCCTATGGTAATCAAAAGTTGTCCACAGTAATGTGAAAACAACTCGGAGACAAAGCAGAACAAACAAAAGCAAAAGAAAAGACTCCTACCTATTTCAACTCTGATTAACAGTATGCACAATGACAAATACGATACAATTTTAAGAACGAAAATACAAAGTATGCTACATGCCTTCTACAGTATCCAGTAAGGTAAAGGAAAAACGCCTAACAATGTGTTAGAACAACCTAGTTAGCGCATTAAATCAGAAAACCACTTATTGATGCAAAGATAGCTTTAAGGCGAATTAGCCCCGCAAATGTTTGGTAAATAGGGTAAAAATGGCAAACAAGAACAGCGTCTAATTACAAGACCGATTGCAGTAAAGCATTGAAACAGTTGCTTCTGTAAGAGCTAATACTGCTCACCCAGAAATCAAAGGTTTGACATAGTCCATGGCTTTTTCCACTGAAATGAAATCCTTCAGAACACCGTTGTATGTGATACGAAGCCGAGTTGGGTGAATAAATCCATGCCGAGCACCGTCAATGCCACGAAGTTGCCACCTGACCTCGTTGAATGCAGCCCGAGCCCAGGCTGCCTTAACAAGAACAAGTCCGGGAAGGCTGAAATGGTCAAGTCCGCGGCTTTAATCTGTCGAAGCCCTCTCACACAGTGTAAGATGTCAACACAATCACTATAATAATGAAATCTTCACACAATGGGTCATGGTCGTTCGCCAGGCTTGGGCTTTGGTTGAAGGGTCCGGTGGGACTGGTCCAAAAGCAGATCCTTTTCCAGACTGAACGCTTCCCTTAACAAGGCAGCTACAGCAGCCGTAGTGCAGGAGTCAGGGCCCTCTGGACCTCCCATTATCCTAACGTTGTGCTGTGATTTGGTCTTTAAGTCTTCATTTATTTTCGAGCTTAGCTATGTTAGCAGTGAGGCACTCGATAGTAGTCTTCAACTCAACGATATCATCGGTACACCTGGGCAGTGCATGCTCCATTTCCCCCACAGTACCTTTCAGTGTAGCCATAATAGTAGCAGCAGCAGCTTTATCGTTCGCAAGCTGTGTGTTCACAGCCTGCAGGTTGAGTTTGATAGTTGACAGAGCATCACCGAGAGTCTCCTGGAGTTCCTTTCTAAAAATGTCAGCAATATCCTTCCTCAGCAAAACCAGCAACTCGAGCTTGAGGGCAGCGATGTCAGAATCGGCCTAGGTCAAGGTGGGCATAACGGCAGGCGACGCACCTGGGGATGTGGTCGCGGCCTGCAGATTAGGCCTCAGATGTGTCTGAACAGCATTGCGGGTTTTCTTATTCTTTCCAGCTATTATAATGTGGTCCAATGGTATGCTACCTTTCAGAAAGTAGAGTGGAGTGAGACAAATCTAGATATTTGATCGAAAAGCACAGATGAAATACAATTTCAATCAAAATTGACAGGAGCTTCCAAACTCACCTCTTACTCCATTGATCGCTCCACAGCCCCGTATCTTGTATTTCTGCACAAATTTCATTTTGCAGTGCAAACCACACTAAAGTAAATAGGATATTAAACAGAAATGTATGTAGCACTAGTAGCAGTTTGTTGACACGGCTATCTTTTGAAACTTGTTCACAGTTTAAATAAAGTACATTTTTAGCATTGAACACACTTTTTGTTTTTGGGATGGCATTTTCTTACATTGCTAGGATTTCAGCTTTAAGGCTTTAATTGACATTTTCAGTGAAGCATTTTCCACTTAGAATAATGATTTATGATCCCTAGATGGCAGACCAATCAAATTGCGCCGTTCCTGTGTTGCATATACCGATATCTGTTATCCTGTCAAATAACTTTGAAATAAAAAGCTATCATGTACATATTAGAGCGCTATTTGGGTGGACTGAGTGCCCAACAAGGATGTCCTCGTGTGGGGGAACCCACCAAGCATTGGCTTGGCCATGTTCATCGCATGGAGGATGGATGTCCTCTTTGATGAGGTATTGGTAGCCATCACGTGTGTGTGTGTGTGTGTGTGTGTGTGTGTGTGTTGGCTCTGTAATGAACCGTCAAGCTGTCCAGGGCGTACCCCACCTTTCCCCAGAGTCGGCTGAGATTGGCGCCAGCCTCCCTGGGACCCTATAAGGATAAATTGGTTCAGCATATAGATGGATGGATGCACTTGAAAAATTAGCTCAACAGTAATTTCACAATGGCGGCATAATGGTGTAGCGGTTAGCACATCCGCTTCACAGCAATAAGGTCCTGGGTTCAAGTCCCGGGCTCAGACATTTTTGTGTGGGGTGTGCATGTTCTCCCTTTGCTTGCATGGGTTTCCTCTGGGTACTCCACTTTCCTCCCACAATCCAAAGACATGCACTGGCTAATTGGCTATTCCAAATTGTTCCAAGGTGAGTGCGAATGGTTGTGTGTGTGTGTGTTGGCCCTACAATTGTCTGGCGAACTGTCCAGGGTGTACCCCGCCTTCGCCCAAAGTCGGCTGAGATAGGCTCCAGCCAGCCGGCGACCATAGTAGGATTAAGAGGTTCAGCAAATGAGTGAGTGAGAATGAGTGATTACTAGATGTGGCCTATAGTTTAACCACATCCACAGAATACTTTTGTAAGTTTGTTTGAAATGCATCGTTTGTCCTTTTACATAGCAATACACTGAATAATTTTCTGATAATTTTTTATGAATAAAATTATGTTTTTATTTTTAAAATATATAGTTCCATTGTTAAATTCAAATATTACAAATAAAACATTCTCTTTGGACATGATGCCTGCAGCCTACTTATTCCCAAACAAAATCCAGTACATGGGTGGGTGGCTATAAATCCATGTCGAAATGTAAAACGACATCCTTTTTCTGGCAGAATGGAGGAGGAGATTTCCCCTGATTTTCTCCCTAATGTATTCACGGCCAATTCTCCCCATCAGGCATCTCTCCCCTATCACATGACAGCTGCCAACCAGAGAGGGCAAACGCTGTCAGGAGCTTCCTCTGAGGCATGTGAAGCCAGCCAACCACATCTTCTCAATCTGCTCGTCAGGGGACGTCATAATACACCTGGAGGAAAACACTATTCACCCACTCATTCATGCATGACCTCACAAGCGCCTGTCATTTCCTATTGTCACTGTGATTGATAGCAGAGAAATAGAATTCCATCCCTCCCTTCCTGAGAGCATGGCTCATTTTTCTCTCTCGGTCTTGTCGATTTGTATTTTGTATGATTTCCCATGTCTCTGCACTAGCTTGGTGATTTATTGTTGATGGTGTTGTTGCTGGTGTCGTATTATACAAAAAAATACATTCGGACCCCATAAAAATGCAAACCATTAATGCGTAACACTTTTTCCCGTCATATACAATAAAGTTAACCATGAATCTGAAATCTGCACCGCTCTCAGTTTATTGTTCTTATTAGAAACTGAAACAGTCAACCTTTACTTCCCTTCATAAAATGTATTGACATCTACCTAAAAATGCTTAAAAATTAGTCCACCCTCTTCAAGGCAGCCTAAATTATGCTACCAAGTCATGCATGCATATTCTGTAAAGACATATTGTCATTTATACATATAATTTGTAATCAATTTAAAGGTGCTGTTCACTTTTATTTTAGTGTTCTTTTAGTGTTTTGCTTTCAGTATCAGTTCATTTTGGATGAATATAAAGGTTTTCTACCTCACAGGCTTAGTATCTCTTATGCTGGGAAAAAAAAAACCCCCGGTTTCTCATCAGAACTTTTTGAAAACCTAAATGCGACATATGTTTGTTTGTTTTTTTTAATAGAGAAATGAGGAGACTGTCGAAGCCCAAAAGATTGTAAAGCTAAATGTAGGTAAAGTGCCTGAAGCTATACAATACACCCTAAATGACCAGTCTTTTACACGTCCATGTACATGTATTATACTCTGAACAACTGTCTATAGAGCAGCAGCCTTGCAGGTCCAAAAATATTTCAAAAGTAGAACGATTTCAAACAGAACTAAACCACAATCATAGCATCTAACACGGTATCGCCTTCTGTGTCGTTTTTACATTTCGGAGGTGTTTTCCGAGGTTTTGCGCGTGGTTTTTCAGAAAAATAAATGTAAAAAAAAAATTCCGGTTGCGGGTGGTGATGAGAAACTGGGAAATGTTTGTATCCAGCCTTATCCACTTGTTTTACATCTTATTTTGATTCTGCATCTGTTTACGATACCATTAATAATAACGAGACTGCGTGACTGGAGGAACGATTCTGTACATGCACAATAACTTGGCAATGCAACACAGATTCGTAGAAAGCTGAAAAGTCCGAGATCAGTGGTAATGTGAAATGAAAAGGCAAGCCTTCCAAACTCTCCTGTTACACATGAACATACGTTTATTTTTATTATCAGGTGGTTTTTACTTACAGTTTCGAAGTTGTAATCTGCAAAAATCCATTTGATAGTTTGCATTATCCAGTGTGAAAAGACTGACGTGTCTCGTGAGTGTGCCAAATGTCGTGAGAATACAACATGAATTTGTCAGTTCATTTAAGGAAAGTTCATGGCAAAAATAACAGTATACAGATATTATTACTAAAATCAGATACAAGCTTCTGAATAAAATCAAAATAGCAACATAAACAATTTATATGCACTTCTATTTACATACATTAAACAAGTGTCGGCTCATATATAGGAAGGAATCGTATACCGCTTTAATCCATCATATGCAAATTAGTTCTGTATTGCTGACGAAAACACGAAATAATTACGTGACTTTTCACTACTTTTTGCAGTACAATGTCGCCCCCTGTAGGCGGAATTATTACTTGTTTTTTATTTTTCCATAAAGAAATCTGGGTTTCATTTCCTTTTAAGAAACAGAACAAGGAATACGATTTCAAGAGAAATAAAAAAGATGGGGATGTTTACTCATATTATCGCACCCAGTGCAGGGGTCATTAAGACTTTTGTACAGGAGTAAGCAAATGGTTTTAGAAAGACATTGTGAACAATTCTCTTTGATATCCAAAACCCTGTATTTCATGTTTATTTAGTATACCTGGGAAGTGAATGGGCCCCTTTAAGGCCAGATTTCAAAAATTGTTACATATGAAATTAATTTACTTTCTTTAAGACCATTTGAGCAACACAAAATCTGATGTGAAATGGACTTGGACATAGTTTAATACCTTAAAATATGCTAACTATATTGTTCTTTACAGAAGCGAGCTTTCATTGTAAATGATAATAGCATAAAATAAACACAGGACTGGATAAAAGAAAGTAAAGTCATGTGACCTGATAAAAGTGAAAAGAGTTTGGTGGGATTCTTGATATGATTCATACCTGATGTAACTTCATAGAGGGTTAGATGTATATGCTCTTTCTCATGCATTACTTCTCGAGGTATACCGTTGATTCACAGAAAAAACTAGAGTTTACTGGAACTATGGCACATGTTTGACATAACCTGAAAGTGAGACTTTCTTGAAATTGATGTGTATTTAACATTCACAGAAATAGTTTCTACGATCAGTTCTTTGGTAGATCGGATCACGATCCACATCTAGGAATTCAATAAAGGCTTTTTAACAAGCAGTATTGCACGAAAACTACTGATCTGTACGCAAAAACGTTTATCAAACTTGGTGGAGGGGAGGGGCCTGAGCCTGGAAAGAATCCATTAAATTTTGGAGATGGTCCATGCATGGGATTATGTTGAAAAAAAAATCCCTATCTTTAACATGATGAAAATGTTCATATGATGACCACTAGGGGGACGTTTGATTATAACTATGCCAAGTTATAATAATTTAATATATAAAATATATATTTAAAAAAAACTTGCACTTAATGCTATGATGTCATCTCGGCATGTTATGGCGACGCATGCTCATCACACTACATTTCCCAGCAACCCCTGCACCCATCTCAATCACCTTGTTCTCATTATCAGGCACGTTCAATTCTCTCTGTTTTTTATACTTGTTGTGAAGTATCGACGCCTTCACTTTGACCCTGTGTTGTACCAAGCCTGGTTTGTTATGGCTTTTCCTGGTAGAGTGATCTGTTTGTGCTCTTGAATTTAATTTTGTCCTAGCCTTGTCCTAGCCTTTAATTCTGTCCTAGCCTTTAATCTTCCTGTGTATTCATATTCACAAGGCTAACACAGAGATCAACAACCAGTTATACTCACATTCACAGCCATTGGCAGTTTAGAGTAGCCAGTCGACCTAATCCACAAGTTTTTGTACTGTGGGTGGAAACCCATGCTGTAGTACCACACATGCAAACAAAAAAGCTCAGTTTACCTCAGAACCTTCTTGCTGTGATGTGACAGTGCCAACCACTGAAGCATCTTACCATGATGTCATTATATATTAAATACAAATTCTTATCTTTAAGAACAAACGGCACCTTGGCGCAGTGGTTAGCACGTCAGCCTCACATCAAGAAGGCCTGGGTTCGATTCCCGGGCTCGGGGCATTTCTGTGTGGAGTTTGTACGTTCTCTCTGTTCTTGCGTGGGTTTCCTCCGGGTACAACGGTTTCCTTCCACAGTCCAAAAACATGCACAGAAGGCTAATTGGCTGTTCCATATTGCCGCTAGTTGTGAGTGTGAGTAAGAATGGTTGTATGTATGTTGGCCCGGCAGTGTTCTTGCGAGCTGTTCAGGGTGTACCCCGCCTTCGCCCATTGTCATCTGAGATGGGCACTAGCCTCCCCGTGACCATAATTAGGATTAAGCGACTTAGAAAATGAACGAATGAATCTTTAGGAAAAGACTGTAGAACACGCTGATTAAAACAGTTTTTATAAAAGTTTTTTATTCCTGACTTCAGAACTAGTGCTCTGAAGCAGTGTATAATAACCACGATATGATAGATTTTATTCTAGTAATTTTACTGTAGTGACTCTCCTGAGATATTTATTAGTAGTGCTATTATTGATTATTCTAGCCAGTAACAGTGCACTTGTGGCATCTTGCTAATAATTAAAAATACAGTGGCACGGAAAAAGTAAAACATTTGGAATGACCTGCATTCATGTATAATTACATCTTACAATACAGATTAATCTTTATTGAAGTGAACAAACACAATCAGTTCACAAACGATTAGAATGTTTTTCTGGCTTTATTGAACACACAAATTAAATATTTAGAGTGCTGGTGCAAAAAGAAATTAAACTGTTGGATTGAATAACAGCAGCAATAATGTTGAATAATGTTTATTAGTGTTTTTGGATCACACTTCTCACACTTCTGAGTTCACCCATGTACATAAGAAGAGCTCTCTATCGATGGTGGCACCACGTCGAGTACCGGGTTTCCTCCGGGTACTCTGGTTTCCGCCGACAGTCAAGACTTGCACCTAATTCCATATTGGTCTGAGGTGTGAGTGTAAATGGTTGTGTGTGTTGGCCCTGAGAGGGTCTCAGGAACTATTCAGGGTACACCCCATCTTCACCCAGTGTTAGCTGAGATAGGTTCCAGCCTTCCCATGACCTCAGTAGTTAAGTAGTTCGGCAAATGATTGATTGAGTGAATAAGTGACAAGTCACTCCGGTTACAGCCCTGGTTGTGGAGTGAATATTACTGGTGATGTGTGTTATGTCTATAAAAAGCTTGTGGGTGTTCATGTGCTCTATCTAAAGGCCTGTCGTCTGCTGTTGAGTCTCATATCCCTCCTGTGAGTCTCTCACACACACACACACACACACACACACACACACACCCTGCCCATATATATTTAGCACTCCTATGTATCCTCTGTCTTTTACCCATGTTCTTCTATATGCACTAGAGCTCAGCTTCAGTAGAACACACACACACACACACACACACACACACATACACACATTATCATGCACATGGAACTTTATTGATCCTCAAAATGTTGACACAAGGTGAAGGCCCACATGAAAAGCAGTTAATGATGAGTGTTTGCTTAGTATCCATAAAGATCTCAGAGTGCAGCTGTACGAGTCCTGCCCATGCACAGGGATAAAATCAATAGCTGTAGGTCAAATTAGCTTTTTATTAAATCAGGCCTCGAGATACTTGAACTCCTCCACTTGGGGCAAGACCTCATTCCATACCCGGAGGGTGCATTCCACCCTTTTCCGACT
>JBCNYH010000001.1:79440509-79451630 GCA_039654325.1 Tandanus tandanus
GAGTGTGTTAGGCCGCCCCCAAATACGCATGCGCTGCAGTTCGAAAAGAGGCGGGCGGCAGCATCGCATGTCACGGAAGGGGCATGTGCTTGCTTACGCCCCTCCCTGGTCGGTGGTGGTCGTGCGATATGGAAGGCAAAAAGTTGATGGGTGGGAATTGGATAGGACTAAATTAGGGAGAAAAATGTGGAAAAACCCAAAAAAAAAAAAAAAGGAAACCAGAGTTCCTGGAGGCAACCATGCAAGCATAGGGAGAGCATGCAAACTCCACACAGAAACTCCTGAGCTTGGGACCTTCTTGTTGTGTACGTGCTAGCTACTATGCCACCGTGCCGCCCTAACCTATATTATGAAAAAGTAAATAATTATATTACTTTAAAATATTTGTCAGTGCTCCTCTTAAATGGTGTCATGATCAGATATGCTTCAGTGATGCTCGCACCGCAGGCAAATGTGTATAAATATCACAACCATAATGTTACAATTACCAGCATCTTGTGGAATGTCTTATTAGAGACATGTCTCTCCAATGTCCCTCTACCATGATGTCCTGCCAGTGTGTAATATGATCTACACACGCTGTGACATCATCACCTACTGATTTTTTTTTTTCACTAAGGCACATCCCACCTGTGGGGCTTTACACATTGCTGCTTGTGTTGATTTTTTAGATGCACTAAATACGTAGGTTTAAAACATTACTATCAATACTACTAATGTCACAGAGCTGAGCCGAAAGGCAAAGCTTTTGATTTAACAGTCCAGCTACGTTCCAACCCTTACCTGTGGTCATGAAATGTGGGTAGTGACCAAAAGAACGAGATCACGGATACAAACGGCTGAAATGAGTTTCCTTTGTTTCCTTTCTTTTATGGACTCAGCCTTAGAGATAGGATGAGAAGCTCAGACTTCTGGGGGGAGTTTGTGGTAGAGCCACTGCTCCTCTGCATCGACAGAAGTCAGGTGAGGTGGTTCGGGCATCTGATTAGGATGCCTCCTGGTCACCTTGCTTAAGAGGTTTTCCGGGCATGTTCACCTGGGGGGAGGCCCTGGGGCAGACCCAGAACTTGCTGGAAGGATTATATATCCTGGCTGGCCTGGAAATGCTTTGGGATCCCCTGGATCCTCGGATGAGTGGAGGAAAATGAATGGATGGATGGATGAATGGATGGATAATTTATATATGGCAACCTCTCAAGGAACTTTGAAATATGCTAGTATTTCATATTACCATCAAAAAATTCTCTAAAAATAGCTATAAACCCTTTTATGGTCTCGATAAACGAACCAGCTAACCAGCTAATTTCCTCACAGAGGCACAAATCTCTGTATTGTTCTGTAGGAATGTGCTTTAGAAGCTTCAAGGCATTTCGCAAACATTCCCGGCATCAGACATCTGCATAGCTAACTTCCTGTCCACACTACTGGACAGACAAAGCAAACACTTTGCTCTAAGGGATTAATGAGAGCTTACATCATGTCTGTTAAAAGGGAGGAGGATTGTGTAAGAGTTGTCATCACTCTCCAATGTGCACACAAACATGTTCAGACAGTGAGCAAAGATTGGGAAATTGAAGTGTGTTGTTTCACAGTTCAACAGGCTTTTAGTAAGAGGATGTAAAACACAAGTGATGACAAAGTGCATCGTCACTGCCAGATGTGAAACGGTGCTTTTTACATCAGAGCGGCGAACTGTGCTGATTGATTTACATGTCATTACAATTTAAAGTTAGCTGTTTTTTGTTTCTTTTTGTTAATGCTCCAGTGTCAGAGTATTCCCTTGTCATTGTCCGTATTCGATGCAACACGAGCCTAAAGCCCTATTCACACAGGAAGTGACAAGCAACACGCGACCATGCAGTTAGTGATCTTCAGTGAAATGAGCAACATGATGCAACATTTTCTAGTGACACAAAGTGGGTGGGCGCAGAGATGAACTGAGCGGAACTTTCACCAAAGTGATTCGAGCGATTACCAGTCAGCGCACAAAGATTCCGTTGATTGACTGATGCAGCCAAACACTGAGTTTTCCAAAACTGTTGCTATGCGCTTCCTCAAACCGTTTAAAATAGGTGATATTGCGTGCAGTTTATCAGCTTCCTGTGTGAATGCAGTTTCATTCTCAGCACTTCTGGGTTTACAAGGCAGAAGAACTACAACTCGACTGAGGAGGCTCAGTCAATGGTGCGGAAGTGCAGGTAATTGGCCGCACATGCAGGTGTTTTAGCAGCTCATTAGGGGACTATATAAATGCACCCAAGACACTGCAGAGCATTCACTGTGTTTCAGGTCTGCCAGTGGGTATTCATGTCGGAATCCCCTGCATTCAGAGTCTAGCCTTAATTCTCCGGTGTATATCTAGTTCTCTTGTGTTTTGCCTTGTTTGTTCTTTAGTCTGTGTTATGGATATAAAAGCCCGGCATGCTAATAAAGATATTTTTAGTTCTGCATTCTCCACTCATTGTATAGCACATCAGTTAGCTAGCTCACACTGATTTGTACATTCCTGGGAAAGGAGCTTCCACCAAAATTGGCATCCTTTTTCCTTGTTATCTTCAACTGATATTTTAAGTCTAAAGCATTGTTCCTGCTAATCATTAATTGCCATGTCCACTGATGAGGCTAACTCTACTTCAGTAATCATTTCAAACCAGGAAATGGAGTTTTACCTGGTGAACACAAATCAGCGGCGCGAAACTTCCCAGTTCGAATATACACTTTTGGAACGCTACTTGAACAATTGAATTAGTGGACTGGAACTGTCATTCATTCATTCCTTTGCTAAACCGCTTAATCCTACTAGGGTCACGGGGAGGCTGGACTCTATCTCTGCCGACTCTGGGCGAAGGTGGGGTACAAACTGAAAAGCTTGCCAGTCCATCGCAGGACCAACACACACACACAATCTTTTCAGTGGAGCAGCCAGTTAGGCACATGTGCATGGTTTTGGACTGTGGGAAGAAAAAAAACCACACGAACTCCACACAGAAATGGCCTCACTGATCCTGGGACTCGAACCCAGGTATTTGCTGTGAGGTGACAGTCTGTGCAGTGCAGTGTGTGCAGACCGTTCCTCGTCCCCACAATGGCCACCATCACTGCAAACACTGACATAGTTCTCCCACTTCAGTCTGTGCTCATTTTGGTAACCATCCAGCAACTTGAAGAGCTCATCAGCTGTTGCTCTTGTTCGTACATATTTACAAAAGAGCAGGTCTTCTCACAGTGACCCTGACATGTCAAAACAGACATAAGCAATAAACAAACAGTCTCTATTGCTGTCAGTGGCCTCGGCCCAAGGGCTTTGTAGGCTTCGTCACATTTCCTTGTCTTTTTATGATGGTTGCCGTCACTTGCTTTCTTTGCCTCTGACGCTTCCTCCGTTTTTCTTTTCATTCCTGTGACAAACTTCTCTATCTCTCCTCCCCGGTCAGCTCTGTACAGCGGTGTTCCTGTGAACTACTTCTACTGGGTTGAGCGGGCTCCCCCCCCAGCGCCCCACTATTTTAGAAGCACTGCTCTAATTAGATGAACTCAATCAGTCCTAATAGCTTGGGGAAGCATTGCATGCTGCTGGCTGTATGATCAGTTGGTTTCCTGGTTGAGTGCACAGCCTGCTGGCATGGGAAGGTGTGGCAGTTATTACAGAATACAGATGAGTTTATTGAGCTCTGTCTCAAATCATGCACTATATTCTTCTATAGCCTCCAACATTACTGGGATAATGTTAGGATAGTAATCTGTACATAATTGACACTGTATGATTATTTGCAATATTACAATATGCAGTTTCCACAGCTATTGAATTTAAATTAATTAATCACAATTCACAAAAAAGTTTAGACGCTATATAAAATGTTAATAAAACCAGAATGCAACATTTTGTATTTCTTATAAACTCATATTTTATTCACAATAGAATGTAGAAAACATTAAATGTTGAAAGTGAGACATTTTACTATCTCTTGAAAATATCAGTTATTTTGAATTTACACACACCTCAGTAGCAACGCATCTCAATATACTGAGATGTGTTGCTATCGGGGCAACTAAACACTGGAAAAGTAAGTGGTACTAAAAAGAAACAGCCGCAGGAAGATTATGCGACTAATTGGGTTAATTGGCAACAGGTCAGTAAAATGACTGGGTATAAAAAAGAACATCTGGCCAGGGGTTCATCAATGTGCAAAAAACTGCATCTAAAAATTGTGGAATCATTTCAGGATAATGTTCCTCAATGTAAAATTGCAAAAACTTTGAATATCTTATCAACTTCAGTACATAATATCGTCAGACCTTCAGACAGCACTGCATTAAAAACAGGCATGATTTTGTCATGAAAATCACTAATGGGCTCAGGAATACTTCCATTAATCACTGTCTGTGAACACAATGCTTGTTTCTCCTGGCTGGGGTGATTTGCTGGCTTTTGTTCTGAAGGAATGATAAAGCATCTGTTCAAAGTGAAACTCGCATCTAAGGGGCATTTAAAGGGGTGATATTATACTTTCCACTTTTTTGACCTGTAAGTGTTGTTACAGTGTTTAATAGCCATGTTAGATGATGGCAGTGTCAAATAACGAGGTAAGCACCTGTGTAATTTCTCCCTCTGGGCTGTTTGTGCTGGTCCTAAACACAAGACTTTCACCTATTTATTTTTTCTTGTTGTTTTTTTTTGTATTTTCTTTTGGGCATACTAGTGCATCACAGCATTGTGGTGAGTCTTCTAATTGTAAAAAATATATCTAAAACATCATGTAACAAGAGAGCCACTGTGCTCTAAAAAGAACATTGATGCCTTCCTACAGTTTGTTAAACTTCCTATGGGCAAGCAAAAAGGCTTTTGGAAAGATTTTGTTTTAGGCCAAAATAGAACCTTTTTGCTTTACGTTTTTGAAGTTTGGAGAAGTAAAACACTGAATTTCAGCATAATAACCTTATGCTATCTGTGAAACATGGTGGAGGTTCCATGGTTTTGGCCTGTTTTGCTGCATCTGGGCCAGGACGGTTTGTCATTATTGATGGAACAATGAATTCTGAATTATACCTGTACACTCTTAAAGAAAATATCTGTCTGAACTCAATCACAAGAGAAAGTAACCCTAAGTATATAAATTGTTACCAAATAATGATTGAAGAAGAATAAATGTAAAGAAGAATAAATGTATTTCTATATATATTTTTTAATATAATAATTGCTGCTAAACAGAGAGCTGCTAAACTAATTTTCATTGTTCATGCAACAGTTGAAGATCTCTTTACTTTACTCTGCTTTAAATGTAATACTTTGGAATGGCCATCTCAAAGTCCTAATTATAATCTTATAAACCAATTGAAATGTTGTGGGAGCAGTTCAGGTGAGGAAACCTACAAACATCTCAAAGTTGAAGCGGTCCTGTACAGAGGAATGTACTAAATCCCTCCATGTCAATGTGCAGAACTCATCAGCAGTTACCACAAACGTTTAATTACAGTTACTGCTACACAAGGGGGTCTGAAAGTAAAGGTTCACATACTTTTGCCACTTACAGATATGTAATATTGGATTATTTTTCCTCAATAAATAAAATATCAAGTGTAATATTCTTCTCTATGGTTCTCTTTATCTACTTTAAAGACTTCTGTGAAAATCATTTTCGCCACCATGGAGCACATGATTAACAGAGACAGATTATTTTAAAATCAATATGTAAGTAGTAATCTCATAAGCAGATAATCGACCACTAGTTTTCTTTTCTCTGGGTTCTCAGATTTCCTCCCACCTCCCAAAGCATTCTGATTGGTGGACTGGGTATATAAATTTGCCTTGGGTGCAAATAAATGTAAATGTATGTGCATGGTACCCTACTAGGGTCGTGGGGAGGCTATCTCAGCTGACACTGGGCGAAGGTGGGGTACACCCTGAACAGCTCGCCAGACCATTACAGGACAACATACACAACCATTTATACTTACACTCACACCTAATGGCAATTTTGAACACCCTGTTAGCCTAATGCACGTCTTTGAACTGTGGGAGGGAACCAGAGTACCTGGAAACCCATGCAAACACACGGAGAACTTGCAAGCTCCACACAGAAACACCCACGACTTGAATCCATCTTGCTGTATGGTGGACGTGCTAATGGGGGATTCCAAAGCATCGTCATCTGTACCATAATCTATTGACATATTTACTATTTCCTTTTCATGACCCGAGTGGTGCATCGACAAGGTTTGTGACTGTCAAACTGGAGATCACAGGTTTGAATCCAATTTGATGATGCAACTATCCACTGCAGGAAATCCATTCGAGCTAATTGGTAAGCGCTCATGAGAGGGAGGGATGGCATATGCTCACCTCTCAGTCACTTACAGCGATCACCAGCCAATCATGCAGATCGCGATTAATCTCCAAGTGTTAGGCTGCCCCCGACTGCACATGCACAGCATTTCATAAAGATGCAGGTGGTAGCATTACCTGTCATGGAGCAGGTACATGCTTGCTTCCACCCCTCCCCAGTTGGTAGTGCTCGCACGATAGGGGTAATACTTGACAGGTGGAAATTGGATATGAGTAAATTAGGGGAAGGGTATATTACTACACAGTATTCAGACTAAAACTTTCACTGTAGTAATTTCTGGATGTGATCCCTGAGTGTTCTGATATTCCCTTCCTTTTAGTGCTGGAAGGTTTAACGTCCTGTTTGGAACACATTCAGTCTCTATCGTCAGGATAATTATACTCACAGGAAACAATCGCGACTGCTAAAGCTTCCTAGCACACTTTACACATTTCCTTACACACACAATGATCGTACACATCGCTTTGTTTTCTCTCATTCCTAAACTTCAGAGTCATGAAGTGGAATCTTAATATGGATTCTTACACAATTTCATACAGTTTGTTTTTGTCATACTAAACAATAATTCATCTTTTATGTAAATCATATATTTAAAAAAAAAATAGACCACAGGGGTCCAGAAGCTCCTGCTGAAAGGATCATTTTTATAATATGTCAATACAGAACAAGCATAGCAAGTTTGAAAGCCCCAGCTTCAGCTCGCAGCAAGTAAATTTCCGGAAACTAAAGTGTGACCGACGGACGGAACCCATCCGACGGGCGGGAGCTAATTAAGCTGTACACTATATACCAAGTATATACCATTATAGACCAAGATAAATAATTTCAGAACGTTTTCCACCTTTAAGATCCATAACCTTCAACTGGAAAACAAGTCTTTTAGAGGGAAATAAATAATATAAATATTTAGGCACTGCCTAAAAGTGGAGCTGAGAAGATTTTAATTTTGATATACTGTATTAATCCCACAAAGGAATTGTAGCTTCTGCATTTAAGTCAGCACACACACACACACACAGTGAGCACACAAACACTCGTAGCAGTGGGCTGCCATGCCGCCCCAGTCCCTACAACATCTCATACATTTTTAGATCACCACATTGATACTGTTCCCACAATACAGCTACTATTCTCACTGTCTGTTAGGTGCTGTATTGAGTCCTGAGCTCAGGATGCTCTCTCTGTGGAGTTTCCATGCATATGCTTCTTGTGTCTGTGTAGATTTACTCCTGATTCCCTAGTTTCCTCTCTAAACCATGGTGGTGTATATAGATTGGCTACTTGAAATTTCTCATAGTATTAATATAGAATGTCTGGCCATGGGCTCTGGGATACATTGATGTATGTAGCCTTCCTGCATCATGCTTAGGGTTCCCAGGATAGGCTCCGGATTTGCCAAGACCCCCTGACTCCGATAAAGCAGTTAGTGAAGACAAACGAATGGCATGTATGTTACACACTGTGCTTACAATACACACACTTCCTGAAATGTTATTCATCATCCATCCACTAGGCGACAGCAACCTTACTCATTTGCTAATCCTACTTGGGTCCCCGGGAGGCTGGAGCCTATCTCAGCTGACATTGGTCGAAGGCGGGGTACACCCTGAACAGCTCGACAGATCATTGCAGGGATAAATTCACAAACACACAACCATTCACACTCACTCTCACTCACTCACTCATTTGCCGAATGCTTAATTCTATTAGGGTCAAGGGGAGGCTGGCGCCTCTCTCAGCCGGCACTGGGCAAAGGCAGGGTACACCCTGAACAGCTCACCAGACCATTGCAGGGCAACATGCATACACCCATGCTCGCTCACTCCTAGGGGCAATTTGGAACATCCAAGTAGCTGAACGTGCATATCCTTGGACTGTGGGAGGAAACCGGAGTACCCAGAGGAAACCCACGTAAGCACAGAGAGAACATGCAAACTCCACACAGAAATGCTCTTGTCCTTCTTGCTGTGAGCCAGACGTGCTAACCACTACGCCACCATGCCTCCCACCCTTCAGTATGTAAATAAAATTATACATCTATTCTGCAGGGAATATCCGTTTTATTTATGGAGTGTGTTTTTAAAATAGTCATGTTGTTATAATTTAGTACATGTTGATGATACAGGCTTGGGTGTCTTACCTGGTATGGTTATATCTGTACAAATGCGAGCAAGCTTTTGCAAGTTGTGGTTCTATTCATTAACAAAATTGAAACACTTTAAGATAATTAGTTTGGCTTTGCTTCTGAGTCTGATTAGTGTGATTGATGCCAAAGCCCTTGGCCTGAATGCCAAGTGGCATTACACACTGACTTCCTGCCTAAATCACATCCTGATCCTGGGATGGAATTAAGAGCTTTTTTGGGCCAGTTCCTTTCATGTTATGAGCTCATTTATAGTTCAGGAATATTAATATTGTAATCTTAAGACATGAAACAAAAGTTCATAGTTCTGTTTGTTCTGTAATAATTCCAGTGTGTGCATTTGAAAGTTATGGGTTAAATAACTCTTTTGTACTGCACAGAGAAATATTCTACTATATAGGGGCGGAACAGCAAGAAAGTCCCAGGTTCGAGTGCGTTTCTGTATGGAGTTTGTACGTGCTCCCCTCATGCTTGCTTGGGTTTCCTCAGGGTACTCGGGTTTCCTCTGATAATCTAAAGACTTACTTTATGTGTGTGTGTTTATAGGTGTGAGTGTGAGTGTGAATGGATGTGTGTGTTTTGACCTGCGATGTTTAGGGTGTACCCCGCCTTCGCCCAGTGTTGGCTAAGATGGGCTCCAGCCTCCCCACAACCCTCATAGGATTAAGCGATTCAGCAAATGAAATTACTGCCAGGCAGCACTGTGTAGTTAGCATGAAGGCTAGCCAGAAGGTCCTGGGTTCAAGTCCTGGGCTTGGTGAGGGCGTTTCTGTTTGTTTTCATGTTTTCTCTGTGCTTGCTTGGGTTTCCTCCACGTACTCCGGTTTCCTCTGACAGTTGAAAGACATGCACATTAGGCTAATCAGCTGTTCCAAATTGCCCCTCGGTGTGGATGTGTGCGTGAATGGCTGTGTGTTTGTTGGCTCTGTGGTGTACTCCACCTACCACCAGTGTTGGCTGCAATAGCCTCCATCCTCCCTATGAGTAGTACAAATTAAGCAGTTGGGCTAATGAGTAAGGGTGCTGCCACCTAGTGGATGGATGATGAATTACATTTCTTGGTAATGATCGGTGCAGAATGTTTGATAATTATAAAATGGGTCGGATCTGACCCGCAGGCCGTGAGTTTGACACCAGTGATGTACAGGTTCATAAAATGAAAACACTTATAAAATTACACAAATTATTAAATAAATAAAAAATCTTTGTACTGTTCGATCAGCTCAAGTACTTTTTTCCATTTCCATATGTAATATTTACATATTTTACTCCTTCTCTGTGTTTTAATGCTCAATCTATTTCCTGTCTTTCTTTTAGAATGTAAATCAATCACTGTCCAGATGGAGAATGCTTCCTCCTCGTCCTCCTCATCCTCCATTCTCCCATCCTGCACCTACAAGGAAGATTTTAAGCACATCCTCCTCCCTGTGGTATACAGTGTGGTGTTTGTCCTCGGCTTGCCGCTCAATTTTGCTGTCATCCTGCAGCTGTTGGGAACCAGACGTTCCCTGACTCGGACCAAGATCTACACGCTGAACCTAGCGGCAGCCGACTTTTTGTACGTATGCTCGCTCCCTCTGCTAATCTACAACTATGGCAGTCGGGACTACTGGCCTTTTGGACAGTTAGCATGCCGATGGGTTCGTTTCCAGTTCTACAGCAACCTGCACAGCAGCATCCTTTTTCTCACCTGCATCAGTGTTCAGCGTTACCTGGGCATCTGTCATCCTCTGTCCCCGTGGCTCAGAAGAGCAGGGCGTAAGCTAGCATGGGCTACATGTGCTAGTGTCTGGGTTATTGTAGCACTTCTGTGTGCACCTACCTTTGAATTTGCTGCAACAGGCATCCAGAGAAACCGTACCGTGTGCTATGATCTTAGTGTACCCGAGCGCTCGCTGCAGTACTATCCATACGGCATGGCCCTCACCTGCCTCGGCTTCCTTTTGCCCTTTATGGTCATTATGGTGTTGTACTGCAGGATGGCTCGGGTTCTGTGCCAACCTGGTGAGGCCAGCGGTGAAGCAGCTAAGGAGAAGAAATATAAAGCCCTGAGGATGATCGCCATCGTGGTACTGGTGTTTGCCATCAGCTTCCTACCATTCCACATAACCAAAACTATGTACCAGCTCGTGAGGACCTTGCCTGATGCTCCATGCCAGCTCCGGAATTTTTTCTCGGTGGTGTATAAGAGTACAAGACCCTTTGCCAGCATGAACAGTGTACTTGATCCCATCCTGTTCTATTTCACTCAAAATGTTAGACGTGGCACCACAAACCTGCTGCTCAGGTTCACTACAATTCGAAACAGCAAGTCAAGAGAAAGAACGCCACAAATTCTACTAAACAAAAAAACATGAAGGGTAGAGAGTATAAAAGCATGTTCCCACCAAATCTCAATGGCTACCGAGGAAGAGTTCCAGAACTGTTCAGACTGAGAAGGTCATCATTCCTGGCCGTAATTATATGAATGGTGCAAGCCGTATAATGACATTTCATAACACACTCCACAAACATTACAGAGAAAATTAATTATGAATAATCTACAGAAGGCGGCACGGTGGTTAGCACGTCCGCCTCACAGCAAGAAGGCCTGGGTTCGATTCCCAGCTCGGGCGTTTCTGTGTGGAGTTTGCA
>JBCNYH010000001.1:79453636-79474715 GCA_039654325.1 Tandanus tandanus
TAGATACTATTATTTTAAATTATCTGGATATTAAACAGATTATTAAACAGGTATCATATACAGTACGTGTAATTAAGTGTAAAAATACTACATTTAGGAAATTCTACATCAGATCCTGTAAGTTTATGCATACAAACAGTAATTATGTATTTTATTACTAAATTACAGTAAATTATCTGTAGACCTGTTATATAGAGAGAGTTTATGTGCATGTATTATATTTGTGGCCTATTATATAGAGTAATGTTGTATATTTATATATATATGTATTTGTAAATTTATATTCCAAATTTCTTTGTAGGTCTACTATAGAGAGAGGAATGATGTTATATTTGTGAATATTCTATATTATCTTAAAAGCAAAATAAAGTAATTATTTTGTCAATATGTATATATTAACCATTCTTTGTACTTTGTTTTGCTAAATTTAAATTCAAGGCCCTAAATGAATTGATATATATTTAACTTAAACAGGTTTTATTATTTTTTATTAATATATGCTTAAACTATATTGGATTTTTCTTTGGTAATATAGGATTAAACTACGTTAGACGTGTTGTGGTTAAGAATGGTCTTGCAAGATATTCCTAGTATATAAAACTTTTAATACAGTGCTATATGTGACATTTTGTTACTCACTATGTATATATACATATGTAGGCTTAAGTCTATATATAATGGTAGTTAATTACTTCTTACAGCTTAAAATTTCTCATAAGAAGCAAGACAGTAAAATATTACATAATTCAATTATCAAGTGTTTATAAAAAGATCCATCTTGACAATTTTTCTTAGTATCATGCTTATGGAGCAGTCCACATAATAGACATGGTTATAATGTTTTGGGACTAGTATTATGGCGGCCGGCCTGGGTTGGCTGGCTTCACTTCTGAGCGGGCTGATAGGCCGAGTGCTTTGATCCAGTTATTTTTAGATCAGTTGCTAGCATTAGTGTTTTGAAACTAATGCGAACAGCTACAGGAAGCCAATGGAGAGAGCGTAGCAGTGGAGTGGTGAGGGAGAACTTATTTCTCCGCAATAAGAAAAACCTTTGAGTAAGCAAGAACTACAAGTGGGTTGCGTGTTCTGTTGACTGTGTGGGCACGTGAGTACAGACACGATAATAAAATCAAGCTTTACCACATTTGCATGAGTATGGAGAACCGCTATTAGTTTATTATATATAAACAAGTAGTCACATACTCAAGACACGTGTGAAGATGCTATAAATACCAGGTGTGAAACTAAAAGAGACTGATTGTGCCCAGTGTCTTGCCCTGGCAGCATATAAAGAGCCTCCTGTACAGCACTGAACACCCCAAATACACTCCACATTCCGCCTTGCTCTCGCTCTGACTCTCTCTCTCTCTTTCACACTTTATTCATCTCATTTTTTCCCACTTATCCTCATTCTCTCTTTCTCTCTCTCTCTCTCTCTCGTATGCACGCACAGTGCTCTCCATTAATGCCAGCCGGTTAAAATGCGCAGACCGCATGCCTATTACAAAATCAAAGCAGGACTCGATAAAGCTGAACAGTGTGCGTGTTAACGGAAGCGCTGTGACCTTCCCGTGTTTTGGATGGCACTTGTTGGGCTTTGAATGGAGCCACTGTGACTGTGCGTGACCTTTGACCTCTCTCTGCTGCAGTTTCCTTTTTACATGCTGAGCCAAATATGGGACTGGAAGAAAGCAGGCCTGCACGGAATAATAATTCCTATGCCGATTCGATTCGGTTCCGGTTAGCTCGCGTGTAGGCACACATCGCGTCCAGCTGAGGATGAAAAAGGTTCACTCTCACGGTGGATAAACACAAGGATATTTCACACTCTGTACCTAGAAGCTTAGACAATAGAACAAAAGGTGCTGATCTGCTAACAGTTTATTTGAGCTGCACAGTCTGGACTCGATATGACACTGTGCTTACCTGATTAAATAGCGTGACTGTGACTGACACATCATGATACGCCCTATATTAAAAACTGATTCAGTGTTGTTTGATAACGCAGTAGTGTTCAGTGGGATGTGGTGCAGCTGTATCCTCATTGCTAGTTGCTGAAGCGGTGTGTGTATTAATGTTCAAATCCTAGGATTATTGGACAGACACATTTGGCCTCTTTTGTATCAAAAAGGTCCTTAACCCACCCATAACCACTAAACACCTCTTAATTTGATTCTCATGCATTTCCTTTTTCTTTTAAACCCCAGTGCTGTTGAAATCTCGACAGAGATTGGTCAAAAAAAAAAAAAAAAAAAGCAATAACAGCAGCTAAACTACAAATGGCTGGGGTTTGACCTTTCAAGGTCACTCAAGGTACTCAAAGGTATTTTTCTAATGTGAAAGTCCATATATGGTTTCTGATTAGTGTTCCATAGTGACGGCCTGTCTTTCAGCACACGTTTCGATCTTATAAGCGCTGCATCTCCACAAATTTTATGACCTTGCTCTGACCTTGACCTTTGACCTCGACATTCCAAAATCAAATCACTTCTGGGACTCAGGTAGGGTAGTGTCCCCACCAAGTTTGGTGGGAATATACACCCTAAACATGCTTTATTCTTAATGTTAGTTCATTTTGTTCCACACACTGTTTGGTTTTTTAGGACATTTGTTTTATATATATAATGAAAAAGCCAATGGTGGCATTTTTTGTGTTTGTGTGTGTGTGTGTGTGTGTGTGTGTGTGTGTGTGTGTGTGTGTGTGTGTGTGTGTGTGACTCATGGATTATATAATAAATATAAAATATACGAATCTAAATAAATAAATAAATAAGCACCTTGTGATTTCCTATACTGACTTTCACCTTTCGTTGTTTATTAATATTCATTAACTATTATAGGAGTATTATGGGACCATTATTATTCATATAATCTCATTAATAGTCAAGCTCACTTTCTATAGAGAGAATAAATAGAATTTAAATAGACTTTTTACAGGAAGAAGAAGTTGACAGCCCCACTCTGTTATTTTTCATCAGGTATGTTGGACATTCTTGGTCTTTTTCTAATATAAAAAGATATCATGCGCAGGTCTGATGTAATCTAAGTCCGATTACGACGTTGTTGTTTTTTTGTGTATCAGTGCACAGAAATATAAAAACTGACCATTTTGTTTATTCTGTCAGCGATTTACTGACACTTGCTTAAATTTAATTCAGTTCGTATGGAACTTTTAATAAAAATCTCGTCACAAAGCAGCTTTCAGAAATCCAGATGAAGAATTTAATCTTTATCGAGGAAACCAGAGGCGACACGGAAAACGGAAAAAAAATGTCTGAGACGACAAGAGGAAGAAACCTAGACAGGAACCAGACTGAAATGGAAACCTATACGGTGGTACATAGTCTTCTGGGTGATGATAGATATTGTAATTATAAATCATGGTAAATATAAAGTCCACACACTATATAGTCATAAAGAGAATATTCACAAGGTACTAAAAGATTCAAAGGATGTGGAGCGTATGGTATAACTAGATATTTCGGATATCAGTTCGAACAGTTCGAATAACATTTAATTGGAAAAAGAAATAAAATAATTAATGAATTAATTAAAATATATTATAATCGTTTGCAAAAATCTACAATGATTACATCTCTGTCCAAGCCCTATGAGTATATCTGTTTAGGCAGGGTTGTCATGGTAACCTGTTTCACATTGATCACGCTGGGTTATAAAGTCTCCGCATCCTGCTCTCATCCTGCACCTAAATTAAAAACATTCCATCTTACATTATTTACTCGTTCATTCCTACTGAATTGCTTTATCGATTCATCCTACTACTGGGGTCTCGAGGAGGCTGGTGCGTATCTCATCCGACACTGGGCGAAGGCGGGGCACACCCTGAACAGCTCGCCAGACCATCGCAGAGCAACACACACACAACCATTCACACTCACATACACACCTAGGGAAAATTTGGAACAGCCAGTTAACCTAATGTGCATGTCTTTGGATTGTAGGAGGAAATCCACGCAAACACAGGGAGAACATGTAAACTCCACACACAAACACCCATCCCAGGACTCGAACCCAAGACCTTCTTACAGTGAGGCAGACCTACTAACCACTATGCCATAGATAGATAGATAGATAGATCGATCGATCGATCAAATCCAATAATATTGGCACCTCAGAAATACAGGTCTCTGGTCCAAGCCTGAGCTGGGGTTACTGTTTGTGGAGTTTTTGTGAGTGATCTCCTCATGTTTGCATGGATGTCTTTAGGGTTGCCGTCCTATCCAGTATGTTTACCTGCTTTGCACTCACTTTATCCACTGTTCAAGGTTTGAGATTTCAAGTGCAGGGCGGCATGGTGGTGTAGTGATTAGCACAATCACCTCAGAACAAGAAGGTCATAGGTTTGAGTCCCGGTTCTGTGCGGAGTTTGCACGTTTCCCCTTAGCTTGTGTGGGTTGCCTCCCACAGTTCATGGACATGGACATTATGCTAATTGGCTGTTCCAAATTGCCCCTAGGCAGGAGTGTTAGTGTGAATGGTTGTGTGTGTGTGAGTTGGGCCTGCCATGGACTGGTGAGCTGTTCAGGGTCTGCCATGCCTCCTCTAAGGGTCGACTGAGATAAACTTTTTCCCAGTGACCCTAATAGGATCTAAGGCTGCCTTTCGCTAATCTTTTTTTAGCTTAGTGTCTGTTTACAATATCAGTACTAATTACAAGACCACGTGACTGGAGGAACGATCTTGCATGTGTGTGATAACGTGGCAGTGCAACACTGATTCGTAGAAAGTGAAAAAGTCTGGGATGAAATGTTAGAAAGCAGAAGACAGCATACAATTTGAAGAAAAATAAAAAAGATGGCGCTGTTTACTAATATCTTCGTGCCCGGTGCATGGGGTCACTGACACTCGTACAGTACAGGAAAAAGCTAATTATCTTAAAAAGACATTGTGATAACTCTGTATTTCATGTTTATTTAATATACTTGATAAAGTGAATGGGCGTGTTTAAGGTGATTGATGAATGAATGAATGAATGGGAATCAGAGATACCAGAGGAAATCCATATGAACACAGGAACTTCACTTTGAAGCAAAGACTTCTATGAGAAACTAGCAAAAAACAGCTGAAATGCATCTGGAGTGCAGGAGGGCAATAAACCCAAATTCAGTGACCTGCATGGAAAAAATGCGGAATATTTAGTCATAGATGTCAGAGCACATCCACCTCACTGCAAGAAGGTCCTGGGTTCGAGTCCCAGGCTCGGCGAGGGCATTTCTGTGTGGTGTTTACATGCTCTTCCTGTGCTTGCGTGGGTTTCCTTCAGGTACTCCGGTTTCCTCCTACAGTCCAAAAACATGCACATTAGGTTAATTGGCTGCCCCTGGGTGTGAGTGTGAATGGTCGAGTGTGTGTTGCCCTGCAATGGTTTAGCGAAATGTACCCCTCCTTTGCCCAGTGTCAGCGACATAGGCTTCAGCCTCCCCTTCACCCTTATAGGATTAAGCCGTTCGGCAAACGAGTGCATGAGTAAAATGATGAGATGCTTTTTAGTACGTCCGTAGGGGGTCGAGTCTTGGGCTCGGCGAGAGCGTTTCAATGTGGGGATTGCATGTTCTCCTCCTCTTTCATGTTTCCTCCTGTGTCTAAAGACATGCACACGAAGCGTACTGGCTGTTCCGAATTGCATGTGTGTGTGTGTGTGTGTTGGCCCTGTAATGGTTTGGTGAGCTATTCAGGTTGTACCCCTCCTTTGCCCGGTGTCGGCTGAGATAGGCTCCAGCCTCCCGGCGACCCGTGTAAGCTCTTGGAGTACATCCAGGATGTAAATAGTGCATTCTTAATGTGTGTGTTTGTGTGTATATTTTCCCATCAAAGAGGAAGCGCTCTTGTCCTTCTCCCCCCATTACCCCAGGGGCTCTTACCCTCCTCTCCCCCTTCCCAATGCTGAGTCCCGCCCTCCCTCGATCCCTTACTCCCACCAGCCATTTAGGCTGCAAAACACACACCAAAAACCCCAGCACTAAGTCAACCTTAATGATGACTGAATGACGGTGAGGGGGAGAGGGATGCGTTCACACTCTCTCAGCTTCCGACATGGGATTTACTTTGGAGAAACTCTGTGCGGAGTTCAACAAGTTGGAACCTTTCTGATCGGCCTTTTTCAGGATGGGAATCCAGTGGATCTCGCGCGTGCGTCGGATTCCTTAAAGTGGAAACTTTTGTAGCGTTTGGTTTGGTTTGTAAAACAGAGCCGCGGGGATCAATGGGGACGCGGCGGTAGCTTTCAGATCAGAAAAGCACAGACGCGGCAGGGCAAAAAAAGCCTGTAGATCTATAGATGAACTAAAGAAAAGAAATTTAGACGCCAAGAAGTCGGGAGGAAGGACAGAGAGACGCGATGGCTGAGAAAGAGACGCGGAAGAAAGCTGCGGTTTACCGGAGTGTCTCTTTCAAAAAGTTGCACAACTGGAAAGCCAATAAAAGCGGGCCGGGCTCCGAGGATCAGCGCCACGGCTCGGAGGATTTGGAGACTGGAGGAGCCCTTCCCCCTCCGGCTGCACAGCCCTCGGATATGCGCAGAACTCCTGTGGCTAGAAAGGTTTCCAAAATCTCAGCAGCCAGCCTCTCGAGGGCAGAGCTGAGGAGTCCTAGCATTTCACCCTCAATCCGCCAGCTCTCCGAGAAGTTTGGACTGAACACATCTCCAGTCCTTCATCCTGCACTTTCACACCAGAGTCGATCTCCGGATGGATCATCATCTCTCCAGGATATTTCAGGCGGTTCCCCTGAACCGAACAGGGATGTTTCAGGGACACTGATCGACAAACTTTGGGATCACAAGTATCAAGAATCCGTCTCTGGCTCCGATTCCGATAGAGGTCATAAACTGTGGTTACCAAAGAAAGGTAAGGGTGATTATTCGGACATCACTGATGACTCTGACAGCTTTCGTGGTAACGCTTTAAATTCAGACAATGATATTTGTGTCCTAGGAATTTCGTCACGCAAGTCTTGTCACCGCCATCGCTCTTGCCAAGGCGAACCGATTCATGTTGATTCGAGTTGGCCGAGCGTTACAAAAATCCGAGAGATCTTTGGGGATGGTCACAGAAAGAAGCACAAATCAATGTCAGATGGGGAGGATTTGAAATCTGAAGACTATCAGATTCATCATTCCTTAAGCACAAAGGACTACAACACGTTCACAGACAAGAGCACCAGGCAGTCACCACTGCCGCCAAGAAGACACTGGCAGGATACAAACCACTCCGATCATGATTCTAACCGACATCAGGGTGTGGATCCTGCTTTTAACACAGAAAAGCATTCTAATGATGATCTTAGCTCTGTGTCAAGCAAGCTGTCCACTGATATAAGTCAAGGTAAGACCCACAAAAGTAGCAGAAAAGGTTGGACAGGCAGCGACCTCGGCTTCACCCCACCCACCCCTCCACCTCGCAGCAGTTCTGCTGCATCGCCGCTCAGGTCCCATTCGTGTACTTCCACCAAGCAGCTGCAGGAGCAGAAACAGAGGGTGAAGCAGCCGCAGCCATCAGATAGCTTGCATTCCTCACATAGTTACTCAAAACCACAGACGGGCTCCTCCGTGGAACCGGTCAGCACTCGTGAGAGATTGAGCTCTGGAGAAGAGGACGACAAGTCTGGAGAGCAGACAGCTAAAAAAACTCTTTTATTTGTGCACAGCAGCGAAGGAACTGGCACACACATTTCAAGGAATAAACATGATGCCTGGGCTAAACTTTCTCATAGGTCCTCAGGTAGTGAGGAAGACAGCCGCGGATTAGCTCCTCAAGTTCGACGTCGTTCTTTGAGGAAAAAGAAGAAAAGCACTAGTAGTAGAGAGAATGCGGAGTCTGATGACAGTGACGATCAGCATGTCATGATGGAGCACCCTGAACACCACCAACATTCGTGTGATTCCCAAACTGAGGGGCGTAGGCTTGACAGCTTGCAATCTAAGGCCGGCTTTAGTGCGCAGATGTGGGACAGAGGGCACACAGCTCGAGGTTCTTCTAAAGTCCAGGACAGTTATAGGCGCCTGTGTAAAGCTTCTGAGGGACAAGTTAACACAAGTAATGTCCCATTTGTATCACGTGTGTCAAAGGTAACCATTCCCTCATTTCTCTCCACCCCTTCACGATGTAGCAGCAGATATTCCAGCACTGAGACTCTGAAGGCTGAAGATCTTGTGAGTTCACCATCCAACAGAGCCTCATCTTCTGTCTTAAGCAAAACATATCATGGCAATGCTACTATGTACCGCTCACCTAGTTTCGGGCATGGAGACAATTTTTCTCGTGCACCTGTCCGTGTTCGTCCCCGGCTGGTGCCTAGCTTGAATCAAGGAGAAGGCATTCCTACTAGTGCAGAAAACCGACTTGGCCACCATTCTGTCAGTCGTGAAAAAGATAAAGCCAGAATATCCATGTCAAATCCTGATATCGCTTCAGAAACTCTTTCACTACTGAGTTACTTGAAAACCGATTTATCAGAGCTAAGGGTAAAGAAGAAGGGCCAAGATGGTGAGGAAAGTCTGAACTCTGGGTTTCAGGGTGTTCAAAGTTCACCAACGGTGTACAGAATGGGCTCAAGAACCTCAGGTTGGAACTCTAGAAGGCCCTCGCTAAAAGACCTTACTGCAACTTTGAGGAGATCCAAATCTTTCACCTACTCAGACAAACCATTCGGGTCAGCAATGAGGAGTTCCTCTGAGCAAAGACTGGACTTTGAAAGTAATGGAGATCGAGTAGTGGTCTCTGATAGAGAGGTGGAGAGTGATGATTGCAGAGGTTATGATTATGAAGAACCTATGCCAACCCCTCTGGAAGATCGCTATATTCAAGAAGCAAGACAGGTAATAAGGGATATTTGCCAAATGAGTGCCAACAAAGATTATGGTGTTGATGATGAGGGTGATGATGCAGGTTTTAAAAGAAATGGGAATTTTGACGTGGTGGAAGACAATAAAGAAACGAATAAGACGAAGCAAGTGGAAAGGTTGAATGGACAGATGGTTGAAACTGTCAATAAAAAACACTCTGAAGGAGAAAGTGAAAAATGTGTCACAGCAGGAAATTCAGAGGAGAACATTTTTGCTGATAAGTTATTGGATGAACTTTCGGGACATGAATCAAGTCTGACAGATGAAGGAATTGTAACTGAGCCGGATGCTGGCTCATATGTTGGGCTGTCTTCTAGTACAGACTTGCTAGGCCAGACGCTCACTGTTTGGACTCAGTCCGGACTGTACGAGGACCAGTCACCCAACATGACACCAGAGAAGTCTCTTGTTGCTTCTGCCCCATCTGTGAGAACAGAATATGAGGCAGTAGCTATAGGAGATGTAAGCATCAGTAAAAGTGTAAACCAGGCTTCTTTTGAGGCTCCACCTACTCCTAGTGCTCTTCGAAGACGAAGGATATTCTCAACTGGGAACAATGGCTCTGACTCCAGCAATGGCAGTAACGGGGAGTCAAATGGTGAGTCTGCTTACCGATCTCTGAGTGATCCAATGCCACATCGATGTCGGTCTGTGGCAGAGGATGGCAGTAACAGCTTTTCCAGGGACAGCAACCTACTTGGCCCGCTCTCTCTAAACTCAAAGATGGGTGTAAGTGCAGACTCCTCTGCAGCTGACCTGTCAGAGTGTACTGGCAGTGCAGCTAGTGACCTGTCGTTGTGTAGTGACTCTCTACGGGATTACAGCACCGTGATCCAGAGCATAGTACATGAACCAGGTGCAATGGACAAGCTTATTGATGAGAAGGCAAATGGAAAAGCAGTGAAAAAGAAGAGCTTTAGCGACCCCAGCAGACGGGGAGAACTGGCTTCACCAGCCCTTGAAGTCCAGAAACAATCTAATGAACCTGTTAATGAGTCAGAGCAGCCCATTCCTCCTTCCAGCAGTGAGCCGATCTTGTCAGATCAAAGAGATGAGCTGTGGGAGATGAGCAGTAAGCAACATCCACTGTATTCCAACAGGGGCTCTCGATCCCAGTCGGAGCGTGTTTTGCCCTGCCACCTTGACCGCAACGGAGTGAATAAAGTAGGCAATGAGGAGTCAAAATTGCCCTTTGACCCAAAGCTTGCCCAAGTTTCATCTCCTTGCAAAAGTCGCGGTTACAAGAAACGCACAAATCGAATTACACATCAACGCTCTTGTGATGATAGCGACCAGTTAGATGAGCAGCACGAAGATCAACCCATTGAAGATGATCTGGCTCGTTCCAAGTCTATCTTGCCTCAGCGTCCTGTACCTAAAATTAGGTCCAAACATGTACGCCATGCCAGTGAGCCTGCAACGTTTGTACCCATTACACCATTGAGTCAGCAACGTAGCTCTTTCAAGAGCCTTGAACCCCAGCAACTCTCAAGACACCGACAAGAAGAGGGAACTCCATCGTTGGAGGATGTGACGGAACGGTACTTCCTAGCCTTGAATCCACTTGACGGGTCAGATGGCCAGGCTGATGGAGCAGTTGTGGAACGTACCAGCTCTGTTCCTGCAACAGCCACCACTGACCCTATCCTGCAGAGGAAGTCCAGTGATGAGCTGACCCAGGTTCCGCTTAAAACCAAACCACGAGTGGTAGGTGACATGTATTTTTTTCTTATTTGAGTTTTAGATGTATATGATGCTGGTATGTGACTTAGTATGTAGATACTAAATGTGTGGGGCGGTGGTGTTGCATGATGTGCTCTTGCAAATGGAAATGCTCTCTTTTTTGTATTGCTTTAAACTGAAAGCAACAAAGTGTACGCCAAAGACTAAAATGTTTTAATCCATCAGGAATCGTGCACGTTATATAAAAATGTTTTGAACCCAGTTATAAACGCAGTGTGTGAGTAGAGTGTTGAAGTATGTTGAACCAAAATTGGGATGGCTTGATCTTCGTGTAGAATAGTGAGAGCTAGATGATGGGGCAGTGTATGCATGTGTCCAGTGTATCAGAAGTGGTGTCCATGCCTGATGGTCTCATTTAGTGAAACATATTGCCTCAAGTTCCAATGAAGTGGCTTTCTGGCACGGGATCTGTTTTTGTCTGGGATTGCGCATGATTAAATGCATACAATGAGCTAGATAGTTTGTTTCTGTGGAATTACGTTTCTTCTTTTCCACCCCTCAAACATTTGCTTGGTATAAATGTCAGCCTTTGTGTGTGTGTGTGTGTGTGTGTGTGTGTGTGTGTGCTGTATATGTGTTTGTGATCTGCCCCATACGCCTCACTTTTTTTCAGCGCAAGTGCATACTGTACCTTTTCTTTCTCTCTCTCTCTCTCTCTCTCTCTCTCTCTCTCTCTCTCTCGCTGTTAGAAAAGTCATGCTCATTCTTTCCTGGCATGTTTTGGACAGATCATTTTACCTCCTTGTGTATTTGGATAAGAGTTTAGCTTGGGGAACAGTTTGTTATAACATTTCTAACGGCTGCCTTGCTGCTGTGCCTGTGCAATGGCCTCAATATATTTTAGATTTAGGAGAGTACCACACTTGGGTATATATCGATTGAGATTTATAACAAAGTGTTCAACATTTTTAGAGATTAGCTTCTTCTCTGGATGTGTATAATGAATCCACCCTTTTATAGGGCAGGGGTAGGCTGTATTCTCTTGTAGCACCTTTTATGGTTGTGTACTTTCTCTAGATTTTTTTGGGTGTCTGGCTATTCGTAATTGCTATTTGATTGTGCCAGTTAGCCAACATTCCTCGGACATAAAATTTAAATGCTTCCTTTTTTACGGTTAAATGGAGTGTCATAGATATGAATGAAGTGACCCAGATAAGGGTTAAAATGCCTTGCTGCCCTTGACTTCAGTTTGGATGACTTGGTTGAATCTGTGTCATTACCACAGTAGTCTCTCTCTGTCTCTGCACACATACACACTTGACTTGAAGCAGACTGAGGCACAATCTATTTGGGGTATCTTAAATATTAGTATTTAAATTTTAGTAAATTTAAGTGTTTTATAAGTACATTTAAAGGTGATTGAGGGGCGAATAATCGCTAAGCATCTATTCTAAAAGGGCAACCATGAAATCTGCATGGCAAAATGATTCTTTTAGGCATTTGTCATCTTTTCCTTTATTTGCTTGCAATCCTTCTTGAGTCATGAATTACTAGCTGTTTACTTGAAACAGGCTGCCACCTAGTGGACGGATGATAAATTAGGTTTCATGGTAATGGTTGATGCAAAGACTGTATAATCATATTCTTTGAAAGCTCTTGTGGGCCACATGAAATGAGTTGGCGGGCCGGATTTGGCGTGCGGGCCTTGAGTTTGACACCTGTGCCTTAGAGGATAAATAAAACTGAAGCATTAGCACCTGACCGTCCAGACTTGTGTCTGATGAATGAATAAAGGTAAGTGGAAATACAACACACACACACACCACCTGTACCTGTATAGTAGCTTCAGGAATCCTGCTTCATGACCTTTTTTAAAAAAAAAAAAAAAAAAAATCTTTGTTTCATGGGTTGCACAGATATATCCAACTACTATCATGAAATTGGTTTGTCTGCACCAAAGATCAGGTTTGCATACTGTTTCTGTAATAGTGATCTCTCTGGGGCAGCACGGTGGAGTAGTGGATAGCGCGTCTCCTTCACAGCAAAAAGGTCTGAGCCTCGACGAGGGCGTTTCTGTATGGAGTTTGTATGTTCTTCCCGTGCTTGTGTGGGTTTCCTCTGGGTATTCAACAGTCCAAAGACATGCACGTTAGGCTAATTGGCTGTTTCAAAAGTGCACCTAGCTGTAAGTATGAGTGTGAATGGTTGTGTGTCTGTTGGCCCTGTGATGGGCTGCTGAGCTGTTCAGGGTGTACCCCGTCTTCACCCAGTGTCGACTGAAATCCTAGTAGGATTAAGCAGTTTGGCAAATGAGTAAGTGAGGTCTGTCTGTGGTGAAAGAGGCACACCCAGAAAGTCATACAATCCAGCTGCAATTGCTCATGTAGTATGCTTATAATAATAATAATAATAATAATAATAATAATAAACAAATTAACACCTGGTTAAATTTAATAAAATTAAATATTCTGTAACAAAACAGCACTAGAATTAGCCTGATTTATTTTGGTTTTAATCTGTATTGAATAAGATAGGATAAAGTAAGGGATAAAATAAATTAAGAGGTTTAATTTTGATGGAGGTATTAAGTATTCATTTATCAGGATGTCATCACTACACTGGAAGGCATTGGAGTATAGATATTTTATGTGCGCTGCAAAAATGATTCATTCTCTCAGTTTCTCACTCATTTTCCAAACTGCTTAATTGAATTAGGGTCATGGAGCCCATCTCAGCCGACGCTGGACGAAGGCGGGACACACCCTGAACTGCTCACCAGACCATTACAGGGCCAACACACAACCATTCACACGCTCACCTAATGGCAATTTGGAACAGCCAGTTAGCCTAATGTGCATGTCTTTGGACTGTGGGAGAAAACCGGAGTACCCAGAGGAAACCTATGCAAGCACTGGGAGAACATGCAACTCCACACAGAAACACCCTCTCTGAGCCCGGGAATCAATCCCATTTCCTTCTTGTTTTGAGGCGAGTGTGCTAACCACTACGCCACCGTGCCACCCCATTATTAAATTTAAATATAAGAAATAAATACTTCATTTGAGAAGATACAGATTATAATTAAGAAAAGGCTAAAAATAAGTTCAGCACTCATTCTAAGAACTGTATCAAGCCAAATAAGCTCAAAACCAGTTTGTCAATTTTTCTTTGACCTCGTTTCTTTCTTGGTTTGATTAAAAACTCAACTTAAATAGAGTAAAACATAAGTAAATTTAGGATAAACTAAGTAAGAAATAAAATACTTTTATTTATAAATATTTTCAAATCAATATTAATAATCTTACACATTTCACTCTTTCATAGTATTTTCTTCCCAAAACAGGATGAGAAAAGAGTTTCTGGCTGGATGTACGATTTTAAATCTTAATTGTATAGCAAATTGTTTGCTGTATGAAAGTGATTGTTTCCAGGATAGCCATTTGAAAAATACAGCGTCGTGCAAATCAATGGCACAAAAAACCCACCCTTTAGTATGCCATGTTACTTGGCACAAAACAGCTGATTTGGTGGAATCATCGTCCGAATCCTCATGTTGATACCAGTTGTGTTAAGTGAAGATTATTATTAGTGGAACCACACAGTTTAATGGTTTGGGTGTGTTGGACAAGAGTGCCCTGTTTTTATCGTTAGGTGTGTGTGTGTGTGTGTGTGTGTGTGTGTGTGTGTGTGTGTGTGTGTGTGTGTGAAGAGAAAAAAATAATAATGGTGCAAAATCCTGCTGGCTAAGCATTTCTGTGAGGCATGTGTGTGTGACGCAAGCAGACAGTGTGAATACCCAAACATGCTTGTGGTTGAGTAGATGAATGGACACGTACCATGAACTCACCCACCGAAGGAAGAAATTGGTAAAGATCATCCTTTAGGCCATGAGCACTGTACTCACTTTAGGGAGGATGGAGCATTGAGTTAGAAGAATGACAGAGAAGAATGAAAGGGCGTGGGTTTTTTTGTTTAGAAAAGAGAAAGGAGAGATATCAAGTTGATGCCTATACAACCATGGAAAAAATAAGATCTCACTTTTTATGAGGATCTATAATAAAAGTGGTCTCTTTATCCCCTCTAGTGTGTGTGTGTGTGTGTGTGTGTGTGTGTGTGTGTGTGTGTGTGTATATGTATATATATATATATATATATATTCAACAAAAATATAAATGACACACTTGTTTTTGCCCCCAATTTTCATGAGCTGAACTCAAAGATCTAAAACTTTTGCTATGTACACAAAAGGCCTATTTCTCGCAAATATTGTCCACAAATCTGTCTAAATCTGTGTTAGTGAGCACTTCTCCTTTGCCAAGATAATCTATCCACCTTACAGGTGTGGCACAATTAGGCTGTCCACAATAAAAGGCCACTCTAAAATGTGCAGTTTAATCACACAGTACAAAGCCACAGATGTGGCAAGTTTTGAGGGAGCGTGCAATTGGCATGCTGACTGCAGGAATGTCCACCAGAGCTGTTGCCCATGAACTGAATGTTCATTACTCTACCATAAGCCTTCTCCAGAGGTGTTTCAGAGAATTTGGCAGTACATCCAACCAGCCTCACAATCACAGACCACGTGTAACCACACCAGCCCAGGTCCTCCACATCCAGCATCTTCACCTCCAAAATTGTCTGAGACCAGCCACAAAGACAGCTGCTGCAATAATTACTTTGCATAACCAAAGAATTTCTGCAAAAACTGTCAGAAACGATCTCAGGGAAGCTCATCTGCAGGCTCGTTGTCCTCATTGGGGTCTCGACCTGACTGCAGTTCGTCGTCATAACTGATTTTAGTGGGAAAATGCTCACATTCATTGGCATCTGGCACGTTGGAGAGGTGTTCTCTTCATGGAAGGAGATGTGTTGCACTGCTTGAGGCAAAAAGTGGTCACACCACATACTGACCCCCCCCCCCCCCTCCCCCCGCCTCAAATACAGTAAAACTGCACATTTTAGAGTGGCCTTTTATTATGGTCTGATCAGCATCTTGATATGCCACACCTGTGAGGTGGATGGATTCTCTCGGCAAAGGAGAAGTGCACACTAACACAGATTTAGACAGATTTGTGAACAATATTTGAGAGAAATAGGCCTTTTGTGTACATAAAAAAAGTTTGAGTTCAGCTCATGAAAAATGGGAACATTTGTCGCGTTTATATTTTTGTTGAGTGTGTGTGTGTGTGTGTGTGTGTGTATATGTATGTATTTACTCATGGTAACACAGTGGACCGTAGTTTAGCACCAACCTCTAGAGAAACATGAGAAATTTTCTTCCATCTGGGAAACTCACACTACTGTGTGTGTGTGTGTGTGTGTGTGTGTGTGTGTGTGTGTGTGTGTATTTGCATGGGTATTTTTGGAGTCTTGGCCTGATCCTCTGACAGCAGTGGGGTGAGTGATCCTTTGCAGACAGGAAGCTGGGGAACAGAAACAGGAAGTTGTTGTGGTTACTGATGTACTTGAGGAGTTAAAGATAAAGATAACTTTATTGTCGACTGGACTGACAACTGGATTGTCTCCAGGGGGAGAGGTAAAGCTTTTTAATCATAAGGAGCATGATGCTAAACTGTTATATTACGTTCGAGACCGTTACAGTGAAAGATGCTGGGAGAATGCTGCAAAAAACTTACAGGCCTGAAGCAACAAAGTTTTCTCTGCTAATCTTGCACTCATTGTTTCATTATCCCTCGCTGTACAGTTTTAAATAAGTCCCTCGGAGTCCAGTTAATAACTTATTTACTTGGTACACTTTAACTGCTCCTTTTCAGTTATCTTTAACTTGATGTTGTCTGTGCAGTATTTATCTGACCCTCTTTATAGTTTTTGCAGTAATGATGCCTATCGTACAGGCTTTTTAAATAATCCAATCTTGTATGACCAGAGTTTCAGGACCATTGTTAGCTACAAGGTTCTGGATGCAGATAAATAGCTTGCTAATTTCTTAAATCATCTAGCTATATACAGTGACACTTGAAAGTTTTGAACCTTTTAGAATTTTCTATATTTCTGTATAAATATGATGCAAAATATCATCTGATTTTTAACATAGGCCCTATAGGCACATACAGAGAGCCCAATTAAACAAACGCGACAAAAATATTATTTGGTCTTTTATATATTAAGTAAAATAATCCACCAATAAAATCTGTGAGGGGCAAAAATATGTGAACCTTTTGCTTTCAGACCCCCTTGTGCAGTTCTTACTGGGTTCTGGTAACTTCGCAAGGATCAACCGTTCCTATGTACAGAAGAGCTTCAGGTTTAGGGACTTGGTGTTTTTTCAATGTGAACTGCTCCCACAACATTTCTGGATCAAGGTCAGTACTTTGACCTGTCCATTCCAAAACATTAACTTATTCTTCTTTAACCTTTCTTTGGTAGAAAGGCTTATGTGCTTAGGGTCATTGTGTTGCTGCATGATACCCACTTCATGGACAAAATTCATCTCCCAACATTATTTCCTTTAATTTTTTTTCATCATCATCTTCCGCTTTATCCGGGATCGGGATAATTCAGGGAGATTCAGGGCATATCTCACCCATCCCCGGAGTCCCACCACTAAGAAGCTTTTTGACTACCTCATCGACCTCAGCCCCAGCAATGGGCAGACCCCCACCCAAACCCCCAGGGTCTTCCTCCTCCACAAGGAGCATGTTTGTGGGATTGAGGAGGTCCTCGAAGTATTCCTTCCACCTCCCGACAACATCCCCAGTCGAGTTGAGCAGCTCCCCACTTCCACTGCAAACAGTATTTTTGGAGAACTGCTTCCCCTCCTGAGGTGTCGGATGGTGGTCCAGAACCTTTTCGAGGCCAACCGATAGTCTTTTTCCAGGCCCTCACCGAACTCCTCCCCCACACTAGATTTTGCATTGGCGACAGCCCGGGCTGCAGCACGTTTGGCCTGCCGGTACTTGTCTGCTGCCTCGGGAGTCCCACAGGCCAAAAGGACCCGATAGGCCTCCTTCAGCTGGACGGCCTTCCCTTACCACAGGTGTCCACCACCGGGTTTGGGGGTTACCGCCACTACAGGTACCGATGACCTTCTGGCCACAGCTATGGGGCTGCTGCCTCAATAATGGAGGCACGAAACATGGCCCATTCGGATTCCATGTCCCCTGCCTCCTTTGGGATGTGGTTGTAGCTCTGCCGGAGGTGCGAGTTAAAGGCCCTTCTGACAGGAGATTCGGCCAACCGTTCCCAGGGGACCCTAACTACATGGTTGGGTATGCCAGGTCTGGAAGGTGGCCTCCATTGCCATCGGAGCCAGCTCACCACCAGGTGGTGATTGGTTGATAGCTCAGCTCCTCTCTTCACCCGAGTGTCCAGAACATGCGGCCGCAAGTCCGATTACATGACTACAAAGTCGATCATTGAACTGTGGCCTAGAGTGCCTGGTGCCAAGGGCACTTATGGACACCCTTATGTTCGAACATGGTGTTCGTGATGGACAAACCGTGACGAGCACAGAAGTCCAACAACGAAACACCAGTCGTGTTCAGATTGGAGAGGCTGTACCTACCAATCACACCCTTCCAGGTCATACCGTCGTTGCCCAAATGGGCATTGAAGTCTCCCAGGACAATGAGGGAGTCCCCAGGGTGAGCGCTCTCTAACACACCCCCAAAGACTCCAAAAAGGGTGGGTACTTTGAACTGTCATTAGGTGCATAAGCACACACAACAGTCAGGACCCATCCCCCACCCGAAGGTGGAGGGAAGCTACCCTTTCATCAACTGGGGAGAACCCCAACATTTGGGCACCGAGATAGGGGGCAATCCCCAGTGTGAAGTTAAAGTTTATCTTATTTTAAAATTTACTGGTATAATTTTGAATTCATTTTTCCATTAATGATGGATAGCTGTCCTGGTCCAGGTGAAGCAAAACAGGCTCAAGTTACATATGATACCACCGCCAGTATGTTTCACAGATAGGATAAGGTTATAACTTTTAAGAAACCTTCTCATCTGCCACAAAACATTTTTCCAGTAACACTCTGTTTTGTTCACATGTTAAGCAAACTGTAGATTACGACTTGTGTAAAAATCTGATCTTTTAGGTAATTTTATGTAGAATATTCTAAAGGTTTCAGAAGCCCAAGCACAACTGTAACCTTTTCTATATATTCTCTGAATAATATTAAATGATACTTCCTGATTTATTTTCCTTAATTCTGTTTTGTTTCTGGGATTCATTGTAGTATAAACCATTATCTTATGATAGTGATCGGCGGTGGCTATTACACAGGTGTTAAGGTATGATCTCTGACCTTTTCTTGCTTTGCCCTGCCCCTACCCAGCATTTTTCTCCCCCTCTCCTTCGCTGTTATTCTATCCATCCTTTACACCTCTGCTTGTCTCTCTCTTTCCTTTTTGGAATCAGTGAAGGTAATGCATAGCAGAGAGATGAGGTCATCTCCTTCATTTCTTTTTCTGAAGCCAGATTGGATTGTGATATCAGGTAGAGACATAGAAAGAGATATAGAGAGACACAGAGAGGTGGAGGGTGGCTGCAGTGAGAAGTGATATTGGGGAGACAGAGAAAGCATAGAATAAAATTTCGAGAAACGAGAGAGGGTTGAGGAGAGGAAGAAAAGAAGTGGGGATCTGGTGGCTCTGTTGTTTTCACCTAATCAAGCAGCAGGAATGTGGCATATCTTTTGTCTCTACATAAGAGCCTTGAGAAGCAGATCGTGTGTGTCTTTATTTAAGGGACTTATTAAAGTGACCTACTTCATTTTTTTTCTTCAGTTCACTAAAAGAAACTTAAATCAATGCATCACGTTTCTGTAAGCTATCAGAGAGCAATGTTCCCCCCACCGCCCCACCACCCCCATCCTTGGTTCTCTGAAAATTAAGAATATAATTTCATTAATCAGTTCTGTATCTGGTTTGTTTTCTCTCTCTCCATACCTATCTCTGTCTCTCTCTCTCACACACACACACACACACACACACACACACACACACACACAGATTTTTTTTCTGTCTCTCTCACTGTGTGTGTGTCTCTCTCTCTCATTTACACACACATACACACGCATTCTCTATGTCTATCTGTCTCTTTTTCTGTCTGTCTTTCTTTCTCTCTATGCTCCCCCCCCCCCCCCCACGATCGTATTATATCGTACGAGGCCACGATCGTATTATACATGTTTTGCACTAAATCCAATGGTAGTCGTTCAGCCAAGTCATGAAATGGAGCTGAAACCGAAGTGTAGTCGCTCTAGAGCTGCAGCAGCTAACAAATAAGGAATTCCATCGTCTCCAGATTAACATTATCCAAGCTGCTTTTTATTTTTGGCAGAACTGCTCCATTGAATTACTCATTTAAATACTAATTGTTACTTAACAGCAGCACTGGAATGCTTTCTAGAGAACGGTGGTTTTCTTCACCTGGACTTCATACTGTGTAAGTGTAGAACCCTGCAATGAAATGTTTTCTACCGCAAAAGCTTCGACTAAGAATCGTTTACTATTCAAAGAACCCTTCATGTTTCTTCTCAAGTTATTTAGTTTATGTTTAGCACGCACCATATATGGCAAAGTGCAGTGTTGGTGCTTCACAGTTAGAGGATGTTGAGTTTGATCCTGACCTTGGAATACTGTTTATACAGGGTTCACATGTTCTCCTTATGTACATGTTTTTTGTTTGTTTGTTTGTTTTGTTTGTTTGGGTTTTTTTTGGGGTTTTTTTGCTGCCTCCCTAAACAAATTCTTGGATGCTCTACTGGAATTTGTCCAAAGGGGGGTGTGTGTGTGTGTGTGTGTGTGTGTGTGTTGTGCCCTATGATGGACTGGTGTGCCATCCTGAGTGAATTTCCACCACATGACCAGTCTTCCCAGGGGATGGGCTCTGGCTTTATTGCGTAGAGTGTGTGTTGAGATGACTTGGTCTAGATTGAAGTACCAAAAGTTGGTTTATTTATTTACGTATAGCAGCTTCATGCCTGGACCTGTATATATGTATACACCCATTCTCAAAACCATCTTTTGGCCTTTAATCTTGACCAAGTCATCTCAATCAGACTCGCAACAGAGCACATACCCGCACTCTCACACAAAAAGTTCCAAAAGAGTTGGGACACTGTGATTTCTGGAAGTGCTCCTGAGTGCATGCAGTGATTTCTATGACAGAGTCATGCCTGTTTTTAATGCAGTGCCGCCTGAGGACCCGAAGATCACAGGCATCCAATATTAATTTTCGGTCATATTTGTTGCGTAGAGATTTCTCCTCATCAGGCATTAATAACTGTGTGATTAGAAAGGTTTTGTGTGTGTGTGTGTGTGTGTGTGTGTGTGTGTGTGTGTGTGTGTGTGGTTTGTTTCCAATAGGCCAAGTCCTCTGTGCTCTCCTTAACATAAACAGAAGCAGAAGGGCGGGGCAAGAAAATGGGGACGCTTTCTATCATTCATCTGGCCTTTTATTCCTTGTCATTTCTCTCTCTCTCTCTCTCTCTCTCTCTCTCTCTCTCTCTCTCTCTCACACGGACAACGCCTGTTCCCTAGCGAGGAAACATTTTGTAGGGAA
>JBCNYH010000001.1:79475111-79486583 GCA_039654325.1 Tandanus tandanus
TATATATATATATATATATATATATATATAGGGTAGGGTAAAAAAAAGTCTGTAGGGCTTTTACATCCAAGCCTACTGGCTCATAAGGGCCAGAGCTTATCCCCGGTTTCATTAGCGTGAAGCGACTGGGAGTTCGACTCCTCCTGCGTGGGACGCTAGTCCATCACAGATTACCTTCCCAGTATTTTTACTGGTACCCATTTATAATGCGTAATGGTGGACAGAGGCACACTTGTGGTTAAGACCTTGCCCAGGGGTCTAATAGGGATTCAAACCCATAACCTCTTGATCATGAGCCCAGCACCCTAACCACTACACCACTGGCCCTAGCTTTATTGGGTCACCCTGTACGTAAATACTTAGGGTTAATGTGAAATTATTTTGTTCCACTTTATAAAGACTAATCTACATTGTAGATATAAAGAATCTGCAAAAAAAATGCCTGCTGCAAAAGTAATTGAAAACAACCATGCAACATTCAATAGTACCCAGCAATCTACCTGTATCTAAACAGTGATGATAATTGCTAAATGTGGGAATTACTTTGGACATGGGGTGCAATGAATGTAACATTAACCCAAAGGTATCACCCCCCGCCCAACCAAACATAGCCCCTCTGGCTGTTCTGCATTGGAATAAAAACCCACATTCAGCCCTTAGCTATTTCCTCTCTGGAGTCTGAGCCCACTCACTGACCCTGGCACACAAAGTGGTCTCTTTAGTGAACAAGGGCATAGCTCGAAGAGTGGGAAGAAGGGCCTGTGTGGACGGGCTCTATAGAGAATCGGTCACTGTTCTGTAACTCACTTTTGCTTACTAATGCAGGGCAGGGCAACATAGACAACCCCTCATGATCCTTCTCAGGCCTGATTTTAGGAGAACAGCCAAGCCCCTGGCTCATGGCATCAGCTCGCCGCTTTGAATGCTCGTCACGTCAACACAGTGAACCTAGAAAGACGTTTTCTCAGCGAAACACCTCCTCCTGGAAGAGTCAGAGCTATGGAACAAAAGACAGAGCTAGACCTCAGGCAGGTTCTGGTTTGTTCTCTTCTGAATACACAGTACGGTTTTTAGAATCCTAGCTAATGACGATTGTGGTCAGAATCTTAGCCGGCACCGAATTAAATGATTAGCTAATGCTAACAAGGAACTAACATAGTTAAGGCTGCCGTCAAGCTGTTATCACATTGTAAGCAGATTCTAACGTAAATCATACTCTTATTAATATTATTATTTAATTTATGCAATGATTTTGCAGTCGGACCCTAATGTGAGCTGAGGTCAGGCCATACAGTGGCTCATAGTTCATTTTAAATCTATGTTATGTACATTTTTGTATGCTATATTTCTGGTGTTATTTTTAATTTACATTTTTTTATGGTTGGTGAGCTTTAAGGGGTTCCAGTGTAGTTTTGCACTTACACCCCATGTTGTGTTATTGTGGGAAATATCTGTCTGATGTCTCATCACAGAGGAATCGTATGATGGGTATCGAGGCTAATCTCTTCCTGTTGCCATCATCCAATAGGAACCTTTATATTACATTGTGACAAGGGGCCTAGTGATGTGACATTTTTGTATTGATAATTGGCAAGCTCCATAAAAGTATTCAATATTATATTGCAACAAGTTATTGTAGAAGCATGAATTATTTTCCAGCTTTCTGATTACTTGACTAAATTGGTGAAATGTTTGTCTACAACATTGCATTCGTATCAGTAATTTAGAAACTACTTCCAGCCTACCAGCATTCAGCTGTGTTTTGAACAGCTGGTACCTGGTCAGTCCAAGCTGGATGACGGCTAGACGACCATCCCCAAAAAACGGCAGGTCTTGTGGGGTGTTCCTGGAAGAGAGTGGTAGGTACCTACCAAAGATGGTCCAAGGAAGGACAACCAATGTACTGCCAATTATGTCATGGTTGCTTACTCCTACTAGGGTCACAGGGAGGCTGGTGCCTATCTCAGCCAACACTGGGCAAGGGACACCCTGAACAGCTTGCTAGACCATTGCATGGCAACACTCAACCACTCAGACTCACACCTAGGGGCAATTTGGAACAGCCAGTTATACTAATGTGTATGTCTTTGAACCGTGGGAGGAAACCATACAATGTGGAAGGAAACTGTGGGAGGAAACCCACACAAGCACGTGAAGAACATGCAAACTCCACACAGAAACGCCCAAGCCCAGGACTCGAACCCAGGACCTTGTTGCTGTTAGGTGGATGTGCTAACCACTATGCCACTGTGCCACCCAGTAACTTTTACCTCCTGCAGGTTTAAACAAGCCAATTGTTTGTACATTTGCAGTGACATTTCTGAGATAATGCCAGCTTTACTAGGGTTTAGTAACTTTTGCTGAGCTCTCGTCCAGTAAACGGATTATATTATTACATTTCCTGGCAACACCGTCAGATATAGCTAAAGTAAGAAACCTTCAGAAGAATTATGCTTCCTTCTGAGTGTAAAAAAGGAAAAAAAAAAAGAAGCCTTTATTTTAGAACACAGGCTTTGCAGAAAAATGCTGCCTACCTAGTCACATTCCTCCTGAATAAAACAAAGGGATAGTGTTCATACATGCTAATACTTATGTGCATGCTAAACATCATGGTTTACTGCAAAAACAATTAGCGGTTCATGTCTAATCTAAAGTGACATCAGGCTGACGTCAGACATTAGGAATTGCGAATGTCTCCGCTGTTTTCGATTATTCCTGTTTGGGTTTCACGCCATGTTAGGGGCCCTCAGGAGTGATTTTGCATGCCTCTTTGGCACCATGTTTGACAGTCTTGAAATAGCCCTTGTTTTTGTTTTCCTTTTTCAGCCTGAGCTTGTTCTCCAGCTCAGCTCCAGAAAGCCTTAAGATAGAAAAGAGATTTTCGCTGGAAATACATTTGAAACAAGAAATGAAAACAATCGGAGGATTGGAATGGCAGCTTGGCACAGGGCAGGCACCAGAATCATGGCGAAGGGGCCCAATTTGTGCAGAAGGAAGACTAGCACAGCGCCTTCTGTCCTAACACAAGCCCCCCCCCCCCCCATTTCTGACTGTATGTTGGGGCATTTCAGGACACTGCTTTACTTTTCTCTTCTCTGTGCTTGCTACATTTAGCATAAGTAAAGTTGTTGGCACAATTGTTGTTCAACCCTTTTCTGTGGTGTTTGGTCAGTGCCATTTGTATGCATGCACATTTTTATCCCCTCAGCCCCATCGTTTTTGTGCTTAGCACCAGCATTTGTGAGTTCTGCAATTTCAAACAATGGCATGGTGTGACTGAGGGACATATCGGTCCACATATGCTACCGAGTTAGCTAGCATTATAAGTTAGCATGATGAACATATGTAATCTGTATTTAAAAATGCTAACCAATTATGGGCGTCCAATGAGATTATGTATGCGGAAGAGGGTAGATAGTGTATGTTAGCATGTGTTGCATCATAAACAGAAGAAGTTTCAAACGAAGCAGAGGAAGTACCCGTTTGCCCCACCATCTCCAGTTGTTAGGTGAATTGGCAAAACCAACTTGAGAAGAAAATTCTCTAAGCAATCCTGTTAAGTTAGCTTGTGTTATGTTACGTAGCTCGAGAAGAATATATGAGAAAATACATGGTAATAACGTCCTCCTTCCTACTTGAATTCTTCCAGACATGGATAAAAACAAGGCCACATTCCCATATAGGGGCGTGAAGTCGGAGTTGTTTTTATTTCTATATATGAACTCAGACACACTATGGTCTGTGATCTGATCTGTATATAGACCTCATTGTCTCATCTTGGGTAGTATTGAGTCTGACCACAGTGAAAAATACAGCAATGGAGAAATTATTATGTGGGGTAGTTTTGGAATTTTTAATTTTTTAATTTATTCCTTCTACCCATATTCTGGCAGAAATAAGAGCATTACGGTGCTGCCAGTTGGCTAACCACGAACCAAAGGGCAAACTGAACCATGTGAACTGTGGACATTATAGAGATCTTACTCCAATACAACCTTACAAATCTACTACTCAACAAACCAAACTTTTAATATTTTTACTTATAAAGTTGAATGATGAAGACAAGACACTGGATTATGGTCCCGTTGTTTCATATTGTGTACTATATTAAAACCCCAAAGTGAAGCCATGGTGGTTTATTTGAGCACACTAGCTTTTGGTATTTAGACTAATATAGTTGATGCCAGTGGACTGTGTATACATCCAGTGTTTAGAGATTAGTCAGGATGAGTCATGATAGTTATGGATTGCTACAGAGTTCAGGTGCATGATCTGTTAGTATTGCGAAGGCTATTACTGTAACAAGTAAGAAATAAAACATTGACCCGTGCTGTGATTAAAGAAAGCAGTGATGGTGTGGTGCGATACGGCTGTCTGTGGTGTTGTACGACAGCGATATGTTAATAAATTTTTACAAATTAAAGAATTCATATTTATTATGCTTCCATGATGGTGACAGCCAGGACCAGAGGCATTATGTTTTCAGGTTGCCTCCCGAACCACTTTTGTAAATGCAGTATCTCAAGAACGCCTTGAGGGCTTTGCTTAAACCTTTTGCACAAATGTCTATCTTGCTTCAATGATGAACTGTTTAGAATTTGGATGTCACAGGTCAGGGCGGCAGAGTGCCATAGTGGTTAGCATGTTTGCCTCACAGCAAGAAAGTCTTGGGTTTAAGTCCCAGACTCGGGCATTTCTGTGTAAAGTTTGCATGTTTTCCTCATGCATGTGTGGGTTTCCTCCAGGTACTCTGGTTTCCTCCCACAGACCAAGGACATGAACATTAGGCTAACTGGCTGTTCCAAATTGCCCCTAGGTGGGAGTGTGAGTGTGACTGGTTGTGTGTGTTGGTCCTACGATGGTATGGTGAGCTGTTCATGGTGTAACACGCCTTCACCCAGAGTCAGCTGAGATAGGCTCCAGCCTCCCCACAACCCAGGTAGGATTAAGCGACTTGGCAAATGATAGAGTGAGTGAGGTCATAGGTCAAGGTCACTGCGACCTCATGTGGTGCATTCTTGTGAACACGATATCTCTAGAATGTTTTAAAGGATTTGCTTTAAACTTTATACAGATGGTTTCCTTGATTCAAGGATGAACTGATTAGATTTTGGTGATCAAGAGTTAAGGTCAATGTGGCGTCATGTGGGCCATTCTTGTGAACGTGATATCTCCATTTATTTTATGCAACAATTTGACCCCTATACACTTGACTAGCTCTGTAATCCAAGGTTTACTACAGAACATGCTCAAAAATATTTCCTAAAAGCCTAGATCTCTTTTAATCATACTCCCACTGACATCATCCCAGCACTGCTTCTTCACCCAACACTGAACTTTCACTGTCTGCTCTGTATACCACACGGAGATTTATAACTACCAGGCGGTAGTTCAGGTTAATTAATGAAAGTGGCATCATACTTTTTATCCATATATATAATTTAATTTGATTATATTGAACATCCTGCCATCAGTTAGAGTATCAGCTGCAGTATAAACAATTGTTCCTTTTAATTTCTCCCTATTCAAGTTAATGAAACAAAAAAAGTAGCTTGTCATCTTTTATTGACAGTTATCTATCCTGAAGGCTTTTCTGTTGGAATATAAAGATAAATTAATAGCTTTACCTGTAAGTTTTACAAGGTGCAAACAGTGGGGGAAAAAATAGAAACATTTCATCACTTGACGATTCCCAATTGCACACATCGTATGTCTTTGCACATCAAAAAAAATCGAAAGTCACGTGATCGTCATGTTTTCATCAGCATTATGGAACTAATTTGCGCATATATATATATATATATATGTGTGTGTGTGTATATATATATATATTATGTATATATAGATATATATATATATTATGTATATATAGATATATATATATATATATATATATGAATTAGAGCATTATACTATTCATTGACTTGTTAGTTTATTACCTGTATACACATATTGCTATTGTTAATTCACGTCATATTCTTGCGATTTTGTACACTCGCGAGAATGCAGACAGCAGCCTTTTCATACTGGCTAATGAAGAATATCAGACAGATTTTAGCAGATTGCAACTTCGAAAATGTAAGTAGAAACCACCTGATAATGAAACTCTACATATGTTTGTGTAACAGGAGAGTTGGGAAGGCTTTCCTTTCATTTCCTTTTATAACATATTAGAATAAGCATTTAATTACAAAACCCGTATAACCCTAGTTTTTATGAGAAACCTGTATAAGTCTAGTTGCTTTGCAGAAAGAACGCCATTAACAGCCAAGGTTTCATGGTAAAAACATTGCGAAATATTGGACCTGCATACCATATGTCTTTACTTCACTACTTAAGGGATGGAGAACAGTAGACATTACCTACCTTATTAATAGCATTGAAAACATCATACGACATGATGGAGTATTATTCCGAGCATCTGCTCTTGATCGTTAGAGTGGGTGGAGAAATCCAGTAAATTGTATTCCTTATGACACTGTAATGGTAGCAACATTTCCTTTACAGACCAGAAAAGCATTTCACTTCAATTTGCCAGTCTAAAAACATTTCCAGAACCTATTTTTGGATTGCACAAAGCAGTGACGCTTGAAAGGGCTGGAGTTCCTCTCTATTTCACAAATTTGATGTCTGATCCAGATGGTTTTGTTAAATGAAAACAGGCTGAACATTGAGGCACTATGGACATAGGGTATACTGTATAAAATGATATAGCATCAGCACAAACATTATCAAAAAATATTGTTTAAAACAAAGTCTAATCCATTATTAATGACTAGGGGAATTATCCCACCGTGTTGACAATAACAACTTGTCCATCGGGACAAGTAGGGACTAGTTGGGCTAGTTTTATAGCAAGTAATCAGAGCTAAATCTAATAAATGTCCACAAAGAGCGGTACACTGCTAGTGCAGACACTGTGTCTGTATGTCTATGTACAGAGCAATTTCTTTTGAGGAGATGAGGAGACAGAAAAGGTAACTTTGTTTCCCACTCAAAAAGACTGTTGTTTTAAATAACCAATAGAATAAAAACAGTTCTTTATAGTGGTCACAGGCTCTTGGCTCTGATTTAGGTTCATATATACTGTAGATTCCTCTGGTCTCCGTCTGGATTGTGATCCTAATCGCTGTAATTTCCCAGCTAATGATGATTGGAATAATGATGATAATCACTGATTGTCTATCTGCCTTTGACTGAAGGTTGGATAAAGAGGACAGGTAGGACAGAAGCAAAGGCCTATCAGTCCGGGATGACTCCAGCTCCTGCCATTATACTCTGATTGACCTTGTGTGAACAAGGAGCCTGTGTTTCTTGGATCTCATAAAAGGAGTGCAGAGATTTTGATTCCACCATGCATTTTAGGAGATTTGCAGTAGATTGATAGCCTTTAGGAGCAATTTTATTTAAAAAGCAGACTTATGGACACACACACACACACACACACACACACCCCCCCCCCTGTATTTCATACACCGCACTATTCTGTTATGTTGACCTTTTGTCTTGAATAAAAAAGTTATATTTCCTATTAATGTCATAAGACTACTTATTAACTGGGCATGAGGTCAGTACAGGGAAATTCCAGACAGAGGCTTTAATAGATAGACCAAGCATTAGTAAGGGTGTACTCACATGCAAGCGATATAGCCGCGAAATAGGGTGAAATAGTGCAACTTTTTTCAGGTTTTTTTTTTTTCGGTTTCAGCTGGGCGAAAAAATGCGCGGTCTCATTAAAAACCTTCAATATAGATCATCATTGAGGATCCGCGACCCTGCACTGGCTGTGTGTCATGTATGGTATTGAAGCTGCCCTTAAAATGTAAATAAAACAAATCCAAGTGCTTCTTTCTTAATGACTTTTTACCCTTTTTTTTCCTCTGTATATTTTCATGTAACCTCCATTTGAGTGTCTCGAGTCCAGAGGGTCCGGTCAAATTAGTTGTGTATTCCAGCATGAGCTGCTCGGCTTTGGCTTATTTTGGTTTGAAGCTGAAGTGCTGACGTGTGTCTGCACCTCCCCCCGTGATGCATTTGTCCCATGTCAGATCGGAGCATAATTACCTGTTAGAGGTTATTAATAATCAAACCTGGGGATTTATTATTCATTTTGGACGCGCATAACAGACTAGATTAGCTTTCCGACTCATGCTGATAAGGGAAAACCCCGTATTATATCAGAGGAGAGATTATGTGGGAAATCGAAGTTGAACTCGTTGTTCCAGGAAAAGTAAATAAAAAATATACAGCAATAGATTACTGCATAGCCTACATATATATATATATATATATCTCCCATACGTTCCCTGTAATACATCCCAAAGAATCAGATCCTAGCGCAGATGGAACAGATCTGAGATACGCGTTCCTCTGTCTACTGTGAAAAGCAGCTTTGAGCAGTAAGTACACTGACACCGGAACAACCAAAGTGTAAATAGACACTGATACCGGAAAATGGAAGTGTAAATAGAGGTGCACAGGACTCCCGCCGGCCGCTTCTTTATAGAAGGGGCGGAACCGCGTGACCTGTGCATCATTTCTTTTTTTTTTTGTAAAAGAGGGGTGGATTTGCGTGTGGATTTTGAAATGTCATAATTTCATGGGTTTTTCTTTGTTAAAAGGGACGGATTCGCATGACGTGCAAAAAAAACACGCTTGAGTTGTTCAAAAACAAGAAAAAAAAAAGGACCGAACTGCTTCCGAAGCCACTCTGAATCCGAACCAAATTTTGAGCAGGTCGAAAACTTTTTCCAAGACCTCGAAAACGGACCATTTACTTTAAATTCGACCGACCACCTTCGAAAATATATTCAATTACCCTCGATCTAAAATTCTTGCAATTCGGCCGTGATTGCTTACATGTGAGCTAGACTTAAGGCAGAGGTCTGGAATTTCACTGTACTGACCAAACTAACATGGTTAGTAAGTTATTTGGTATCAATTTAAAGCTTAAGATATCAGCTACAAAATGGTACAAGTAACTCAAAATTAATAATTACTGACTTAATACCCACTTTGCTGTGATGGGTCACATATGGCATTTTTGTAACATCCCATTTCCTAACTTTTCCTGGCAGTCATTCTTTTCATTAGTTGCAACACCAGCAGAATGGCTTCTTCCTTCTTCAAACCTTTCTGAATAGTAGAATTCAATCTGTAAGTTGCATGACTTATACACTCTGTGATGATGTCAAAGGGGCGCTAATGGCCTGGGACATCCGACTTGCATAGTTTATGCAGTGCTTCTAATCGTGTGTTTATTTTTAATTTTCTTTCAACATTAATATTTTAATAAATGCTAATCAGCTGTTCATGACATCACAATTATTCACATCCACCAAAGTCCATAAAAGGAAAAAACTCAAAAAGAGGGGAAAATGACAAAAGTTAGCACACACAGCAAAAGAGTGCAGTGTGTACTAAATCTTCCAGCATAACTGATGAAGTGCATCATCTGTCATGAACACAACAACAGAAACAACTCTTCTTCCTGTTATAGTTATTTCATATACTAATAATTTCTTATTATTAGTATCAACTCTAGTCCTAATTTATGGATTGTTTGGAATTCTTTCTTTCAGTTCATTAATGTAAAAGAGCCAGGTATTACAATACATTTAGTAAAGCTGTGTGTAGTTTAAAATAAATAAGTAACCCTAAACTTGTTTGTTTAATACATTAATTATAATGTAGGTATATGATTTGAAATTTGTTAGTCGAGGTCCATGCTTGTGTTTCCATATAGGTAAATTTTCACAAACCCATGAAGGTATACTTTACACAATCAGACAGACAGGTAAATAAATGTTCATGGAGCAAATGCCGAAATTAAAAGCTTAACAGAACACGAACCCGTTAAACGGATAATTTAATTAATAAGACCAGTGGTCCAAATGAAAGAGGGCAGTAATACTAATAAAAGTAAAGGCAGTGTAAAGCAACAGCTCGGATAATTATCACCAGAGACATCTATTGATAGAAGTATGATTTTAATTGGTGCCTAAGTCTAAATATTACTTTTTAGTGTGTGTGTGTGTGTGTGTGTGTGTGTGAGAGAGAGAGAGAGAGAGAGAAAATTCCTGCAAATGATTTCTGAATTAGTTTTGTCCACATCCAGTTTTAAAATAAAATCGCAATGTTTTGCAGTATTTCTTTGAAACGGCCGGTTCCATGTATAAATACAAACGACACGGGAATATGGCGTACAGAAACAAACTGGCGGAACTTAAGGTTCTGTGTAAAAATCAGGTGACTCTGATGGCTAAACCACTTGGTCTTGAGTAAGTGTGTTGAGTATGTATGACTAGTTTTCGCAGTTGCCCAGTCATTGATCCTGTGTGTTGTCAACAACTGTTTTTATTTTTATAAGTTATCCAAAAAATGATAAACTAAAATTTATGATTAAAAAAAAAAAAGTTGCTATGAATTAAAAGAAAATACAGATTTCTCAAGCATTTTAACAAAACTTTTACCCTGTGGCTAATGTTCCACTCTGCAGGTGCCAGATGAATAATGATTTGAAACAAAGCTACAGTAGAAGTTTGAGATGGTTATTCATTAATATGGAATTTGCTATACATAGGTTTCTCCCTTTTTTCCAGGGAAACACGTGTATAGGCAATTATATGGCAATCCAGTTTACACACCTGTGCTTCAATTGTTTTTTATTTATTTATGGGTTTTTTTACTTTGCTGTGTGCTTTTATCATCTACTATAAACTAGCTATGTGCCAGTAATATGGGACACGAGTAATATGTACATAATAACTGAAATAAAGATTTAGAAACTCACATAAAAATGGGTGAAAGAACACAACAATGCAAATTTCTGATATTGGAATTACTTGTACCTCTTACAGTCCAGGGGTCATTGGCTGGTGGACCTTGAATTGGTTGAGCATGTGGGTAGCACCCTAGTCTAGCACATTTTAGTGGGGTTTTTTTTGTTTGTTTTTGTTTTTGGACCAGAGCTGTTAATGAACTGATGATAACATGAATTCAGGTGTGTTACCATAAGAATAGGGGTATTCCAGGATCAGGGTTGGAAGCCTGTATTATTATTATTATTATTATTATTTTTATTTTTATTTTTTTTTTATTTTAACACCTGTGATATACAAGATAATGGAAAGATCGAGGCACTGCATAAAGGCAGAGCTCCTAATAGATATGTCTATTGAAAGGTGTCTGAGACTGGTGTTAGAAGAGTAGCGCAGCTCCTTTACGAAAGAAAGAAAGAAAGAAAGAGAGAAATTTCCCCTGAATTCATTCTAAAGTAAAAGAAGGAAAGGTTAACACCGAGTTGTCCTTTCACTAGCTGATTTCCACATTCATTATATCAGAATCAGAATACTATTGATCCCGGAGGAAATTGTGTGCACACATTTGTTCCATACCACGTAAAGAAAAGGATAAGATAAAGATAAAAGTCTCAATAAGAAAAATTACAAATTACAAATGTGTATATATATA
>JBCNYH010000001.1:79524701-79544918 GCA_039654325.1 Tandanus tandanus
GTGTGTGTGTGTGTGTGTGTGTGTGTGTGTGTGTGTGTGAGAGAGAGAGAGAGAGAGAGAGAGAGAGAGAGAGATTGCGCTTGGCTGGGGTGAGAGTGTCTCTTGTGGTTAACTATGAAGTTAAACTGTGTGTGTGTGTGTGTGTGTGTGTGTGTGTGTGTGTGTGTGTGTGTGTGTGTGTGTGTGTGTTGGTGCTGCTCACTGTTAGACTTCAGTGGAACCGGCATATTTCTGTACTGTTCTATTGTACTGTTCACATTAGGAAGTTCAAAGAACCCTATATATATATATATATATTTGTGCTTCCCACACAGGAGGTTCACTGTGGTCAGATTGATGATGTTGTCTGGTGAGAAGGCTGTGTCCCAGTTCGTCTCAAAGGTGTTCAGTGGGATTGAAGTTCGGGCTCTGGACTTTGCTTCATCCGCAAGACCATTGTCGTGCCGCAACAATTTTGGGCCCCTAAGCTCGTAGGGACGTAGTGTAATTCTATAGCATACAGACATTCTGTGTTTGTGTCTGTTCAACTTTGTGGCAACAGTTTGGGATGAACCAACACAAGAGGTTTTGGAATGGCCCAACCAGGGCCCAGACCTGAATCCAATTGAAAATGGTGAGATTGCTTGAAGAGGGTTATGTACATGAAATGCCCTCACAATCTGACTCATTTGGAACAAGGAAGAGTGGGCAAAGATTCCCAAGACAAGATGTGTCATGCTAATAGATTCCTACCCAAAAAGAATGATTGTTGTCATGAAATCAATATGTGTTTTAACAAACTCACTTATTTTTCGAACCCTTTAATCCTATTATCAGGGTCACGGGGAGGCTGGAGCCTATCCCATCCAACACTGGGCGAAGGTGGGGTACTCCCTGAACAGCTCGCCAGACCATTGCAGGCCAACACAGATACTATCACTCACACTAACATCTCAGGGCAATTTGGAACAGCCAGTTAGCCTAATGTGCATGTCTTTGGGACTGTGGAAGAAAAGCTGAGTACCTGGAGGAAACCCACACAAGCACGGAAAGAAAATGCAAACTCCACACAGAAACGCCCGAGCCTGGTATTCGAACCCAGGACCTTCATGCTGCGAGGCAGATGTGCTAAAAACTACACCACCATCCTGCCCAACAAGGCATTATTAATTTAAGCGCATATTTATACAACCAGGTTATTGAAAGTTTTTTATTATTATTACCTCCGCCAAGGGTGAAGGTAATGTTTGTTTGTTTGTTATCAACTTTACGCTAAAAGTAATGAATGAATTTTGGTTAAATTTTCAGGGAAGATGGAGAATGGGCCAAAGAACAAATGATTAGTTTTTGGTTTATCTCCAATATGAAGGTTTGCTTTGGCAGAGGTTTGTGCTTTCCGAGTGCTTCTAGTTTTAAAAATGTGGGTTTTTAGTTGTACCTTTATGTAATTTTTGGAGCGATGTCCAGTTCTTTGTACTGCAACATATTTTCTCCATTATTAATGACTGCATTCACTGTGTCCCATGCTATATGTAATTCCTTGAAGTACCCTTCTCCTTAGTGACACCTTCCAACAATGAAAGCATCCAATGATCCCTTCGATGCTGAGGGTCGGATGGTTAACATTGACATGAAATTGATTTCTTGACATCAATTTATCTCCTTGTCACACAGTAAGTGAATAATGGAACATGTGTAGTGTGAATTAAACAGGTCTGCTGTGATTCAGTGTAGACTGTTGTTTTGAAAGAAGAGATAAACATACAGCAACAGTGACGATGAATAAATAGTGACTAGGGAGGCTGGAGCCTAACGCCGCTGACTCTGGGCGAAGGTGGGGTACACCCATCGCATGGCACACAAAACACACACAACCATTCACACTCACACCTAGGGGCCATTTGGAACAGCCAATTAGCCCAACGTGCGTGTGGGAGGAAACTGGAGTACCTGGAGGAAACCCACGCAATTACAGGGAGAACATGCAAACTCTATACAGAAACGGCCAAACCGAGCCCAGGAATTCGAACCCAGGACCTTCCGGCTGAGAGGTGCATGTGCGAACCCCTATGCCACCGTGCCGCCGTTTGTGACACAAGGTTCTAGAATACTGCCTTCAGTTAAGTTTTAATTATTACATCACGTTACAGTGCTCCTGTGATTTTACCTGTGATGGTATTTAGGAAATGTTTAACACACACACACACCCACTACTCATGCACACAGTTACGTATAACGTTTCCTGTCAGAAATCATTTGAATACATGTTTCTGTAGCAACCAGTGTCACATAGCCACCAGGTCACCAATGACTGGGTGTTGCTGGCTTAGGGCCAGTGGCTGTGGAATGTTTTGTGTGTGTGTGTGTGTGTGTGTGTGTGTGTGTGTGTGAGACTGGGAGAAACACAGTTACTCAGTGAACCGTAAAGCTCAAAATACGTTCTGTGTCCACTCACCACCAGAACATTTCAGCAGCATTTAGGAAAATAATAACAGTCATGTTTGGAGTGTGTGTGTGTGTGTGTGTGTGTGTGTGTGTGTGTGTGCAGGTGCCTGGTCACAGTGTGTTGGAGGCTATGATTTTGGTAATGCAGGAGGATTATGTCTCAGGCATTCCCCGGTGCATGTGCAGACAGACACAGAGAGAGAGAGAGAGAGAGAGAGAGAGAGAGAGAGAGAGAGAGAGAATGAGACTATCCTGTGCTTTTTGTCCACCGCTCCAAACAGCCTATCATACACTAAATACTGTCTGATTTACGATTAGGCTTTTGTAGACTGGTATGCAGTTGGGATGCCGAACATGTGTTCCTGACTCTGAGAATATACACTTAATATAAAAAAAATCTACACACCCTTTTAAAATGGTTTTTGTGTTAATAAAAATAATTTCACAACTTTTTTCCACCTTTAATGTGATCTGTACAGTTCATTCAGAAAAACTAGTTGAAACCTTTCAGGGGCGGGGCTAAAATAATGTGCCTTACCCAAGTATGCACACCCTCTTATTATTAGGAATGTGGTTGTATTCAGAATTAATCAGTAACATTCCAAGTCATTTTAAATAGTAGTCAGTACACACCTGCCAACAGTAAATATGACCCTGATTAACCCCAAAAAAACTTCAGCTGTTGTAGTAGGATTTTCTTGCCTGTAGAGAAGTGGAATCTTCCAGTAAAAGCCGTGGTCTGCAGAGAGCTTTTTTTCATTTCTTTATTTTGTTGGAAATATCATTCAGAAGACAAAAGAATTTCCAAGGTACTGCATATAGTATAACATGGAATACAGTGAAGGTGGTCATCAATAGTGGAGAAAACATGGCCCTACACAAAAAAATCTGACATCTCCCCAAAACCTATGAAAAGACTCATCATTTGCGCAAATTTGCAGAACCGCTTAATCCTACTGGGGTCGTGGGGAAACTGGGCGAAAAAGGAAAGATGAAATATCCATGCCTGGCTAACCCTGCAAAAAATATTCTATAGAACTCTATAGAAACCCTTGAGAACTTCTTTAGAACAGACTTTTTCTATAGAAACTGTTCTATGGAACACAACATTTCTATAGAAAAGGTCTTATAGAAAACTTGTTCTATAGAATTTCATATAGAAAGAAAATATTTTGAGCTGTCCAGGGTGTACTCTGCCCTCGGCCAGAATCGGCTGAGATGGGCGCCAGCCTCCATGTGACCCTAATTAGGATTAAGCGGTTCAGAAAATGAAATGTAGAACTTTGATATGGATTTCTATAGAATTTCTGTAAATGTGTGGTATTGGAAATGTTCTGTAGATGTGTCTAGAGAAATTCCTATTGGAAATGTTTTAATAGAGAAAACTGGTTGTTTAGTTTACTTTAGAAAAATATTTTATCTGGATTTATATGGAAATTCTGAGAACATGTGACCAAGTAAAGGATTTGTAGATTTTCCTTTATATAAACAAATGTGTGGCGGCACAGTGGAGTAGTGGTTAGCACGTCCCCCTCACAGCAGGACGGCCGTGGGTTCGATTCCCGGGCGTGGGGTGCTTCTGTGTGGAGTTTGCATGTTCTCCTCGTGCTTGCGTGGGTTTCCTCCGGGTACTCCGGTTTCCTCCCACAGTCCCAAAACATGCACAGTGGGCTAATTGGCTGTTCCAAAATTGCCCCTAAGTGTGAATGGTTGTATGTGTGTTGGACCTGCAATGGTCTGTTACCTATCCTTTGCCCAGAGTCGGCTGAGATAGGTGCCAGCCTCCCCGCAACCCTGATTAGGATTAAGCAGTTGAGAAAATGAATATGAATGAATGAATAAACATGTGTTATTTGTGTGTCTATTATAAAGACTGGATCAAATTAAATCCAACAGTCCAACTCGTGTATAATGATTTATCTGCTCAATGCCTCTACCCACCATACTTGCTTCCTTTTTCCTAACGAGCCCTCAAACTTACGTTTTATCCAATGGAAGGATGTGACAGTTGGCAAAAAACTACATCAAGTCTCCCAAAAGCATTTGGAAATGTGTTCTGGTCTAATGAGTCCAATGTTGAACTTTTTGGTTATAACTCCTGAAGGTATGTTTGGTGCAAAAACAACACTGCACACCACAATAATATACCCACAGTGAAGCATGGTGGTGGCAGCATCAGACTTTGGAGCTAGTTTTCTTCCGCCGGAACTGGGGTTTGAGTCATGGTGGAGGGAATTAGGAACATCAAATTTTTAAAGATTTGTTGATTTTTAACCAGTTTCTACCAGTTTACCATGTAAGAATATGGGTGGTGTTCGTTTCCAGGCCACAACTCAAAAACCATTTCAGATTTTTTCTAATCCGCTTAATCCCAATTAGGGTCGCGGGGAGGCTGGAGCCCATCTCATCCGACTCTGGGCGAAGGCGGGGTACACCCTGGACAGCTCTCCAGGCCATTGCAGGGTAACACACACAACCATTATCACTTACACTCACAGCTGGGGCAATCTGGAACCGCCAATCAGCCATGTTTTTGGACTGTGGGAGGAAACCGGAGTACCCGGAGGAAACCCATGCAAGCTTGGGGAGAACATGCAAACTCCACACAGAAACACTCCAAGCCCAGGAAACAACCCGGGACCTTCTTGCTGTAAGGTGAACGTGCTAACCGCTACACCACTGTGCCGCCCCATTTCAGATTTTCTTTTAATTAAAATTGGCAGTTGTTTCAATCAGGCTGTGCAGTTTAGATATTTGATATTTCAGGATTTCTGCACTTTGAATAGGCAGCACAGTGGCGTAGTGATTATCACGTCTGCCTCACGGCAAGAGGGTCCTGGTTTGAGTCCAGGGCTTGGCGAGGGTGTTTCTGTGTGAAGTTTGCATGTTCTCTCTGTGCGTGCATGGGTTTCCTCCAGGTATCCCAGTTTCCTCCCACAGTCCAAAGATATGCGTCATATTTATACAAGTGAGCAGTTGAGGATTAAGTGCCTTGTTCAAGGGCCCAACAGAGGCAAAATGGTGGTGCTAGGATTTGAACCCCTGTCCTTCGGATTAATAAACCAGCACCTCAACCACAGAGCCACCACTGATATAAAACACCCTCACCTGGACTGCAGGTAAATAAACACTGGATGAGTGAGTTTGGTCCGGATTGTTTATCTTGATTGGAAATCATAGTTTTGCGTCACAAATGGTTATAAATTGTTCCTTTCTTTTCTCCAGGACTTGTTCATTTTTATTTTATTTCCCCTCTCTGCCCCTGTATGTCTTTCTCTCCCTGTTGCTCCGCTGGCTCCTGACCCTTACATGATACCTGTATTAAATTAACTCGAGGAGTGGTGTGCCACCCAATGCGCTCATTATAGCGTGTGTGTGTGTGTGTGTGTGTGTGTGTGTGTGTGTGTGTGTTGTGTGTGTGTGTGAGGAAGGAATGAGTGAGTGAGTGTACTACTATTAGAGTGATTCCGTGTGTTCCATGATTGAGATTGGAAAAAGATGAAGAAGTGACGTGACTGCATTTCCTCCATCCTCCTAACGTTCTCCACCCAGCGCCTAAAAATAAACGAAGGTTTCTCACGACGAGAGGGAGAGATGGTGAGCGAGATGGTGGGAGAGAGGGAAAGATGGCCGGTGAAGGAATTTCCGGCTGGGTTTGGGGGTTAAGTACACACTGGGCTAGTTGATGTGATGTGTATCGTGATGGCTTGGCTCTGTGTGGCTCCAGTGTGGCTCGTTGTTTTTAAATATAGGGACTAGTCTGCCTTTTCACCCACCCGAATATAAATGTGTAGTCATTAAATGTCTGCACTCAGCTTGCACTTTATTAGGAACACATGTACACCTGCATATTCATGTGGTTATCATTAATAGTATTAAATTCAATATTAACATCAGAATGTAAAGTGACTTTCTGAAGCAGGATCACTGAGACTGGAGTGTTAAACATTTACAAATCATGCCTGGTCTTTCTCCCATCTTTATCTGAGTGTTAGTCAGCCTGAGAGTCATTTTTCAGGCTTATTCTTGGCTAACAGGATCATTTGTATTCATTTTTATACTTTTGTATTTATTTTTTTTTTTTTACTACAACCCCACCCCACCACCACCACCCCCGTTTCATGTTATTTAACCTTAGCAGTGCATAAGTGCCTAGTTTTAGTTTTGTTCTTATTTCGTTTTAGTAGGGATTGGCACGTCTACCTCACAGCAAGAAGGTCCTGGGTTCGTTTCCCGGGCTTCTCCTCAAGGTTCAATACATCACGCTTTCTGAAATATTTCTTTTTGTATGGAGTGGTTATTTAAATTCCTGTTAGCCTGCACACTCTGACTATTTTACAGTCAAACAATCATGTGACAACAGCGCAGTGCAATTTCTGTTAAACTAAAAGCCTTTTTCTTATTTTTTTCAGTGAGAGACTTGTCAAATTTGTCATGCAAGTTTAAGCATTGTCATCATAGCTAAATATACCCCCCAACACAAAAACAAACAAACCAAAAAAGCCGTGCACTTCATTGACCAAATCGCGAGAAGAGGACCTAGTCGTGTCAGTCTCAGGAAGGCAAGATAACGGCAAAATAACAGTATACAGGTATTAAACTAACAAATCAGATATAAAATAGACAATTGAATAAAATTATGCTCATCTGCACGTAATACTACATTACATTTACATACATCAGACAGGAGTCTGCTCATTTACATAAACGCATGTTATACAGACGCACTTGCAAAACACTTATGCAGTTGTTTAAATAACACCCCCCCCCCCACACACACACACACACACACACACACACACACACATTTAGCTGTGTAATGGTTACTTCCCCTTTAAGCAGCATAACATTTATTTCCATCCAGTGTTGGATTCATTTGTCACTGCCGTCTTGAATTGATGAGGGGAAAAACTGAACCACTCCATAAAGTCTTCTCCAGCACAACCTGAAAGCTTTCAATGCCAATACATCTGTGAAAATGATTCCTTGTGCTCCCTGAACCACTCGCTCATTATTTGAGTCCTCTGTGCCATCAGGGAAGAAAAAGTCCATTTGTGATGTGATAACCTGCTCATTCAGTACATTCAGCTCATCAGCTGACTTTATTTTATTGCCATATTAATGTTGCTGAGCCTCGACCGGACCAACTGGAGCAACAATGCTATGATTCCGCACTGTAATCAAGGCTAAAGGTGCCAGGCACCCGTCCTATGTATTTCCTGGTTTTTTCTGACCATACCTCCTATCTCCTCTTTTCGATGATTTATGTTGCTGTGTGTTTGTATGATGTGGTTTTCACTTGGTCAGGCTAAGCATAAAATAAAAGGACCACAGCTAAGCAAGTCAGATAACATTTTACTAAAAGGATTAACTCCTTGAGGATGAATAGTACTTTGCTTATCCTTGAAACTGGCTTATGAATTTGCTGTCATCTGCCAGGAACCTACATATGGTGAGTGTTTATTTCAAGTCTCACACGCTGGGTAAGACTTGAATAACTGGGTTGCCAAACATTCAGACCAGACATCTGTTTCAGTCCATCAAGCACTGTTTGCTTTTTCATCACAGATACAATCTGTTATTCAGCTAATAGTTATTATTTAACACGACAGAACTGGCATCCGCCCCAACGCCACAGAGAGTAACAGTGTCCACTTAGTGTTCTTACTGGAATTTCAGCCATTTTAAGAAATGACGAATCGAATCTTTTCGAATGAACGTTCTGATCATATTTTCAGCTGCTTATACAATATCCTCGGGGTTGTCCATGACTGTGGGATTTCCAGACCAAGCTGCGAGTGGAAAGTGAGTTTCGAATGTAACAATCAAATGAATATGTAAGTACAGCACAGAGTGGCCTGAAATATACAGCTAGAGATCATTAATATCCTGGGTCCATGTGCAACTTGAGTTAACACCTGAGTCAAGCTAATTGTTAGCCAGTTAGCATAGAGACGAATAAAAATAAATAAATAAATAATAATTCGTTCATTTTCTAAGCCACTTAATTCTAATTAGGGTTGCGGGGAGGCTGGTGCCCTTCACAGCCGACCCTGGGCAAGGTCAGGGTACACCTTGGACAGGTCGCCAGGCCATCGCAGGGAGACAGAAACACAGCCATTCACACTCACACTTAGGGGATTGATTCTGGACTGTGAGAGGAAACCGGAGTACCCGGTGGAAACTTACGAAGCATAGGGAGAACATGCAAACTCCACACAGAAACTTCTTTTGGATTGCTGGAGGAAACCAGAGTCCCCGGAAAAAAATGTAAACCCCACACAGAAATGCCCTCGCCGAGCCCAGACTCGAACCCAGGACTTTCTTGCTGTGAGGCAGAAGTTCTAACCACTACACCACCGTGGCCCTAATTCCCTTAAACTTTACCCACCCCCTTTTCTATCTTTGTTTCTTATTGTTGTCTTTTTAGTTCAAGAAAACTTTGAGTCTCTCTCTCTCTCTCTCTCTCTGATTTTCCTCTCATCATCTCAGTTTCTTTCTCTCTCATACTTGTTTTCGATTGCTTTCAGTTCTGCACAGATTCATTAGCACAACATTTGTTTTCCCTTAACGGCAGTCTGTTTTTTGCCCTTTCTACCCCCTTTTTTCCTTCCTTTCCCCCTCCATCCTTCTCTGTACACACTCTCTCCCCCCTTTCTTTCCTTGCTCTTATTTTATTCTTCATGCTCTCTCTCTCTCTCTCTCTCTCTCTCTCTCTCTCTCTCTCTCTCTCTCTGTGTGTGTGTGTGTGTGTGACAATAAGTCCATTCAGCAGGCTGATACAGTGCAGATTTGGGTTTCTCCTCCCTCATATGGCATACACTAGTTCTGAACACACAGTCGGCGTGCCAGTCTTTCTCACTCACTCTTTCTGTCTTACTCTCTCACACATGTAGTAGTTTATCAAGAGATTTATATATATATATAATTTATTCTCTGCTCTGTGGCCTTGCAACATTGTTCTGTGTCCTTTTTGCAGAGCAGCAGAGGAAGTTAATGTCTGGCGCCCTCTGCTGACCAGAGGTGGTTTGTTGCAGTTTCTCTGAGATTCACTGCTCTTTCACTGCCTGTTGTAAACCACTGCATACCAACAACACACCCAGATACTCAGAGAAATGGAGGAGAGAGAAAAGGGAGGGAAAGAATTATGACCGAGACAGAAAGGTAGAGTGAGAGAGAAAATGATACAGAGAAACAGAGGGAGACCTGGAAGCGAGAGAGAGGGAGAGATAAATTAAGGGAATAAGACAAAGATAACATTAAATAAATTGAGAATAGAATTGAAGATGGAGTAGAACGTGAAAGCAGAGATTAAGGGAGGGGGAGAGAGAGACTTGGACACATTCTCTCCCTTACACACACACACACACACACACACACTCTTTTCACCTCTCTCTCACACTCTCTCACCCTCTCTCGTGCTCTGTTGCTCTCTATCTCGTATGCTCTTTTTCTCTCTCGTTCTCTCTCTTTCTCTTTCGCAGTCTCTCTCACACACACTCTTTCCCTCTCTCTTTGCACTCTCTCACTCTCTTTTGCACTCTCTCACTCTCTCTCCCTCCCTCTCTCTCTTTCTCTCTCTCTCTCTCTACTTTACATGCTCTGTCTCCCCCTTCTCTCTTCGTCTCTCTCTCTCTCTCTCTCTCTCTCTCTGCAATGTGTGTGTGTGCATATTATTTCGAAACTGCAGCTGTGCACTTCTTTGCCATGTTGTGATTTAACTTGATAATGAAATGTGCTACGTGCAGCCATGCACTCAAACACACACACACACACACACACACACACACACACACTGCACAGCAATCAGTCTGAGCCTAACAGGTGTGTAAGCCCGTACCTATCAGCCGCTTGTCTCTCACTCATGTCTTTCTGTTTCATGTGTGTGCAGCATGGATCTGTCATCCATCCCTCGCTCCTGCACTCGTCTGTCAGCGCTCAGCTTTTCCACTTCACCTATGCTTTAATAATTGCAGACACACAATCTGCCCGAGAGCTCTCAACAGACCTGTCTTTTCTCATCACGGTCCAACTACAGCTTCATCTTACTGATTTTAATGATTGACACTTCTGATGTTCCTAAAGAAATCATCTATCAAAATCCATTTATCACTTTTTGTGTAAAGTTGCTAGCAAACAAACAAGTAAATGCAGACACTAACATAACCTCCTTGGCAGAGGTAATAATAATAATAATAATGATAATAATAATAATAATGATAATAGTAGTAGTAGTAATAATAATAATAATAATAGTAGTAGTAGTAGTAGTAATAATAATAATAATAGTAGTAGTAATAATAATAATAATAATAATAATAATAATAATAATAGTAGTAGTAGTAGTAGTAGTAATAATAATAATAATAATAATAATAATAGTAGAAGTAATAATAATAATAATAATAATAATAGTAGAAGTAATAATAATAATAATAATAATAATAATAATAATCATAATAATAATAATAATAATAAACAGCAAAATAGGATGCTTGCATGTGGCTTAAAAATAAAAGCATGCATTATTATTATTATTATTATTATTATTATTATTATTATTATTATTATTATTATGGGAAAGTTCAATGCTTATTTGATCTTAAGGTACTCACCATGACTGAGCTCTGTGTCTTTGCCTACATGGCCGTTATATTTTCCTTCATCTCCGACATGGGATCCAATATCATCATCAGTAAATCCGATCTTAAGATCTTATCTTGGATCGGCTCCTCTCAGTGTATCTTAGTCAGAATGTCTGATCCAAATATCCAGGACGAGATCATCGCATGACATTAATGTAAGCTCCGTTTTCTCTACTTCCCAGCACTATGAGAGAAGCGCTTGTCCCACGACTGTGGCATGGGTTGCCAGATTGGGAAGAAATGTATCTGTTTAAACTCGGGTAGGTGTACCCTGAACAGCTCACCGAACCATCGCAGGGCAGACACACACACACACATACACATAGAACCTCACACTCACTTTCACACCTTGGGAAATTTGGAACAGCCAATTAGCTTAATGTGTATGTTTGGGACTGTGGGAGGAAACCGGAGTACCTGGAGAAAACCCACGCAAGCACTATGCAAACTCAGAAATGCCTTAGCCCGTGCCTCGAACCCAGGACCTTTTTGCTGTGAGATGGACCTGCTAACCTCCACGCTATTCCACCATGCCCCTCATTTGTTCATTTATTAATTAATTTTCCAAACCACTACACCTAATAGAGTCACAGAGCCTACCTTAGCCGACTCTGGGAAAAGGCATGCACCATGAACAGCCATTGCAGAGCTAACACACACACAACAAACTCTCACATTCAAATCTAGGGGAAATTTGGAACAGCTAATTAACCTAATGTGCCGGTCATTGGACTTCGGGAGGAAACCAGAGTCCCTGGAGGAAACCCACGCAAGCACAGGGAGGACATACTTCACACAGCCACGGGGCTCAAATCCAGGACTTTCCTGCTGTGAGGCGAGCGTGCTAACCACTACACCACGTTCCAAGTAACTTACCAAAGCAAAATGATTGACAGACACTAATGTTTGAGATAATAGGAGTTTTTAATATAAGGACATTATTATAATAAAAATGTATATTATATTGACAATAGTTACCAGTATAACAGACATACCAGTTTATTTCATATTTCTGCTTAGATATAATACATACCACTAATTAAATGGCATTGAAGTTAGTTCTGAGAAATCCAGACCAAGGCATTTATGTATTGACTATGCAATAGTGAGGTCTGGAATTTCCCTGTATGAGCAGGGTTAATAAATTATAAGTTAAAGTTGATGCCTACATCCAGTTGCACATCCATTTTTCATTTTTGTTTTAGTGGGGCTGTGCTCAATAACCAAAGCAAAAAATGTGGAAAAAAAAAAAAAAAAAAAAAAAGATTGAACTTTGATTTTTATTTATTTATTTATTGATTGATTTTTTATGCTGGCAGACCAGGAAAAAAGCTATTGACCTTACCGTATGGAAAAATTCCACACCACCCAGCTGCCAATCGGATCACACGTACTATCGATGACATTCTAATAACTAGATACGAACCGGTCATATTTGGTTTACTTTCTTTACTAGCCAAATATTTCAAAAAGCCAAACCCTCCTTTAATTGGTAAGAATTATAAATTATCTGGCAACCCAGCAGTCAGGCCCGCCCTCAAAATTTGGAACAGCGGCGCTATAGAGGCGCAACTACAGCTGCTGATCACTCCAACTATTCAACATTTCCCCTCTAGAATGTACAAACAACGACACACTGTTCAGCCATGTACCAGTTCCTTTCACTCACACACACACACACACACACACACACACACACACACATACAATCATGTACTTCTATCTTTGTGGGGACACTCACTGACTTAATACTTTCTCTAACCCCATTAGGCTAGGGTTAGTGTTAGGGTTGAGATTAGCCACTCAATTGTGATGCTTATGATATATCATCTAACCTCAACCCTAACCCTAATCCTACCCTAACCTTGTTCTAATCAGAGCCCTAAAACAAAGTCCTAACCCTCAAACAGCCTTCTGAAGAACTGAGTTATATATAAAATCCAAAAATGTCCTAAATATGTTGGGAAAGCATTCCAGCTCACAATATGTAGCACACACACACACACACACACACACACACACACACACACACACACACACATGTACTTAGTTTATACATCATAATGTTCTTAATCTAGGTACCCATGTGTACCGCTACAATGTTTTTGATATGTTTTATTTTGTTCCAGAAAAAAAATCCTCCAATGTGTTTATCAACTCATCACTCATCACACTTATTTACATAACCACTTCTACCACAAGGGTCACTGGGAGGCTGAAGCCTATCTCAGCCCAACATTGAGTGACACCGGTGTACACCCTGAAGACCAGTGCAGGGAAACACACTCACAACCATCCACACTCACACCTAGGGGTATTTTTTTAACAGCCAGTTAGCCTAATGCGCATGTCTTTGGACTGTGGGAGGAAACCTACGCAAGCCAGTGGAGACTATGCAAAATCCCCAGAGAAATGTCAGAAGTATAATTTGTAAAATTTGTTGATTTGTTGAAATGAGTTTCACAAACCACAATAGAGCAGTATAAATTGAATAACATTTTTATTGGAAATGTTTAATGTATAGATTTATCCATAATTATGAAGGACAAAAGAGGCACAAAGGAAAGACTCCCTGAGATTACATGATGAAGAAACCTCGTGAGGAACCAAAAAAGGAACTAATCCTTAAAAGGAAACCAATTCTCATTTGTGTGTCATAGTATAGTGCGATTATAAAGAATTTATTTCTGTAAATGTAACTGTATGCTATAGGTTATATAGTCAATAAGCACTATTGCGTAACTACTTAATTCATTATTATAGTTTTAACATGGTGTATTTTGCCACTGCACCACAACTGTATCAATTTCAGTTCTACGCCATGTACATGGGTAATCTCATGTATTTCTAGACTTAGAAATTTTGATCTTTTTGAGGCCATTTGTAACAGCAGTGGGTGGTTTCCAGGTGATGAGAACTCCAACTAGATGCAGGGGATCAGGATGGGTCAGGCAGGTCTGGAGAGCAGAAGGGGTCAGGGCCAATTGATTTTGCATAACATTGCTGTCCAATGACATGATTGACCAATGATACCAATTATATGACAAATATACTTATCACGGCAGCATACTGCAACTTGTCATATGCTTTTCTGCACACATTTTATGTACATTGGCAACACAGTGTGTATTCTACCTCAGTCTTTACCAAAGTCATTACATAAGGCATTTATAAAATCTATTTTGGGTGGTTAGCACATTCGGCTCACATCAAGAAGGTCCTGGGTTTGAGTCCTGGGCTTGGCTCGAGCATTTTTGTGTTTTGAGTTTGCATGTTGTTCCCATGCGTGCATGACTTTCCTCAGGGTACTCTAGTTTTCTCCCACAGTCCAAAGACAAGCACATTAGGCTAAATAGCTTTTCCAAACTGCCCCTATGTGTGTGTGTGTGATGGGAAATAGTTGTCTGGGTTGGCCTTGCGATGGTCTGATAAACTGTTCAGGGTGTACCCCACTTCTGCCAAGAGTCGGCTGAGAAAGGCTCCAGTCTTCCCGTGACCCTAGTCAGCTTAAGCTGTTCGGCAAATGAGTGAGTGAGTAAATAATCTAATTTTACACACTAGCCAAATTCTGGTAATTATTATCCTCCATATAATGTCTACAAAATAATGCATTGGCGACATCTGCTGTTCGTAATCACCTTACAGGGAACTGTTTTTTTCTTGCTTCAGTTAGCTTATGGGAAGCTAAAGTAGGATTTGGTTCCTATCTAATCTTCTGCCATGCAAAAAAATAATAAGAAGTAAAGAAAGAAAGGATCAGGATCATGTTAAAATGTGAAGAATCTATGAATCTAATGTGATATTGGGATATCTTCCATGTTATAACAAGATATTGTCACATTACTACTACATACGGGTGGTACGGTGGCACAGTGGTTCGCACGTCCACCTCACATCAAGAAGGCCTGGGTTTGATTCGTGGGCTCGGGCGTTTCTCTGTGGAGTTTGCATGTTCTCCCCGTGCTTGCGTGGGTTTCCTCCAGGTACTCTGGTTTCCTCACACAGTCCAGTGACATGCATATTAGGTTGACAGTTGGTTCCAAATCGCCTTTAGGTATGGATGTGAGTGTGAATGGTTATGTGTGTGTTGGCCCTGCGAGCTGTTCTAGGTGTACCCCTCCCTCGCCCAGAGTCAACTGAGATGGATGCCAGTCTCCCCACAACCCTAATTAGGATTAAACTGCTTAGAAAATGAATGAATGAATATTGTTACTTATTACACATCATTTATACATTCAACTCGAACTGACCAATCACAGCATTTTGGTTAGCGGAGGAAACCAGAGCACCCAGAGGACTACTGTGCAAGCATGCAAACAAACTCCACACAGAAACGCCTGTCCACGGGAATCGAACCCAGGACCTTCTTGCTGTGATGGAAAAGTTATTTATTGTTTGATTGATTCTCTTTATTTATTGTTTAATCACTCTGCCTTACACACTTCACAGCCCAACATGCAATAGACTGTGTATGTAAAAGCCTGTCAGGACCAAGCCTGCGTTTTGATCTGTTTTGTTTACTCACCTTTGTGCTTTTGATATCCTGCTTGCTGATTGATTGACCTTCTGCCTGGTTTGACCCTGCCTTAGGATTGTTTGTTTTTTTGTTTATTACCTCCACCGAGGAAATTATGTTTTTGGTTAGGCTTGTGTGTTATCAGGATTTTGCAAAAACAACAACAACAACAACACCAGAAGTGGGGCGTTGGACAAGGAAGACTCCATTACATTTTGGAGATGATCCAGATCAAAGTCTGGATCCAGATTTTTTTTGTTTGTTTGTTTTAATTCTTTAACATTATGAGAGAGAATGATTGTTTGAAGTTTGATATTATAGCACGGCCAATAGAGGGGGCAAAAGTACTATCAATTATTTTTTAGGCTTGGCAGACATTTGCGCTCTGTAAATGCTCTTGTTCATTTATTCATTCATTCTACAACATTCTTATTTTTTTGGTAGGCCATGGCTAATGCTAATGCTATGTTTAAATAAATAATTGTGCTTAAAATCAGAGTTTACCTACAAAAGAAGCATGGGTCCCTGTGAATTCTGTGTTATCTGCTTAATCATAAAAATAATATTTTTAGATGATTTTCAACAGCAATCAGTAAATAAATCAAAATAAACAATTATGGAATCAGCTTTTTTTCTCTCTTTAAGATAAAAAATAAATGGATATATTCATTATTATTCACTTATGATATTAATTTGCTATAAATAGCTCATAAGAATAACAATAATAAAAAAATAAATAAAAACTTGTTTTTGCAACTGTAAAGTGACTGTGGGTGTGAGGTGCTATATGAATTAAAATGCATTATTTTTGTTGTTGTTGTTTTACAATATATGTTTTAACTGCTTAAAAACATCTACGTAACTTAATAGTAATTTTAATTATCGTAGCATTTTTCATGACCTGAACCAAATTTCAGGGGTTTTGGACACCTTCAAGATTTATTTATTTCTTTTCATAAAAATAGTATTTAGCATGAATTTTGCTAAAATTTATATATATAAATTAATAGACTACACAAAGCTCTTAGAGAGCTAGGATTTGTTTGCTTCTACAGGGCGGTTTAGAAGAAGGACTAAGATGAATATGATATTTCTTACAGTGTTGTATTTCCAAAGGAAGCAGATAAAAAAGAAATAGAATTTGGACAACGCGATATTCATCATTAATCACACGTGATATTCATCTGCAAATAACAGCTATTCATAAGTACAACAATAATTTGAAGTAGTTCTCCTTTAATATAAAAATAAACACTGTTTTGCGATTATAAAGTGACTAATGATGTAAGTTAGGTGCTATATAAATTCAAATGTATTCATTCCAATAGGTGTAACACTTTAATATTGCTTGAATCAAGTTTCAGGGGTTTTAGCCTTTTAGCCTCTTTTAGGAAAAATAGTGTTTTGCATGAATTTTGCATTAGAGTAAACAAAGCTCTTGGGAAGCCAGATTTTATTTGCTTCTACAGGATGGTTTAGAAAAAGGACTAAAGCTCATTCATGTCGCAGCAGCCAATTTCATAAAATCATGCAGTTACTGATTCGAATTTAACCAACATTCCTTACAGTGGTTATCAATTATCAGTGGATATATGCTATATGCCAACAATATTTGTTATTGTCAGGCTAATGAAAACAGAAAACTTGAGTGTGCATAACTATTGACCCCCTCAAAGTCAATACTTTGTGTAGCCACTGTTTTCAGCAATTACAGCTGCAAGAAGCAAAACTGCACCATCTCATTCAAGCATTTCTCTTTCTTGACAATTTGCCTGTATTTAACACCAGCCATCATTTCTTCAAGTCTGACCAGTTTCTCAGTTCCTACTGATGTAAAGCATCCCCACAGCATGAAACTACCACCACCATTCTTCACTGTGAGGATGGTGTTCTCAGGGTGACTGGGGGTGTTGGGTTTGTGGCAGACATTGCATTTTCCTTGATGGCCAAAAAGTTAAATATATTTAGGGAGCCTTCTCCATAGCTTTTAGTGAACTTTAAACAAGGAGTTACCTGTTTGTATTTATTCTGAGAACAAAACAGTCCTAAGCAGTATTATAAAACTGGATGGTAAGTGTACAAACAGAAGCAAAATCAGCCTCTCCAGGTGTTTTAAGTGATGCAAACTGTACGCAAAATTAAAATGTATTACCCTGTGCACTTGAATGTTTGAAGTGCCTTCTTTCTTTACCTACAACTGATGTGCAACCACACCTACTTTGCCACAAGTAATTTTCCTAGGGCTTGGTGTGTGTTAGAGGTAAAACAAATCACTTTACACAGAGTCAACTTAACCTTGTATTTCTTCAAACTTTCAAACCCATCAGAATAAAATTTTCTAAGAATAGAAAGAATTTGTCATCCCATTCTGTATACCTACATCAGTCGATTTACTATTTTAAAATGGAAATCAAAAAATGTTGTTTTTATTTTTTTATATTATAGTTTTTTTTAATAATTTGTGCATTATTCGGCCTTTTCGTTTTCAATTGAGAGAACAAAATGAAAATGAAAACATGACTTCTCATTTCATTATTTATTTGATAATCTGATTAGAAAAAACAAATATCTACTTGTTAATCATACTTTTAATTGTTTGTTCAAATAAAAAAATACCAATTAAAAAAGAGACTACGGGGTTTTGGTCGATTCAGATATTTGATTTTTCCCATATTATGCTCCGGAAGTTATCACATGGACCAACCTGACTTCATCGTAAGTTGCTCTTTGGTGATTATAATAACACAGCAGCATGCCTGGAACCATAAAATAGTTTCATTCAAGAGTTGTTCAGAGATGGCATGTTTTATGCAGAGATTTTCACCATACTGCAGTGGATTGGTGTTTAGCAAAGCTCTGAAATCGGTGAAAGAAGATTTTGCGCTCGGCAAAACTTTGAATGAAAAAGACATATGTCTGATGCAGAACTGGAGAGGTCTGTGATTGGACATGTATTTACAAGGCAAATTTTCATTATTATTATTTTTTCACATTTTAAATACTGCCTAACTATCAAACGTTTTTAGCTAATGGCTATCGTTAAATAGTTTTCTGTAAGTAAGATGGCAGTATTCTGATAGGTGTGTCTTGACACTACAGAGACAGCAGCAGTTGTGTAATACCTTTCATTGTTTTATACTGTATATCAATAAACAGAAGAAAATCAAAATATATATCTTGTAAAAACAACCTTAAGGTATTAGCTGACAAGATAAATTAGATATCCAGAGCAGGTGCTCAAGCTACTATTAAGTAATACATCAGGATGTATGTTACATTTTTGTATCATTCACAGGGATGATGGTAATGAAACAAAACCACTCATTTGAAAGTGCATTGCGCAATTCTGTATTTTTTTTAATTATTTGATTATTTTATACTTACTCACTCATTTGACAAACCACTTAATCCTATTAGGGTCACAGGGAGGCTGAAGCCTATCTCAGCCAACACTGGGCAACGGTGGGGTACACCCTGAACAGTTCGGCAAACCATTGCAGTGCAAATATGCACACACAACCATTCACACACACTCACACCTAGGGCCAATCTGAAACAAAACATTAGCTAAATGTGTATGTCTTTGGACTATGGGAGGAAACGCACACAAACACAGGGAGAACATGCAAACTCCTCGTAGAAACACCTGAGCCCGGGATTTGAACCCAGGAACTTGTTTCTGTGAGGAGCAGGAGGAGGAGGAGGAGGAGGATGTGCTAGCTACTGTGCCGCCCTTGATTATTTTTATTTATTAGTAAAAAATCCAGAGTCGTCATTTACTTTTTACTGTTAGTTACTACTTGCACAAATCCAGAGGTTAGTTAAGATTTGGCTAAGTTTAGGGTAAATGAGTTGATGAATTGACTGTTTGATAATTATGTCAGGATGCTGTAGTTTGGATTTAACAGTAAAGATATGAAAATGTTTCAGAGACATTGTAGACAACTGTATGGGCATTTCTTTATTGAACTTTCAGATTCTGGTACGCATAATGGTAAGTATTTTATTATGTTTATGGGACACTCTGAACAAGGATGAGTCAAATATGTTAAGGTACAAAATTACTTAAAATATACACTTAAAACCCTATTTCTTATTGTCACAGAAAAACAAGTCCATGATGGTATTTAAGGAAATTAAAGAAAGAACAATGTTTATAATGCACACACACTTATGCCAAAGTAAAAGGAGTACATATTAATCTAAATGTAAATTAAGAACAATTTACTTACAGGAGCAAAACCACATTCTTACATGAGCACATCATATTTTGTGTTTTAAACGTGTTCTATACATACCCAAATTCATTAAAACTCTAATAATTGGTTGGTTTTCAACATTTCTGATTGGCTGGGAGTTGATATGGATTCTATGGATTGCGGTAGGTTTCATTAAGAGTGCGATAATGGCAGTAGTATAAGCTGAAAGTTAAATAATAATAATATTACACAGAATATGTTTACAAAGAATTTCCAGGCTCTTTCCAGTAAAAGGCTACTGAATATATATAGTCCATAATTTTTGTTAGAGACATATAACTATCATTTTCATTCCATAAAATAAATAGATAGATAGATAGATAGATAGATAGATAGATAGATAGATAGATAGATAGATAGATAGATAGATAGA
>JBCNYH010000001.1:79555300-79570494 GCA_039654325.1 Tandanus tandanus
GCATGCGCTGCAGTTCGAAAAGAGGCGGGCGGCAGCATCGCATGTCACGGAGGGGGCATGTGCTTGCTTACGCCCCTAAAAAATTAAATATTTTTACCATATCACCCACCCCTGTTTGAAGTCATGCTGTTTTACTCTTACCACAACTTTGGGGTGAAAGCAGTAAATCATTATAAATATCATTTTCAAATATTTAATTCTTTGTAATGTAGCTATTTTCACACTACTACATCACACTTTTATTCATTTATTGTTACATTTCATGATGGGGAACATCTGTGAGAAGGTAGTTACAGTTATCACTTACTTTGTGGCAGCTATAAACAGGCACACCTTACTAGTCTCTTGTTTTCTTTCTCTTGAAGTTCATCAGACAAAAAAACAAAAACAAAACAAACAAACAAACAAAAAAAACGCAGTTGTCATTTTCCAGAAAAACCCAAAAAAATCAAGGTTATGGCAGAAAACTTGTTAGAACTGTTAAAAAGTACTGACCAGGGAGACTGCTTCAATAAGTGTTAATTTAATTAACCTTCTTTTAAAATGAACCAATGATTGTTAGAGTTTCAGTAATATTCAAGGGAGTAGGTTAGATTTAATTAATACCTGGCGGAGGTGGCTCAGTGTTTAAACCTCTGGGTTAATGATCAGAAGGTCAGGGGTTCATTCTTCAGAGCCACCAAGCTGCCACTGTTGGGCCCTTGAGCAAAGACCTTAACCCTTTACTGCTCAGCCATATAAATCAAATAAAATGTAAGATTAAAAATTTAAAAAATTACCTTTTGTGTGTGGAGCTTGCATAAATAAATAGCTGTTTTCCAAAAGAGAATAAAAGATAATACAACCATGGGCTGTCTGATATTACATTTTCATAGCAGACTGACTGAGTAACGAAATATGATCCAAATTAATTGGTCCACGTAATTTGTTGAGAACAGATGTTATCATGAGAACACAGAAGCAAACTAATATGCTGTAAGCCTCTGTCTCCTGTATAATACTCCTTAATGTACCTAAAGTCGTCCCTCCGTAATCATTTCAATTCCGGTCCAGAACTCTTTCCGAAATTTTGAGATTTCTACAATTCATATCTTCTTCGTGTTTCCATGGCAACCTGTTTACCATGTAGGAATATGGGTGGTGTTTGTTTCCTGGCCATAAGTCAATTCAGACCCGGTTCAGGTTTCTTTATCAAACTTGACAGTTATTTTAATCAGGCGATGTAATTGTGCCTTTTGGGACTTCTGCAGGTTTCAGTTTTATGTTTCCATGGCAACCTGTATTTAACATGTAAAACTACAGGTGGTGGTCATTTAGTTTACTAATTATACTGTATTGATTGATTGATTGATTGGTACTTCACTTCTGTTATCATCTTGAAATTTGTTAAGGACCCTGCCACTTACACTACCTCAGTGTCTTCAGTGTTTTTGAGTTCTTCATTTTTATTTTTATATTTGTATAAATATGTATTTTCTCCTTTGTATATATATATATATATATATTTATTTATTTTTATTCCCTTTTATATTGCACCTTATATGTATGTCTTGGTGCTATGACAACCAAATTTCCCTCAGGGGATTAATAATGTGATCTATCTATCAATCGATTTATTTAGTTCCAGGCCAGAACTCAAAAACCTCTTGCGACTTCTTTATTATACCCTCCCGGTATATAAGACGTGAGAATATAGTGTAGTCAGCAGTATGCTGTCCATACATCCATCCGTGTGTCCATCTATCTGTTATCATTTTAATTCTGGGACAGAACTCAGAAACTAATTGCGATCTCTTCGTCAGACTTGGCAGTTACTTCTACTAGGCAGTGAAGTTGTGCCTTTTGATATTTTGGGATTTTTGTGATACATACTGTCTGACATGTGAAGACTGGGGGATATATTGTCTCCTGATGACTCTTGTTCTCTGTATTTTAAAGCAAGGAATAAATAAAGTTCCTTTTTTTAGCCCATAAGTATGAAAGCATTTTGCATTCACTTGAGCAAAAAATAAATAAATAAATAAAAAGCGGCTTGTTTTTGTCTGAATTGAATTTTTCTTTTCATGAAAGAAAAAATGTATAAAAAAAATTAATTGAAAATATTTTTATCATGAAAAAAAATAATAATATTCTTGCATTTCCTTCTTGAGAGCGTGATTGGAAGCAAGTTGCCCCTAGGTCTCAAATTGCCCCTAGTTGTGAGTGGGGGTGTGAATGGTTGTGTATGTGTTGGATTAGTGAGGTATCACTCAGAACCGGCCGAGATAGACCCCACCCTCCCCGTGACCCTAGTAGAATTAAGCGGGGGATTGAGGACTGGCACCAGCAGCCGTAGTGTACTTCCTGAGAGCTTCTCCGATTGTTGAGACAACCAATCAAACTAACAGCAGATTTATTATTTTTTTTTAATAAAAATGATGTGTTTAATTCAGAAAAAAAAAAGAAGTGTTTTTTCAAGTAAATGCAGTATGATTCCATACATTAGTGCTCTTATAGTAAAGCTATGGCTAAAAGTACTTGCAGGCTATTTAGAGGGAAATGAAAATGTAAAACAAAATGACCTGTCAACAAACAGGGGGGGGGTTTGCTCTGATAACCGCGTGTAATTTGTTAGTCAGTTGAGGTTCCTATAACTCGGCATGAAAAATGTGCTATATTAATAGCCTCTGTATATTACATTGATAGCATTGTATGTGCTGCTGAGTCACTGCGGTGTGTTTTGCACAAGTAGTATGTGTATGTGTGGGTGCCGCTTATGAATCACTTCTCCAATGTAGCCTCCCCTTAGCATAGATTATCATCAGGTTGCTGGAAAAACATAGACAGAATCGCCTTATCTGGCATCCATTGGTCGAGCCTGTAGTGTAATCAGAGTTCAGCTGCTCAGAGCCGCCGCTGCTGATCTGCTGCCTCGTATTAATGGCTGAGGAGAGAAGAGGACGGCTGCATCTCTCCCTCCTTCTTCTCCTCTCTCTCCCTCTCTCTCTTGCTTTCTCTCTCTCTCGTTCTGACACTTGTTCTACCTGTGCGAAGAAACAAGACCACTGATTACCTACAGATGAAGCTCAAAAAGGCAGCACACACTCCTTCCTTTAGATCAGCTGGAGGCTGAGGAAGCAAGCCAGAACCAGAACATTGAAATACCGTCGTTGAATTGTTAGTTTTGGCACCTCGTCTTTAAAAAAAAAAAAAAAAAAAAAAAAACCCAAAAGAAAAAAAGCCTAGTGCTTGGTAACCCAGAAACCCAGGGGGCGGCCCCCTGGGACGCTCCCAATCTTTCGACCCCTGCGCAGTTCACCATTGCCCTGGATGAGATGCAGGAGAACTTGGATAGCCCTGGTGATGACGGTGGCGGGAATGCTGGCCGAGGAGGAGCAGGAGGAGGAGGAGGTTTGGGAGCAGGCGGTGAAGACACTGATGGGAATAACGTGGTCATGACAAACCATCAGAACAACACTGAGGTACAGCTTGACGCTGTAGAGCACTCCATCATGTACAAGGCTCGTGTTTATTAGCGCTGCTGACCTGTTAATGCTCAAATGCTCTTATCTTTACCTTCTGTCATCTTTCAGCTGTTGTTGTGCATCTCTTTGATAGTGGGTTAGAAATGAACCTCTGTTTTATCAGAGGTTAAAGTTCATCAATCTGGACCATAGGTTGCTGTCTGTGCTTTAACGCTATTCTAGATAAGTGTCTTCCTAATGAATAAGGAAAAAAATTACAACAAATACACAAATTTGCCTCTGCCCCGAGCATTAATTGGGCGAATTCTTAGCATTCGGGTCATTTTCGGGACTTGTGCCCTTCCACTTTCTTTTCTTTTTATCTGTATCATATCCTCACACTTAAGCTTGCGTGTGAATTCAGTGCGATTAGTCATATCTGTGTGCATGCCACCATCTTTCCAGAGCATGTACACGAGTATGTACCTGTCAGCGTGTGTTTACAACCCCACCCTACCCCGACACTCGCATCTAATACCCTTTGCACACTTTTCTTCTCTTGCAACTCCTGGGTAAAGCACATCCTAAGCATTGCTGGTTCTATGACATGGTTGTGATGAAGCTTATTCATGCAGTATTTACTGCAAGTGTAAAGAAATTTGCTTGCATCATGAACACCTCAACCTTCTTCCTGGGTTACATTCAGGAGCATGCTTCCTGTGTAGGCATCAATTCTGGACAAGAAATCATTTGTCAAAAGTTTTGGTCCAGCTTATGGAAAGCTGTTTACCAATGTAGAACATAGTGTAAACGCCACATGCTCAGCATCTGAACAGGTATTCTTAACACTCAAACTGATAATCTGCACAAATGGGATTTACTCGTCCATGTGTTGACGTAGGAATTGGAACCAGCTAGAAAGGCTGATTGGATTTTGCTTTTCATTAAGCACCGAGTGATTCTGTACCGTAAAGCTGTGTTTTCTTACCCACTGAAAGAGTCCTGTTGCTTGCTTGGCTTTGCTTCCCATCTTTATCTTGTTTTAAGCCTTAATATTATGTAGAATATTAATAGCTGAAGGATGAACTTGAGCATTTGTAAAATGTACTATAGAGTCTAAAGCAGAGAAGTTATTTTTGTTCTTGCAGATTTTCACATACCCCCCATACCCCCCATACCCCCGCCCTTTCGTTCTTATAATTTTTTTTAGTCACTCCTAACCCTTTTCAGTTCCTTCACCATGTTCTCCTCTGGACAAAAATAGCCAGTTGTCATGGGACCAGCATTACGACGGTGTCGTTGACTAAACTTCCAAGATGACCCCTTTCAGTCGGGTTTCAGGAAACATCTAATTGCAACATCTTTCATTTATCTTAAAACCTAGCAGGTTCTAAATGATTCACCTCACTCACTCACTCGTTTGCCGAACTGGTTACTCCTACTCCGGTCGTGGGGAGGCTGAAGCCTATCTCAATCAACACTGGGTGAAGGAGGGGTACACCCTGAACAGTTCTCTAGACCATTGCAGCACCCACACACACACACACACACACACAAACATTCGCACTGACAGCCGGGGCAATTTGTAAGAGCCAGTTAATCTAATGTGCATGTCTTTGGGCTGTTGGAGGAAACTGGAGTACCCAGAGGAATCCCCAAGCACAGGGAGAACATGCAAACGCCACATAGGAACGCGCGATTCTGGTACTCGTACCCAGGACCTTCTTGCTGTGAGGCGGATGTGGTAACCACTACACCACCGTGCCGCCCCAAAATGATACATTTTTGCTTTTTTGCCATTTGCTAGAGCATTTTGGCAAAAATTCTTGCAAATGAGACAAAGCTGAATAGTTTGGGGTGAAGGGTCTTTAAGAAGGCGACAGTGGCTTTTTGGCAGTCCTGGGATTTAAACTTGCAACATTCTGTTGTTTATGGAGTTTTACTGTATAAACATACTTTTCCACACGAGTTATGTGGATCGACACTTCTGGGGACTCCGGTTTCCTCCTACAGTCGAAAGACATGCACATTAGGCTGTTTAAAATTGCCTCTAGGTGTGAGTGGGAATGTGAATGGTTGTGGATGTGTTGACCCTACTATGGATTAGTGTATACCTATTCAGGATGTATTCCTTCCTTCATTCAGTCGGCTGAGGTTGGCTACAGCCTCCCTGTGACTCTAGTAGAATTAAGTGGTTCAGTGAATGAATACATGTAGCATGAAAATCTGCTTTGCATGCCTATGCTTTCTGCCTATAGAGATCATGGTATATAAATAAAGAGGCATTTTAATGAACACAGCTGTTAAAACAGTCAGTCTTGCCTATAGATGGTGTTTTAATTGATGACCCGCCTGCTAAGTGTGTTTTTCTGAAGCACCAAACGCCACGCTTTGACAGGTTTTTGAATGTTCCGTAGGGAAATAGATATACAGTCAATAGATTCTGTCTGCTGTAGTTCCACACGGACACATGCACGCCCTGAAGGATCGGTTCCTTTTAAGTATAGTTCCTCCCGATGGTTCTTACTCATGGCGTCTCAGGGAGTTTTTCCTCACCACTTTTGCCTCTGGCTTGCTCATTAGGGACTTAAAGCAACATCTGGATTTCTGAAGATGCTTTGTGATAAATCCGCTGTTGGAAATGAATTGAATTAAACTCATAACTTTGTAAATGCTGTCAGTATCACCTGTCAAAAACATGTTATAAGGCTCCTGGTTCTCAAATGCCATGAATAACCTTAATATGTTTGTAGGTATTTAGGTATTCTTGGTCTTGTTGTTGTTGGTGGTGTTGGTCTTGTTGTTGGGGCTGTTGTTGTTGTTGGTGGTGGTGGTGGTCTTGTTGTTGTTGTTGGTGTTTTGGACAGTTGGCTCTAAAAGTCCTAATCCTCTGTTATTAGTGATCGGAATCACATGAAACTTGGCCAACTTGTTCTTGGGGACAACAGCTAGAATTCCATGCAGGCTGATTTTGGATTTTTGAGCCGGAAGCAGAATTATGACATCATAACTGAAAAATTTCAGTGTCCAACTGCTCCACGATGCATGGACAGAATTGTATGAAATTTGCCAACATTATACTACACGACAATACCAACAATTCTACAGGGTCAGGGTTTTCACTTTTTGACCCAGATGTAGAATCATGATGCCACAGTCATGAAATTTCAAAGTCCCCCTCCTCCATCGTTACATTTTTGATTCTCAAACTGGAAATGGAATTATTGGCATTACCAGCTATGTATCTGCATCTGAATGCATCACAGATAAAATGCCGGAGTGTGTCTCTATTGAGCTTGTATTTTTTGTCATGTTTCATTTTGTCTACACTAAATATTACGAGAAAAAGATGCGATTGCATACAGATTATCCCCTGCACTGGGTTTTATATAGCCCTCCCCTATCCAGAGACTGCCCTTACCTAGCCAGGACCATGGGAGAGAATCACTATGCAACACACAACCATGGCGTTGAGCAAGTCTCTGGTTTATTTAACAACTTGTAGGGTTTTTATACATAGACCATCCTCATGGAAAGGCTATCTAGGGTTGGTCATTTGCGAGAGCAACTTCACACCATTCACACTCACACCTAGGGGCAATTTGGAACAGCCAATAAGCCTAATATGCATGTCTTGGACTGTGGGAGGACCCACACAAGCAGGGGAGAACATGTAAACTCCACATAGAGATGCCCGAGCCCGGGACTCAAACCCAGGACGAGTGTGCAAGTGTGTTGGCATTTAATTGAAATGACTTAAAGGATGGAAATGGATACACATACTGCATATGTGCTCTTGTTTGCAGCCGAGTCTGTTATGTAATCACTGAATAACAGAAAATTGACAAACATTTCTGGAGCAAAGGTCAATACCTTTTTGCTTTCATGATGCTATGATTAAGGGGTGGCGCGGAGAAGGGAGGGGATGCGCAAAGAGGTTCTGTGACCTTGCATCATGGGGATGAAAGGTTGTTTTGGCAGGTGGGAACAGCAGCATGGCTTCTTCTCTATTGCTGTATCTAGGGACACTGGTCACAGAGACGAAAGGATGGAGTGACGACAGCAGGCTGTGAGTGAGTCGAGAGGAGGAGGGGTTGGAGAGCTGCTGTCTGACCCAGGTGCTAGGCAACTAGCTTCACATTTTCCCCCAAATTGCTCTGTTTTCTCTGGTGTCTGCCATCAGTTTGAGAAACTGGCGCATTGGTGATTGGATCTTAAACATACTTAATTGCCATGATTTTCCTCTCAGTTTCTAGTACAAATGTACAGTAAAACAATAATAGCAATAATTTACATCACTGTTGTGCAAGACCAGATTTCTGTCGATGCTGTCATGCCTTTTTTATAGTTGCTAATTAAATGCCTAAGTTGTATACAGCCAGCGTCATGGCTTCAAGCAAATTGGAGAAATGTGAAGTTATTTGACACCTGTTGCTGGTGATTGACATAGCAGAAGGTTTAAACGTGTTTGTGCACGTGTGTGCACTTTATTGGGGCAGTAAATGTTGTAAAAGTTGGCAGAAGTACCAAGCATTGCTGGATCACTCTGCATCCCTAAAACCTCCAGCAGAGCACACTTCAGAAGGAAATGAGATCTCTCCAAGGCCTTCATAAGAGAACCAGACACCAGCTTCACCCTGCCAACAAAAACCCATCAAAGACAGCATGCAAAGAGCTGTATTCATTATCTTGCTGGGCTTTTGGGTTTTACCCTCATGGACTATGAAGAACTATGAAGAGCAGTGCTGGATGAGTCATGGTTTGCCGAGGTCAAGAGGACACAGTGCTTCTTACCGTGGCCAGCTGTGCTGAGTTCTGATTATCAAGACGGAATAATGTACCACTGGTGATTGAGTTTGAAGATTAGCCAATTAGCATTATGGTCTCCAGCAGAAGGCCTGGAACAGTGCTAATTACCCCATGCAGTAAACTGGAGTGAATCCTTTTAGTGACGTTAACCTTCAAGTCTGTACAGTAAGTTGCTCCTAAAAACAGTTGACAAACTTGTAGGAACGATCCTTCTTGGTCTCTGAATAGGATGAGTAATGGGCAGTGAACCAATTTAATAGAGTTCTTGTGTATTGTAGGATGTGTATCAAGAAAAAGTGGGAAATACAGCAAAAATAATACATAGGTTTAGGTACTGCGGCACGGTGGTGTAGTGGTTAGCAGATTTGCCTGTGGAGTTTGCATGTTCTCCCCTTGCTTATGTGGGTTTTCTCTGGGTACTTTGGTTGGGGGCGCCCAGAGAGCAGGTGGGGGTTAGGTGCCTTGCTCAAGGGCACTTCAGCCATGAAGGTGGAGGAAGGGAAGGTTCAGCTCACTCCCCCACCACCACACATTTTTCCTGCTGGCTCTGGTATTGAACCAGCAACCTTTCGGTCCAAAAGCCGCTTCTCTAACCATTAGGCCACGGCTGCCCCCAAAGGCTACGGCTGCCCCCGTATGTCTCTATTAATAGGTGTCTGAGCCTGGGTTTGCTTTTTGGCACCTCTCCTTTCACTACCTGAGTTCATGTTCTATTAAGCTTCTGATTTCGGTAATTGCTTCATGAACATTTATTTACCTGTAAGTTTTGCTACCAGTATATAAATACTGGGAAGGTAAACCTGCGATGGACTACCATCCCATCCAGGAGGAGTTAAACTCCTAGTCGCTTCATGCTACGGAAACCAGGATAAGCTCCGGCCGGATGAGCCAGTAGGCTCGGGTGTACTTTGTCTGCCTGACTGTGTGGTTTTTATTCTGTGAGAGTCTGAGCGGTGGTGTATAAGCCTCTATTTTTTGGGGGGGGGGGTATAGTTTGCTTATGCATAATCATTTTTATCATCGTGTGGTGTGTGCAGAGGAATCTCAGCACTTGTTTTGTTTTTTGAACAGACCTCCGACTGGGATTTCTCTGTACAGACCAAGACATAGTGGTTAATAAGTAGTTTATTATATGTTTTTTTTTATTTTTATTTTTTTATTACTTAAAGTGCTTATGGCACTGTTACTTGTCCACTTCTGAATAAGACATCTTCATCCGTGTCTGGCTTTGGACTTGATACCCTTCCCATGACAAAGAAGAGTTTTCATATGAGAAGCGAGACTTCATAAACTGCCTGTCACTTGATATATATTTCCTGTAGACCTTTTCACTTCAGGAAAATGCTGAATACTTCTCTGAAAGCTATTACAGATAATAGTGCACAGTGCAGCTAGCTAGGTGGATACTCTCGTCAACCAATCAGATACTACAATGTACTACATACTGATTTGTACTGTCGTTGCAATGTAATACATTTATATATATACATATATTTATATATATACATATATGCTCACTGTTCACTTTATAAAAACACTTGTACAGCTGCACATTAATGCAGTTATCTAAGCAGCCATATGATCTGTATTTGCTGCTTAGATAACTGCATTAATGTGCAGCTGTACAAGTGTTTTAAGGTTAAATAGAATAATACCAAATAATGAAGAAAAAAGATCTTGTGAGTGGTGAGTCTGCAGGCTGAAACATATAGTCTTACATATAGAAACATATAGAAATCTTAGGAGAATGACCAGAGCTGTCAGGAAGGTGCACTGTTTCGAAACGCAGTAAAGCATCTCAGAAGACACAACACGTCAAAGATAAAGCAACACATATCCCTTTTACACCCATGGTTTGCCAAACAAAAACATGTCAGCATTTGCAAAATATTAAATCTTGAGGTGAATGGGCTACAACAGCACAACATTGCACAGTGTTCTCCTGGGGTTACCCAAGAACATGTATCTGAGGCTACCATAGGTGCACAGACTCATCCAAACAGCATAGCTGAAGACTCTTACAGGACCGGGTGATCAACACTGGCCAGTGGGATACCATAAAATATGATTCCTGTTCTTGACTGGATGAAGTGGAGCTCAGTATGGTCTCCTGATCTTATAGCCCATATCTTATAGTCCATATCTCATAGCCCATCCGCCTTAACATGGAATGTTTTGTCCATGCTGAGATTTTTTCTCATAAAAATGGTTACCTATGAAAAATGCTTTCTCCTTCCTGATAGCTCAAACAATCTGGCCAATCAGTTTCACCCACAGGTCTGGTGCTCACTCAGTGTTTTTGCTTTTTGCACTATTCTGTGTGAACTCTCGAGAATGCGGTGTGTGTGTATGTGTGTGTGTGTGTGTGTGTGAAAATCGCATGAGATCAACAGTTTCAGAGATACTCAAACCAGCCCATCTGGCACCAATATTCCTGCCACAATCAAAGTCACACAGATCAAACCTTTTCCGCATTCTGATGTTTGATGTGATGAGCTGAATTAGATATTTAGATAGCTACAGGAATGTGCAGGTGTTCCTAATAATATGTGTGTATTATTATAGAAGTGTATTATATATTGCTAAATGATTTGTTTATTTATGAATGGCAAATAACATATTCAACACTCAAAAGGAAAATCTTTGTGCATGGTGGCGTAGTGGTTAGTACGTCCACCTCACAGCAAAAAGGTCCTGGGTTCGACCCAGAGGCTTACGTTTTTGTGTGGAGTTTGCATGTGCTCCCCATGCTTGCATTGGTTTCCTCTGGGTACTGCAGTTTCCTCCCACAGTCCACAGACATGTACATTAGGCTAATTGGCTGTTCCAAAGTGACCCTAGGTGTGAGTGTGAATGTTTGTGTGTGTGTTGCAGGGAGTACCCCGTCTTCGCCCGGAGTCGGCTGAGATATAGCTAGTGTTTCAGCAAATGAATGAATGAATGTTTATAAATGTGTAAAAAAAAAATAAAAAAAAAAAATAAATAAATCTTTGTATTTTTAATGATTACATTAACATTGTAACATCAAATCAACTGCTTCCAGTTAGTTTGTTAAAAAGAAAAAAATGAAAAAATATTTAACAAATTATAACTTGAAATCAATAAATCCCAGGAAGTCAGTATTATCTGAGCAATGCCAATAACTTTTATCTGCATGATTTTATTTAGTTCAGTGCTGCCACATAATTGGCTTATTGGATAATTACATGAATGAGCAAGTATAGAGGTGTTCCTTATAAAGTGATGCGTGAGTGTACTAATAATACTCCTGTTTATTTACAAGATGTAAGTGCCAAGTGATATCAGATTTCTTTTTATTGTAGCTAGTTTGTGCTGTCCGAATTAGAGTCAGTGTTTTAATCTTGACCTAAAACATTCATTAATTTTCTGAACTGCTTAATCCTAATTAGGGTCGTGGGGAGGCTGGCGCCCATCTCAGCCGACTGTGGGCGAGGGCAGTGTACACCCTGGACAGCTCGCCAGGCCATCGCAGGGCAGAAACATGCTGACGGCAGCCCAGTGGCCTACGTTTTACGAACAACAGCAATGGTTCTTTTACATGCTTCTCACCACAGCCTTTGATAACCCAGTTAGCTGCAGTGGGGGTGACCTAAAACAATTATAAACAAAAGCACCTTCACATCTATTAGTCTATGGGCATAGTTCAAATCCGAGCAAAATTGATCCATTTGTTCATTTGCTACCTGACTGGTTTCATTTCATACTGAAAAAGCTTGGCTGAATGGAAAAAAACTGATTTCATTTATCACCTCTTTCGAAATATTCACATTTTCTTGCTTTTCGCACTGAAATGAAGAGACAAAAAATATATATTTTTTTATTTACAATGCAACTTTTAACAGAATATAATAGCAATAATCAAAAACAATCATTGAGATGGTTAAAGGATGAGGTGTATGTTCAGTTCAGAATAAAACTAGTCCAGTGCTTGGAATTGCAAGCAAAAGCAATCAATCAACTATGGGTGGCAAGGCACTGTCAGAAGATCTCATGGGTTATGTTGTGGACAGACATGTCAGGAGATGAATACAAAAAAATAATAATAATAAATTAAAAGGCTTTATCAAACCCTAAGGAGCACAGTGAAGTCCATGATCAAAAAGTTGAAAGTGTTTATTGCTACTGGGACACTTCCCTGATCTGGCTGTCCCTCCATACTGGATAGAGAAATGAGGAAGAAACTGGTCAGAGAGACTAACAATAGGGCTACAGAAACATTAAAACAGTTACAGAAATGTTTGGCACGGAATGGTTAATACAACTTACCATCCAATGAACACGTGATTTGCTTCTAGGAGCTACTACCAGGAACTTGAAAATAGAGTCCAATCACAGCCTCAGACGAAGTTGTCCCCAAAAAGGGCGGTACTCCAGTGAACACAACTTTACACTAATTGGATTATAAAAAATAAAAAAAATCAGAGGAAAAATAATCAAGCAGGTTGTATATTGCCTAACTTTTTAAGCAAAATATTTGGATGCCCTATACCTATTCCATGTGTCATTTGTTTTCCTGAGGCTTCCTTACGTAGTGGTTAGTACTTCAGCCTCACAGCAAGAAGCTCATGGATCCGTTTCTGTGTGGGGTTTGTATGTTCTCCCTGCGCTTGTTGGAGTTTCCTCCGAGCGCTCCAGTTTCATTCCACAGTCCAAAAACATGCACATTAGGCTAATTAGCTGTTCCAAATTGGCCCTAGTTAAGAATGTGAATGGTTGTGTGTGTTGCCTTGTGATGGCCCTGCTTTCGGGCAGTGTCGGCTGAGATGGTATTCAGCCTCCCCGCGACCCTGGTAGGATTAAGTGATTCAGCAAATGAGCAAGAGTGAGAAGCTTTTACCTGGCTCCAGCATGGGACATTACATCAATACAGGCAGTATTAATACCAGAATGATTGTAAGGTGTATTTAAGATCTCACTCATGCTGGTCAACAAAGGTTAGGGGGTTTGGGAATCACAATGTCAGCCTGTCCGTCCATCTGTCCATGGAAGTTTCTAACTTGATGAATTTTTACACAGATGTAGTGTAGCACCCGGAGATGTGCCTGAAGTAAAATAATCAGGGTCTGATTGTTTTGTAGAGGAGATAATCGTGACGTGGTGGTGGTTTGTTTTGTATTTTGTAGTGAGTTTCCTCAGTTCTAGTTTAAAACTGCTGTGTGCATTTTTAAAATCTATGAATCCTCTTTGATTTCACTGTGCACCAAAGATCTATGCTTTTTTTTAATGCAGTTCTTACCAATTTCATCATAACGCTTTGCACTTTCTTTATTCCTATCCTTCCTTGAACAGCTTCCTCGCTTATGTTTACACAGTTCAATGTAAACCGGCACATGAAGTCCTGCCGACATAAGCTTATTAAGGAAAACAAAAAGATCCCTCACTTCTCCATAGTGTGCTGTTCTCTTGCTTCTGTAGGTCACACAGTGTGACCTGCTGTTTCCCAGAAACCGTTTTTGACTGCTATTCTGTGGGATATGATTACTTTGTAATTACAGCCCATATATTATAGCTGGGTCTTTTATGTTCATAAGTAATATAAGCGTACAGACCACCTTCTGTATATGAGCCATGCAGATAGTGCATCCATGGCATGTGTTAATGAATCAGATGACATTTTTTGAAGCTGTTTGTGTGGAGTCAGTGGTATACAATTCCTTGTCCAAGTTGTTAATATAGAAATTATAAACACTACTAGGTTATTGAGGACCACCCGGATGATCATCAGCACACAACTTGTAACACTTCAGGACTTGCACGCTGTCCCCGGAAATTATACATTTTTTCGATGTTTGAACACAGTGGCGGAGTGGTTAGGACCCTTCACCTCACAACAAGAAGGTCCTGGGTTCAAGTCTTGGGCTTGGCTTGGGCATTTTTTGTGTGGAGTTCTGTGTCCATGTTCTCCCTGCGCTTGTTGGGGTTTCCTCCGGGTTCTCTGGTTTCCTCCCGCATTCCAAAAACATGTACGTTAGGCTAGCTATCTATTCCAAATTGCCCCTAGGTGTTAATGTGAGGTCTGGTGAGCTGTTCTGGGTGTACCCTGCCTTCACCCAGAGACCGGCTGGGATGGGCTTCAGCCTCCCATGACCCTATTAAAGGATGAAGCAGGTCAGAATAATTAATCAATAGATTTCCTATTTTTCTGTGGAGAAAGTAAGTTCACATTTATCTTCATACGTTAGTAATGTTCCCTTCAGCAACTACTTATTATCAGCTAGTCTTAGCCCTTTTCAAGTTCCCCACATTTCAGAAGTTCAGATATGGCTTTGGCTAACCCACTAATTTTCTTTGACCAATTAACCTTTGACCAATCGATTTTTGACCCTTTTTATTTTTTTGGGGTGTATTTGGTACTGTGGTTAGAATCATTAGTTGAAATTTCCAGCTCTGGTTCAAGTTCACCTTTAAGACAGATGGCCTCATAGTGCCCCTTAAAACCCCCAAATGATTCAGAATCTATAATCGAATCCATAATCGCAAGCTACTCAATCCCTGAGGCAGCGGTGCGACCCCAACCCCATGACATTTCCATAAACATGCTTCACACATGGCATGAGGTTCTTTTTATATAAACAATTACTCCAGATCATAACAATTATAGATTAGTACAATTATTTCAAAAGGACATGACTACTGTACATATTATGACTGTCAATTTTGTGTCATTTTGCCTTCACTGTATTAAAGAGGGTGAAATATTTGCTTATTCAGACAATGAGTGGGAAAAATGAACAATTTTCATGGAATGTCCTTATTTTTTCAAATGACTGAAATGTATTTCAGGATCATGACTTCATATGTATGTGTCCTATTAATCTGAAAAGTATACTGAGGCAATTTTCTACAGCTAAGAAAAAATACAGACGTGTTTATATATATATATATGTGTGTGTGTGTGTGTGTGTGTGTGTGTGTGTGTGT
>JBCNYH010000001.1:79620723-79639137 GCA_039654325.1 Tandanus tandanus
ACTTGTCGGAATGATTTTTTTTTGGTTCTCATTGCCTACAATAGCATTGTTCAATACATTTTCACCAAAAAATTATAAAAAAGTAAATTAAAATTATTATATTAATTATAAAAAAGTAAGTAACTTTTAGGTGTGTGTGTGTGTGTGTGTATGTATGTATGTATGTATGTATATACATATATTATGTGTGTTTCGTTTTTATAATTTTACATTTTTGAAGCATGACAGTGATCGTGTGCGCTCAATCACACTGTATTTTTATTTACTTATTAAATTAACTTATTAAAAAGCAAACTAAAATGACATTTATATCTATATTTTTACATTTCCAAGACAATGGTCATGTGTACTTCTTTACATCAGACCTAGTCATCAAGGTGAGTCATCACTGTGACCACCTGTGCCACCCAACTCTCGTTCCTTGGTTGTTTATTGTCACCAAAATGGGTCTGATTTTCTTTGTCCAGCTCAAAATACTTTTCATTCATCACAGGGATTTTACACAGTTGAAATAGCTTGTGATGAACTTTCCATTGGTTTTGTAGTTTAAATAAATCTTGAGAGTTTGCGTTGACCAATTCACCGGTTTTGTATGGCTTCATTGGTCAGGGAATGTTTATGGACTTTTGTCTAAATTTCTCCCGACTTGCTTAATGCTTTTAAAATGAGTTTAGTGCTTTATTGGCTTCAGTGAGTTCTGGAATTTAAAAAAAAAAAAGTACTGCTTGTTGTTTGGTTCCTCTTTAAAGAAAGGAACTACCGGTATTGCGGCAGCACATAAATAATCTTAAATAATTATAGTAATTCACTGATTAACAGACCTTGGTGCTTTTTCGGATTGAGTTTTGCTTTGTATTGGTAATCTTGCTTGTCTGGTATTTGATTACCTATTGAAAGAACTACACACACAAGTTTGTTTTTACTTCCCACTGGCGGGGCCCTTCAGTAGTCAAACTGTAACCACCAATTTTAATAAGTGTACAAGCACTCTATGTATTCTATTAATTGTTGCTAGATTGTTCTAGATAAAAATCTCCTATTCATGAGACGTGAGCCTTCTGTCATATTAATGAATTAAACCTGTAGATAGTAAAAATGACAAATATAATACATTCTATCAAACTTTAATCACTGCTTTGCCATGGATTGCATACCCAGTTGTTAGTGACCTCAGTAATTTCTCTATAGGTAACTATAGTATACTTTGCATTTCATATCACACATTTAACTGAGTTCTTAAAAGAACTGAACTTTCTGGTTATTGGTTGCTCAATTACAGCTTCAGAAAGTAAATCTGTACTGTGGCAGTGAAGCAAAACTCTCAATAAACTTGAAACATTAAAATCAAAATATAGTTGGAAAATCAATTGTAAGTTGATTTTTTTTTTTCATTCTACCTGTAAGTTTGAGAGAGTACAATGAATTACTAGTTTACAGTGATCTAGCCAAATCCAGAGCTCTCACCCCCACCCCTCATTTTTCTCCCTAATGTAGTCATATCCAATTCCTACCCATCAAGTATTGCCTTCCCTATCACATGACCACCACCAACCAGGGAGGGGCATAAACATGCCCATGCCCCCTCCGTGACATGCAATGCCGCCCATTGACATAATTAAGAGATTATCTTTATTATGTCTATGATGCCACCACCCGCCTTTTTTCGAACTGCTGCGCATGCGTATTTGGGGGGAGTCTAACACACTCGGAGGGAAGGCCACTTGGAACTCCTCACCCATATCTGGTAGAATATAGACTCAGACATCATGTACGCCAATGAACTATTATATACTGGAATGGCCATTGGATGAAAAATGTGCGATTTCGCGCCGCCATATTAGAAACAAGATGATGTGGTACAGCCGAGCAGGTTTCTAATGTAAACAAACCTGCATAGCTGCATTTAAGGGCTAGGCTTGCTGCAAAAAATCTAATTTTATAGAAGTCTCATGACATCACAGACATTATAACCTGTTTAAGAGAAATAAATTTATAGATGTGTGTGTGATTTCTTCAACATATTTGTATATATTTTAACAAAGGATAAAATGCATTATACTTAAATTTACATCTCATGTGCACATAATAAATTATATTTGTACTTTAACATTTCTAAACGCGGTATTTGAAAAAACGAACCAGTGTTTTATAGTCTTAGTACTAGCATTAACAAACACTTTGTGTTACTACATTTCCAAATTTACATCACATTAATTTAAAGTTTATTTACTTCACATTAATTGACCCAAAGTGGGTGTGCTGTGAATTTTACAACAGAAAATATAAAAATATTGTAAGACACATTGATAAAATAGTATGTATAAAATTTTAAAAAATACATTATTATAATTTAAGTACATTATATGCTTAAGTAGTCATACAGAAAATTAAAGGTAGTTTACCAAGGCAACCTATACCTCTATAAGATAAGATAAAGATAAAATGATATTAAGCTATATAATATATATATATATATATATCCTGTATATGCAAGCACATATACATTTATCCACATATTCACACATATACACACATACACAGAAGGGTGCATGATAAGTCAAAGGTGCATGGTATACACAGAGTGAGAGGTAAAGCTTTTTAATCATAAGGTGCATGTTGCTAAAATGTTTTATGATGTTCAAGACCTGCTCTAAACATGAGTATTGTGCTTAAAGAATAATATTGCACTGCCCAGGAAGATGGTCTGAATGGTTATTCAGTCAGTGAGTGTGACGGTGGTGGTAGTTTAGGGGTGGCACGTTTAACAGCTTGTGGGTAAAAGCTGTTCTTGAGTCTGTTAGTTTTTGTTTTTAGTGTCATGTATCTTTTTCTGGATGGGAGAGGGGTAGAAAAGACAACAATAATAATAATTATTATTATATTTTATTATTATTATTATTATTATAATTATTAGAGTACTTTTCTGTCACCGTTCTTTTTATACAGTGGTATAGTAAAAACCTTCTGACTACATGCATACATCAGGTAAAATACCACACTTGTTCTCAACACAATATTAAACAGCTTACTATACACACCAATCATATTTCACTTGAACATTTTATAAATTCATTCAGTATATTGTCTGAACCTGGGGTTTTATTATTTTTTAACTTTTACATTACTGCATTTGTTGCTTTACTCTACTGTAAATTTTAGCAGTTTGGCCCAAGAGATGTATCATACATGTGTATGTGTGTGTCACTAATGTTATCAAAGTGGAAATTAGCATTTACTAACTTTCCCCTAAGCTTCTTTGAATCATATAAACAATTTCTATTAGCATCATGTTATTTTATCAATTTTCATAAATGCTAAAAATAGCTGATGAACTGGTTGCTAATATCTCATTCTACAGTAGTATAAATGTTTGTTCCAATGGGTGCATGGATTTTGCATTATTTCTTAATATTAATTAATAATCATTACATTCCTGTACAATATGGGCAAACATGACAGTATATACATAGAAAATTATGGCACTTGAGAAATGTCTTATAAAGACTTAATGGATATTTCAGAAAACATGCAGTTTTTCTTTTACCACACAAATAATAACGGCTAAAACACAGTATTGGTGCTGAAAAGTGTCTCACTTAGGTGAAAAATGTAATTTTCAGATCGGATTAGATGATACTGTTTCATAATGCTTTGTTTCTGCAGCCTAATGAATGATGCAACATTGCATCATCCAAGCATAAACCAACTGTAGAGATTCACACAGTATTCTTGAGATGGAGAGAAACACAATTTGTTTGATAATTGGATTTAATGTAGTATCCGTAACTTTTTTGCTATTTCAAATATTTTACGGATCTTAAGTGTCATACAAATGAAATTTGGCTTATTCAGATTTCACACAATAACACATAATGCAGAAATAATATACTATTTTGAGATGCATAATTTAAGATACTGCAACATGAATTTGACATGGTTACAGACACTACAGCATTGTAACAGAAACACTGGCATTAGTAATTTTGGGATAAAATCCATAATTTGGAATGGATTTCTAAAATTCAACCAACATTTATTACAGGTAATGTGTCTCTTTAATATTACAGCTGTTTCAGCATCAACATTGTCGATGAAAAATGAATAAATTGCATTTAAAATATTTCAAGTGAGACAGTATAACACTGAAAAACTGCCATTTTAGTGGAACAATGAAACCCTATCTGCAAAGCAACCTGCTTTCAGCAACCTGAAATTTTTAGGGAAGCAAGATTGTCACCTTCCACATAGGAAAAACTTCAGAATGTATTTTTATGGCAAACTAATTCTCTATATTAAGAGCATAAAATCAAAAAATAAACATCAGCACCAATTCTGTGTTTTGCCCGTGAGTTACTGTGTTTTTGTACACTTGAGGTTGAAAATTGTATTCCAGTACATAATCCTAAAAAGCTTGAGTTGAGGCACCTGGACTTCTTTTTGTGGTTTTTGAAGACGTCAGTTGGCGTCATTCAACTGATGAAGCTTTTTGGATTAAAAGCAAAACATCTTCAAAAACCACAAAAAGAAGTCCAGTTGCCTCGACTCAAGCTTTTTAGGATTACCATGACCTGGATGATTGAGAATCTACACCAACGTATTCCAGTACATAATAAATACATCCATTAACAGCATATTGTATAAATATTATACTACCACGTTTCTAATTGAAATAAGAATATAAGTCTTTCTAGAATCTAGATTTGAATTATACTTTATAGAGATATAGATCTACAATAGAGAGTCTAGACAGTCACCGTTCCAGTATATAATACAGTTCAATGATGTACGCCATATTTGGGAACTATTTTTTTGTTCATGGTACTACATGGTTAAAACGGCGTCGCTGACACAAGAATACACGTTTATGTGATGACAGTAAAAAAATCGAGATACATACACCATATTTTAATAGCAATTAACTTTTACTAATGCATTTGTCATGCAATGTTAAGTAATGTAATTAAAGTTCTACATTTTTCATAAGGATCTACTTTTGCTCTCTTTCGTTTGATGCATTGTGATGACTGTAGTGCAGTAACCGCACCACACTACATACGCCAAAATGGCGGCTGCGATGTCCGAGTCTTATTTTTCGTCACGGAAATAGGCAAGGTGATCCGAATGAGGGAAAGCGATATCCGCCCCCTCGTATAAATGAGCTCACAGACGCCCATGATTGGCTGGTGATCACTGTGAGTGACAGGGAAATGAACGTATGCCATCCCTCCCTCCCATGAGAGCTCGACCAATTAGCCCCGATGGACCCCTGGTCACGGGTGGCTGTGTGGCATCAATCCAGATTCGAACTTGCGATCTCCGGGTTGATAGATGTGCCACTCGGGAGCCAATCCAGAGCTTATAACTCAGGAAACAATACTGCATTGTAGAAGTAAATTTGTTAATTTTAAGACCTCATCATACCTTGTAGTAATTTTAAATGCGAGTTTTGGGTATTTAAAGAAACTCGTGTCTTCTCTTTATTGCAGTGGATAATAATAGATGAGGGTTTGCCTCATGAGCTGCCTATTATGATCTCTGAAAGAGAAATAAATGTAATGTTTAATGCTTTTTAAAAGGACTCCTTAGTAACAGGGGAGGCATGGTGGAGCACCAGTTAACTTTCCTGGTATGGTAGTGTAGGAGGTAGTGTTGCTGACTACTAGTTATAGGACTCTGGGCTTTATCCTGAGCTTAAAATACATTCTGTGCAAAGTTCCACATGTTCTCTCACTGTCCATGTGGAGTTTTTACAGCTTCTCTAGTTTCATTCACTTCCTAAAACTCTGCAGTAAGTGCACTGGCTACGGTAAATAGACGGAAGTGTGTGAATGCATGTGTGCATGGACTGAGATGGACTACCAAAAAATCTAATGTATAGTTCTTCTTCACACTCTGTGTTCTCAGGATAAGCTCCAGATCAGGGATAAAGTGCTCACTGAAGAGGAATGAATGAACAAATATATAAATAATCATTAATTGTAGACATTCGTACTAATGTCACTAAAATTGTCATCACAGTAGTTTAGATAATGCAGTCTACTACCTTTCAACATAAAATGCACATATAAATATACAAAAAAAGACATAACTTATTGAATGTAATCTCTGGAACTTTGCAGTGGTATATGAAGAAAATGCTTTCCTACGTCTTTCTCTAAGTGTACACAATAGTTATATTCCTTACTTTTGTCCATTTATTATTTATACCGCATATCCATCAGGGTCACAGGGAAAGCTGGAGCCCATCCCAGCTTTTTGAACAGGTCACTAGTCTATCACATGGCTAACACAGACACAAACATCCATTCACACTTACTTTCACACCTATGGGAAATTTAGTGTAGCCATTTGACCTAATGTGCGTGTGTTTGAACTATGGGAGGAAACCAGAGTACCGGCAGGAAACAAAAACAAGCATGGGGAGAACTTGCAAACTCCACACAGAAAAGCTCTTGATGGTTGATGTTTCTCCCACACTATTCCATACTTAACAATAATTAGGTGGATGTTACTAATGTTTTCATGTACATATTATCAGTAATAAATGGCCAACAATAATGTGTTCAATTGGTCCGATTCAAATGTAGTAACTAAATTTTATATAATTATTTATTTATTTATTTATTTATTTTGCCATGTTCTTGATAATTTTGTAAGATTATATTGGGAGGAAAAATACCTATGTGCAAGGTCACATTCTTAAATTAAGTACTTTTGTTTAAAAGTCCATTATTAAGGCTACCATTTCCACCTTATTGTCCAAGAGGTTTCCTCTTTTTTCTTTTTTTTAAGATTGCTATAAATTAAAGCTTGCATATAACGTCTAGCATGGTTCACCAAGACATTTCAACCCCTGGTTTATTTTTATGTCATCTCATGTTTAGTGTATTTATTCAGTAGACCTATTATTTGTGGCTCAACACAAGTGTGTGTGTGTGTGTGTGTGTGTGTGTGTGTGTGTGAGAGAGAGAGAGAGAGAGAGAGAGAGAAAGGTTAGTATGAACTCAGCACTGTCTGATTAGCACTCCCTGTGTCCATTTAGTGGAATATATCATTCTATTAAATTAGTGTGTTCTCTTCTTCTCTTGTCAGGTGAAACGTGCTTGGTTCATAACAGCACAGAGGAACAGCTGTCCGAGCCGGGAGAGGAGGCAGAGATGTGGCGGAACGATTCTGTTCCAGTGAAAGACCAAGGATTTAAAACACGGGGTTCCAGAAGCACCAGGAACACTGGATGTGCTGAAGATGATTCTATAGTAAGTGAAAGCTGATGAGGTAAAATTTCTCTCTACTTGAGGAATTTAGAAAAATCTTATTTTTAGAGCAATCACTGCTTTGAATGTTTAATGTCCCTCTCATTTTGCAATGCAAACTATTGGAGAAAGATCATTTATTGGTTTGGTTTCTCATAAGTGCTGCTGCTGCTGCCAGTTCCTAGTTGTCTACAGAGTTTACATTTACATTTGTGGCACTTGGCAGACACCATAATTACATTTTTAGATAAATTGCAGTTCAAGGTTAAGGCCCGTGCTCAGGGGCCCAACAGTGGCATCTTTAGGATACTGGGGTCAAACCCACAATCTGTTTCTGTATACTGTACATTCAATTCGCCTGGGCTTTTTCCAGGGTCTACAGTTTTCTCCCACATCCCTAAAACGTGCCAGTAGGTAAACTGGCTGTAATTAAATTGCCCCTATATGGGATTGAGTGTAAGTCAATGTGCACATAAAAGATTTACTCCTGCCTCATGCCCAGTATTCCCACAATGGGCTCAATTACTGGTAATGCAAAAATGAGTGTTTTTTTTTCTTGGATATAAGCCTCATAAAGAACCTGATATGTCCTCTAAGGGGTTCAGCTAACCAGTAAGTTTCATTTTTACAGCCCTGCCATGTTCAGTGAGTAATGTAATGTATGCAAACATGCCTTTTTCCTTTCATCCTATGCATGGCCCCTGTTTTACTCTGTTTTGCATATTCGTTGGCACACCTGTTGGATTTGCATTCAAATTTATTTTTTTTGGTTTGCATAGGTTTTGATTCTGGCTCTTTTTTTTGATCTGACCACTTTCCTCCAAATTTTGGGCTGGAGTTAAATATAAAACACTGACGGTATGTAGATGATCTTGCATTCTATAAGCAATTAAGATTTTTTTGGTGATATGATGGGTCAAGGGGCAGTGGTGGCCCGGTGGTAGGGTGCTGGATTACTGATCCCAAGGGCGGGGGTTCGGGCCCCACTATCAACAAGTTCTCACTGCTGTCCCCCCAGTGCAGCTAACTGGGTTATCAAAATGCCGGCCATGTCTCTCACTGTCTGTGGTGAGAGGCATGTAAAAGAACCATTGCTGATTTTCGTCAAGAGTAGACGGCAAAGCCTAAATATACTATTGTTATGCGTATCTGTATGTTCCCTTTAAGAATTTTATTTAAAAAAATTTAATGATTCAAGCTGCATAAATATTACATTAAAGCTCAATTTTATAAGCCTGTGTTTATCTATATTTTACAGTACAAGCTTTTAAGATTGGGTGTTAGTCTCTCTAAAAGATTCGCAATAATATATGTGCTTCTTGATTTTAGCCTCCAATGTCTATGCCACCGTATGCATTTTTACCATCATCTTTGGCCAAGTTCTCCAAACACTGTATCACAATGAGTCACGAAATTCAATTTCCTGCAATGTTTTCAGAGTCAGTCTTCTGGCAGCAGCATAAATAAGTAAAGCGCATATCCAGAAAGCACTTTGTAAACACCACAACTGATTATATTCCTGCCCACATGTGCATTTGTTTCAGAATGGTGGTGTGATGTTCTTTCTAATAGCTCTGTAGCTCTGTTCAGGGACATTGAATGGCTCTTTTCTGATGGATGTTTTTTTTTTTGTTTGTTTTTTTTTAATATAAAGATTGTGGATTAAGGGCATTCCTTAACCCTTAACAACCATTGTTTAGCTGGTATTTAATAAGAGCCATAGAAAACCTTGATGAACGAGCAATCTATTTCGAATGTAACCCTGGGTTTACACCGGGGCATGATGTCAGCTCACTAGTAAGTTTCATTTTTACAGCCCTGCCATGTTCAGTGAGTAATGTAATGTATGCAAACATGCATTTTTCCTTTCATCCTATGCATGGCCGCTGTTTCACTCTGGGTTTTTTGCATATTTTTTAGCACACCTGTTGGATTTGCATTCAAATGTAGTTTTTTGGTTTGCATACTTTTTGATTTTGGCTCTTTTTTGATCTGACCACTTTCCTCCAAATTTTGGGCTGGAGTTAAATATAAAACACTCGCAGTATGTAGATGATCTTGCATTCTATAAGCAATTAAGATTTTTTTTGTTGGTGCAGTGTAATATTATGGGTAAAAAGTTTGTTGGTTTGGAACTCAGTACTTATGTGTACAAAGTTGTTTTGAAAAAAAAATGGTGTGTAGAGTAGAGATGTGCATGCAAATGCGAAAAAGGCCAAATTTACTATTGATATGCGTATCTGTATGTTTCCTGGAATAATTTTTTTTTTAATGATTCAAGCTCCATAAATATTACATTAAAGCTCAATTTTATAAGCCTGTGTTTATATTTTACAGTACAAGCTTTTAAGATTGGGTGTTTGTCTCTTCAAAAGATCTGCAATAATATATGTGCTTCTTGATTTTAGCCTCCAATGTCTATGCCACCTATGCATTTTTACCATCATCTTTGGCCAAGTTCTCCAAACACTGCATCACATTGAGTCACGAAATTCAATTTCCTGCAATGTTTTCAGAGTCAGTCTTCTGGCAGCAGCATAAATAAGTAAAGCACATATCCAGAAAGCACTTTGTAAACACCACAACTGATTATATTCCTGCCCACATGTGCATTTGTTTCAGAATGGTGGTGTGATTTTCTTTCTAATAGCTCTGTAGCTCTGTTCAGGGACATTGAATGGCTCTTTTCTGATGGATGTGATGACATTATCACAGACCTTTGCTGTTGTGAGAGACAATGTTGCAGTTTGTTATCCAGAGGCAAATATTGACTTGAACGTGCACCAGTCTGCATACAGCTATTATTTTTCTTGAATGTTTGTGCATTGGCCCGCAGGGTCTTTTTTTTTTTTTTTTTTAATATAAATATTGTAGATTAAGGGCATTCCTTAACCCTTAACAACCATAGTTTAACTGTTAAATTAATAAGAGCCATAGAAAACCTTGATGAACGAGCAATCTGTTTCAAGAGTAACCCTGGATTTACACTGGGGCACGACGTCTGCGAGCTTCACGATTCAAAAAATGTGTGGAGCTCCACAACTTATAACCAAGCTTGGAGCAGGATTGGGGTATAAAAAGGAGGCAGGGTGCATCCAAGAGATGAAACTTGAATGAATTATGTTTCCACGTTCATCAAGATTCATCTGTTACGCTCATTGAAGGTTGTTAAGCTCTACTACGTTCTACTACAATTCCCATATTCTATCACGATTGGTGTCAAAGCGTAATACGTCGTAATAATCAAGCAAAATTTTTGACAGTCAAAAATTTTGACACATTCAGCCCAATCATCACAAATCCACTAAGTTTCTTCAAGATCGTCACAAATCCAAGTTCCATCATGATCATCACAATTTGAAACCCATGACCCCCACATGATTCTCTCAAATCACAGGGATCAAGGACATCCTGCACCAGTGTAAACCCAGGGTAAAGATCTGGCTTGTTCTTCGGGTCTCACCTCTTAAACAAAGTTTGTCTTTTTTTTTTTTTTTTTTTGCTATACTGTATTAATCCCACAAGGGAAATTATTGCTTTTGCATTTAACCCATCCAATGTGAGCACACACATGTAAACAATGAGCACACGCACACTTGGAGCAGTGGGCTGCCACACACACTGGGGGCACCCGGAGAGCAGTTGGGGGTTAGGTGCCTTGCTCAAGGGCACTTTAGCCATAAAGGTGTAGGAAGGAAAGGTGTAGCTCACTCCCCCACCGCCACTTATTTTTCCCGTCGGTTCGGGAATCAAACCAGTGACCTTTTGGTGCCAAAGCCGCTTCTCTAACCATTAGGCCACAGCTGCCCCCTTATTACATGTGTTATTAGAATACTTAATTCTGATTGGTCAGTCACGACATTCAGCTGTCTCTTATTTGTTTATAATGCTAGATTGTATTTAAGTATAACAGACCATTCCTGTTGAGCACATACCTAACAGGAACAATAAAATCATTTTTAAACCAATAAAATCATCCATTCATACATTCGCCGAACCGAATTATCCAACTAGGGTTGTGCCGACTCTAGGCGAAGGTGAGGTACAACCACAACAGCTCGCTATTACAATCCAGGGCCAACACACACACACACACACACACACAACCATTCACACTTACACTCAAATCAAGACCTAGGGGTAATTTGGAACAGCCAGGTAGCCTAATGTGCATGTTTTTGGACTGTGGGAGCAAACCGGAGTACCCAGAGTACGTCACATCACTCCCACTTTAAAAAAAAAAAAAAATAATTATTTTATTTATTTATTTATTTATTTATTTTTTGCTCATCTGAGTATGATAAGCTGCATGTAGCATGCTGGGACACCAAATGTCAAGTAAAAACTGTTCCAGATACATTTAACGTGTAAAAAAATATAAATAAATAAATAACAAAAGCACCTCGTTTAAATTCAGTTCAGGCTGCATTTGTTTTATTATTATTATTTACTGAAGCATGAAGCACAGCCTGGGCAGCATGAAGGCATAGTGGTTAGCACGTCCACCTTACAGCAAGAATGTCCTGGGTTTGAGTCCTGAGCTCTGTGAAGGTGTTTGTGAGAAGTTTGCATGTTCTCTGGGTCCTTCGGTTTCCTCCTACACTCCTAATATATGCACACTAGATAATTGGCGGTTCCATTGCCCCTTGATGTGAGTGGGTGTGTTGCCCTGCGATGGTCTTGCGAGCTGTTCAGGGTGTACCCCACCTTCGACCAGTGTTAGGTGCGATAGGCTCCAGCCTCCTCATCCTTGTAGGATTAAAACTCCTTCCTACAGCCTGACCGCGTTTATCTTATGTCACATGATTAGAGACTTCCACAAGTTTCGACCGATATATAACAAATTTTGTTAAATCTAGTGAGCTAGTCAACAGCTAGTAATGTTGCCTACCCTAGTATTAATATAGTGGCTCAGATGACATCATGAGGGATACCTAGACTACATTACTGATGAAATCTGCAGTTAATGCAAAATACAGTTTCTCCCCTAATTTTAGTCGTATCCAATTCCCACCGGTCAGGTGTTGCCTCCCTATCACATAGGACCACCACCAACCAGGGAGAGGCACATACACATGCCCCCTCCGTGACGTGATGCTAACACCCGCCTCTTTACTAAGCATATGGCATCCCTCCCTCCCGTGAGAGCTCGGCCAATTAGCTCCCATGGACCCCCGGTCGCGAATGGCTGCGGCATCAACCTGGATTCGAACTTGCGATCTCCAGGATGATAGTCATGCGCCTTGTTGATGCTCCACTCGGGAGCCTCAAAACACAGTTCTTTAGTCATCTGCACCAAACTGCAAATTAATTTGATAAACAATTCATTTAAAAAAGTAAAAAAAAACGTACTCCAGAAATGCACTCACTGTTTTTGCACCTGGTTAATTTTATGAAATTAAATTCAAATGATTCTCTTTTTTCCCCCTCTTTCTCTTTTTCACAGGGAGTTTTTGGGATCCTCAGAGTTCTCAGACGTTGTGTTTGGGTTCCCCGAGCAGCCCCATTACTAAGATGGTCCCAGTGTCAGGGAAGCTGTGGTGCGGCTGTCAGAACCGGATTCTCATCATCAATACCAGCACTTTAACTCAAGAGGTGTGTGCGAGTGAGGGACCACGCTATAGAGCCCGTTTCCTTTATGTTTGTTTTATTGCATTGGTTTGAATAAATCTCGTCCTTCTTTACCTTGACAAACAAATCAACACCAGCCAGTTGGATGGTATCTGTTTACTGATGTATACAGAAATATAATAAATAATATAATCATTCAAATGCATTAAGCGCTCAAGAACATGGTAGCTGTCATGCTAACAGATATGAAGTGGATATACCTGAATTAGAGAAACGGTACGGTGGTGTTGTGGTTAGCATGTTCGCCTCACACCAAAAAGGTCCTGGCTTTCAGTCCCGGGCTCAGTGAAGGCATTTTTGTGTGGAGTTTCACACAACTTTCCCTGTGGTTGCATGGGTTTCCTCCGGGTAACCTGGTTTCCTCCTACAGTCCAAAGATATTCCTACTGCTATTACTTCTAGGCATGCGCAGCAACATGTTTCCTTCTTCATTGGCTGTTCCAGCCCTGGTAGTGACGTGAACTCGTTCTTTTGTTCCTATTGGCTGGGCTGCGTGCAGCAGACACCAGTCCTAGATAACACATTATCGGGCAGTGCTGAGCTGTTTCGCCAGGAAAATAGCGGAGTGCAAAGCATACAGCTGCACAAACAACAAGCGCAGAGATCACGGGACAAAATTACCCAGTATTGATTTTTACGGTCATTTATGTTAAAAAAAGCTCTGCATCACTTAAATGTATTACAATACACACTAATTATGCTGTAAGAATGATCAGTACCACTACTCTTTAAATGTGCAGTAACTCTGTAGTTTTTTACTACATGTGAACATGGCTTTGTGTGTGTGTGTGTGTGTGTGTGTGTGTGTCTGTGTGTGTGTGCAGCACTCATTTTCAGTGGGCCAAGACAGTGGGCGGTGTGTGACCTGCATGGTGAGCTATGGGCAGGGTGTGTGGTTGGCTCTGCAGGGCAGCGCACAGGTTCGTCTCTACCACTCCACCAGCTTCGAGAGCATCGCTGAGGTCGATGTGGCACCTGCTGTTCACAAGATGCTTGCAGGTACAAAACGAATTCTCATAGGTTTATATCAATGCTCATGTTCTGTAGGAACCACTAATTAACATGGACTTGTATGGTGGATGCTCTACATAGGATATTTGTACTGTATATTTAATAAATCTATCATAATTTCCAGTTAGAACATTAACACGAAACTTCCTCATTAGTATGGTGAGATTTAGTGTCAGTGCTTTAGAAAAGTCCGAGATTAATGATTTTTTGGCATAAAACTGCTTAACAGTGGCATCTCACCCCTCCCTTCCTTCTCAGGCTCAGATGCCATTATCCGCCAGCACAAAGCTGCATGTCTGAGGATCACTGCTCTCCTTGCCTGTAGAGATGTGTTGTGGATTGGGACGAGTGCCGGGGTAGTGCTTACTCTGCCAGTCCCACCTGTGAACTCCAATGTGGGGACAGGACCTTTAAGGACTCCACTTGTTCCCACTGGCTCTGCCCATGGCCATACTGGCCATGTCCGCTTCCTCACCTCCATTGAGTTGCCTGAGGGTTCCGATGTCCACTTTCCCTCCCAGGCTGAGTCAGGTGTGTTCAAAAATCAATGTTTTAAATTAGAGGCAGCCACTATGTTATTGTTTGATTTCATTTCACCAACATCTAGTCATCAAAATTAATGAGACTTTAAATATAATTTGTTATATGTACAAACATATATAATATTTAACACTGGTTCCTCTACATGTGAACATTCTCTAAGAAAAAATTGTATTTCAGGTACATCACCACTTTCAGCATTATTTTAAGTAATTATCCTGGTTTTTAAATTACATTTAAATCTCCCTATTTGACAATTTTTTTTAAGTATAACACCTACATTAAACCAAAATATTGATTATCTGAACTGTAGCACTGACATAAAATGTAACGGCACAATTTCAAATGTTTTAAAAGTTACTGATATTTGTTTTAAACGTAAACGCAGTTAGGTTTAGCTGTAACGCCAGTATTTTATACAGTAACATTTTAACACTGTCATTTTTAGTAGCAGCACTGCTATTTTATTATGTAACCTTACCATTTTAAATTGTAATGCTGCTATTGTAAACAATAATTTCAGCATTTTAATCTGTAACATCACAATGTTATACTTTAACTCCACTATTTTAAACTATAAATCCACCATTTAAACTATAAAACTACTTTTTAACCTATAACTTCACAATTTAAACTATAAATTAATATTTTTTAATATAAATCCACTATTTTAAATTATAATGTCATCATTTAAACTGCAAATCTATTATTTTCAACTATTTAACCACTATTTTAAAATAAAACTCCCCAACTTGAACTATAAAAATATTATTTTAAACTATAAATCCACCATTTAAACCATTAAACCACTATTTTAACTTATAACTTCACCATTTAAACTATAAAGTAATAATTTAACTATAATCCTTTACTTTAAACTCTAAGGATATCATTTAAACTGTAAATCTCTTACTTTAAACTATGAAACCACTATTTTAACCTATAACTTCACCATTTAAAAAACACTATGAAACCACTATTTTAAACTATAAACCCACCATTTAAACTATAAATCTACTGTTTTAAATTATAAAACCACTATTTTAACCTATAACTCCACAATTTTAAATTAAAGCTCTGCCATTGTAAACTATAAAACCTTCACCATTTTAACCTGTAAATCCACTATTTTAAACTGTTGTATTGTAAATTCAAGCAGTAACACTTTGCACTGCCAGTTCAATCTGTAACACCACTTTCTAAAATGGTACCATGGTTTAAATGTGTATCAGTGGTATATTAAATTATAATATCATTGTTTAAAAATGTAACATCCAATTTTGATCTGTAAAACTGCTATTTTAAACTGTAACTTTTTTATTTATCACACTGAGCTTTCATCGCATAATAATATTAATTATCAGAGTACAAAAGTGTGATGTAAATAATTAAAAGATAACTGAGTAGAAAATCGGTGGCGCTGTGGTCAGCACATCCGCCTCACAGCAAGAAGGTCCTCCGGCGTTCCTGTGTGGTGTTTGCATGTTCTCCCTGCGCTTGCGTGGGTTTCATCTGTGTGCTCTGGTTTCCTCCCATAGTCCAAAGACATGTACAGTAGGCTAATTGGCTGTTCCAAATCGCCCCTAGGTGTGAGTGTGAATGGTTGTTTGTAGCCCTGCGATGACCTGGCGAGCTGTCCAGGGTGTACCCCGCCCTCTCCCAGAGCCAGTTAGCACTCTTGCCTTACAACCGGAAAGTTGTGGGTTCAAATCACAAGAGTGATCTGGCTTCCTCCCACAGTCCACAGACATGCACATTAAGTGAATTAGCTGTTCCAAATTACCCCTAGGTGTGGATGTGAGCATGAATGGATGTTTGTCCTAGAGAACAGGTTCTACAGGGAACTTGGGTAAAATATATATTGCAACAGAAACCACAAAAGGCCTCCAATGCATCATGGGTGTGAAAAGGAAGTGAGTGAGAGGTAGTATCTGCTAATTATTTAATGTATATATTTTTGTCCATTTCATTTCCTGTTCTAATCCTGTCTCTGTGTCGTGTGCGTCTCAGAGGTGAGTAATGATGGAGTGCAGCAGCGCCGTTCCTCCACTCTCCTCTCAGGTAAATCCACTCTGCTGGTGATCAGCGGTGGAGATGGCTACGAGGACTTCAGGCTGAACAGCAGCAGCGAGACAGTGGGACGAGATGACAGCACCAACCACCTGCTGCTGTGGCGCGTCTGAAAGTCTTTACCGCCCCCATGCCATGAAATCAGGCTCCGCCCCCTTTCTGGCTCAAGCCTCTGAACTTGCTATCTCTGTGCATGAGCATGACAGAAACTGACCAGGACGTTTCTAACTTTTTTTTTTGCTTTGTTGTGTACTCAGTCATCGGGTTTTACTCCCTGTGTCCCACATGGTGTGCTTGTGGTGTTTCCTAGTGGGATGTATACATGTAGTGTGACACCAGGCTACAGAGAATAGATGACATGGAGGATTCATAACAGAAAGGGGAAAAAAAATATCACTGGATGAAGAATGAAGGAGAAACAGAGGGTGATATCTGAAGCAACTGCAGTGTGGAAAAGGGCTCCGAGCTGATGATATTCTAATCAGAGAGGAACTGAAAGGAGAATAAAGCGTAGAAAATATTACAGCTTTACAGATGGTGAGAAGAAAGCTATAGACTTGTTTGTTCGGACACTAACGACGACTGGATACCACCGATTGTTTTCTGTCCTGCCCGTCTTCACAGAATGATTGGATAGTGGATTTGTTTACACCCAGTGTGATCAACTACTGCTCCGTCACACTGTGATCACCTTCATGAACTACATGGTTTTGTCTCTAGCTTCACAAGCGAGAGCAATACGAAAGTTTGTTTGTACCTAACCAATGTGCAATATAAGGCTAGGGTATCTACTTAAGACTATATTATATATACACGCACTCACACATACACACCAAGTAAAGCCACACACTTACACCACCCTGCCCACTTTTCCACCTCCACAGCGCAGTCGGTCCAGGGATTTTAGGAAATGGATTGAATTTCCATCGGATGAAGATCTGAAGTGTTGTGTAGATTAAAATAACATTTAAAAAACAGATAGTGTTAAAAGTGCGTGTACATCTGACTCGAAGCCATCTGAACCCTTCAGCTAGTAACAATTACATGCAAAAATGAAACGTATGGTTTGCCTAAACACATATATATGTATGCACCATACGGTCTGAGAGAAAGGGGTTATTCAAGGGTTCCTTGTAAGGTATCAGGTTTCTAATTTGCCTCTATTTTGGACACAAACATAAAAAGTCCTTTGATAGAACTGTAGGACGTCTATATTTCCCATGAAAGGGCAAACCAGAAACTTTTTAGTGAGTCCAGTGGAATTTGGTTTCCTCCCAAGGATTAATGTGGGTGCGGTATGGTGGCGCGGTGTTTAGCAAGTCTGCTCCAAGAAGTGCAAGAAGGTCCTGAGTTCGAGTCTCGTGCCTGGCGAGGACTTTTGGATGTTGTCCTTGTGCTTGCGTGGGTTTTATCTGGGTGCTCCGGTTTCCTCTGCGCAGTCCATGGAGATTCACGTCAGGTTAATTGGCTGTTTCTAATTGCCCCTAGGTGTGAGTGAGTGTGAATGGTTGTATATATGTATGTGTGTGTTTGTGTGTGTTGGCCCTGCAGCAGTCTGGCAATCTGTTCAGGGTGTACCCTGCCTTCGCCCAAAGTCGGCTGGGATGGGCTCCAGCCTCCCCGCGACCATAATAAAGGATAAAGCGGATCAGAAAATGACACTTAGTTTTACATAAATTATTATTATTTTTTTTTTGCACAGATCATTAATTAAGTGTCATTTCTTGATCCGCTTTATCCTTTATTATGGTCACGGGAAGGCTGGAGCCTATCCCACCCGACTCCGGGCGAAGGCAGGGTACACCCTGAACAGCTCGCAAGACCATCGCAGGGCAACACACACCCACTCACATCAAGAACATCAATGTACTGACTGTTGCAGGACCAACACACACACACACACGCACAC
>JBCNYH010000001.1:79650130-79660188 GCA_039654325.1 Tandanus tandanus
AGTCGGTAGCAGTGCATCCTCCGCACCACACAGAGATGCAGTTAGTGAGGATGCTCTCTACAGTACTCCTGTAGAACATAGTGAGGATGGGCGGGGGCATCTTAACCATGGCATCTTTATGGCATTTGTGATTATTGACAAGAAAGAAAAAAGGGGAAAAAATGCAACCATATTAGAAGAAAGCAGCTTGGCAAATGAGTGGGTGAGTGAGTGTTGTGTATTATCAGGAGTGGCCAAATAAAATAAATAAATGCATTATCTAATAAAAGCTCCAGTGTGCTTACCAGGTTACATCTTAGTTGATCTTGGTTAAAGGCGGGTACACCCTGAACAGCTCGGCAGTCCATTGCAGGGCCAACACACATACAACTATTCACACCCCCACTTAGGTGGAATTTGAAACAGCCAATTAGCCTACTGTGCATGTCTTTGATCTGTGGGAGGAAACCGGAGCACCCGGAGGATACCCACACAAGCACAGGGGAGGCCATGCAAACTCCACACTGAAACACCCTTGCCAGGCCAGGGACATGAACCCAGGACCTTCTTATGTAGCCAACAGTGGCCAATATTTTAGCTATGAGATGTCATCATCTTTTGTCCGTCGGAACGACGAGGACCATCTAGTCATCCTGGCATTGGGGGAGAATGACTGATGAATTGCGATGTGACTTTGTTTGTAGTGAGTTTAGCCGGCCAGTCGAAGCCCATGCCCGGGTTGTTTCTGCTGTTGCATACAAACAGCTACGGGGAGCCACAGGTGAGGGCTGAGTGTCAGGTGAGGACCAAAGTGGCTGAACCAAATATTCTTTAATCAGAGGTGCTACCTTTCCCTGACGCCCCAGACAACCCTCTGAGATGTAGTGTTCTCTCCACAGCACAGCTGAATGATTGGATCTGATTGGTCAGGAGGTATGCACTATTTTTGTAGAACAGCATGGTCTGCAGTGTGATACTCAGTACGTACTCAAGTCTCGCTTGCATCTTTATTTTCTCCAGATGTGTTTAATTGTGAGGCAACTCTGTGACCTAAACAGGAGAGTTATGTAACAGCTGTGCAATGAATTTTATTGCTTGCCTCAGTGTTTCACTCTGTTTTGTTTTATTCTTTTTTAACCCTATTCTGTTCCAGTTTATTCATTTCTGTTTAAATAAACTATTTTGATTCCATTTTTTAAATATATATTATGGTTTATTTTATTGTTCTTTCCTCTATTCCATTTAAATTAAATTAAAATGTTGCCCTGCTCTGGTCTGGTGAGCTGTTCAGGGTGTACATGGCCTTTGCCCAGTGTTGGCTGAATTAGGCTTGAGCCTCCCGGTGACCCTAATAGGATTACACGGTTCTGAAAATAAGTGAGTATTCTGTTTTTTTTGTTTTTTTTATTATTATTCAACTGTAGTTTATTTATTTAAATTACAGTCACGCCCTGTGATGGCCTGGCAAGCTGTCCAGGGTGTACTCTGCCCTCGCCCAGAGTTGGCTGAGATGGGCGCCAGCCTCCCCGCAACCCTAATTAGGATTAAGCGGTTCAGAAAACATATGAATGGATGAATGAATGAAAAGTGGTCTTATTTTTTTTCCATGTCTGTATTTACACCGATGAGCCATAACATTAAAACCACTTGTTTTATTATTGTGTAGATTCTACATGGGTCACCAAAACGGCTCTCACCCATCAAGGCATGGACTTCACAAGACCTCTGAGTTTGTGCTGTGGTATGGTATCTGGCACCAAGAGGTTCTCAGGACATCTTTTAATTCCTGTAAGTTGAAGGAGGGTCCTTCAACTTACAGGATTTGGACTTGTTTCTCCTGCACATCGCACAGACAAAGAATTTGGAAACCATTTTTTTCCTCAAACCATTCCTGAACAGTTTTTGCAGTATTGCAGGATGCATTATCTATTATCTGTTAGTGAAAACCACTGCCATAAAGGGGTAAAACTAGTCCACAGTAATGTTTAGGTAGGTAGTACGTGTTAAAATAACATGCACATGAATTCTAGGACAAAAGGAGATTTCCAGTAGAACATTTCCACGAAAAATTCACTGCATCTTATTTTCTTCATATCATCCGTCCTGTTGCCATGAAAACGCCGCTCATGCACCCAGCTGTCCAGATGGATGAGCCCGTGTCTCTCAATTACCAGGAGATGAGAAGGAACCAGGAGGCACCATGCAAAGAAGGTAAGCGTCCTGAAGCAGCGAGATGTTACTCTGACACTTACATAAACATTGTTGGACATCAAGTAAAGCCCTTTATGGCAACGGTATTCCCTTACTGCAGTGGCCTCTTTCAGTAGAGTAACACCCTGTACACAATACAAAAATAATTCAGGAATGGTTCGAGGAACATGATGATCAGTTCAAGGTGCTGACCTAGCATCCAATTTCCCAACATCTCAATTACATTGGATAACTGGATACTAATCCTCTTGATCTGTTTATTTTCTTTCATGTTTGTTTTGTTCTGTTTAGATTTATTCAATTCTACTCTGTTCTGGTTTTATACCAGAGGTATACTCTTTGTAAACTCTTTGTCACTTTCTTCTTGTTGGTGGACAATTGCCTCTAAAAGTCCTACTTCTATGTTATTACTGACCAGAATCGAACAAACCTTTGCAGGCTTATACTAGATTTTTTTTATTATACTATATTAATCCCACAGGGGAAATTTTGGCTCTGCATTTAACCCATCTAAAGTGAGCTAACTCAGAGCAGTGGGCTGCCACACACTGCGGTGCCTGGAGAGCAGCTGGAGTTAGGTACCTTGCTCAAGGGCACTTCAGCCATGAAGGTGGAGGAAGGGGAGGTGCTGCTCACTCTCCCTGCTGCTACACGTTTCCTGCTGGTTCAGGAATCGAACCAGTGACCTTTTGGTCCCAAGCCTTAGCATTACTCTGTAGCTGCATCTGACTGCATCACAGATATACAATACCTCCTCTGTGTAGCTCAGCTGAGCTTGTTGTTTCTCTGATCTACTTTTTATATTCTATTCTATACATCTCTGTTCTAAAACATTTTTGTCTATTTTATTTTATTAATTTTTTTTATTTTCATTTTGATATACTGTATTAATCCCACAAGGGAAACCCATCCATAGTGAGCACACACACACTTAGAGCAGTGGGCAGCCACATTGCAGTGCCCGGAGAGCAGTTGGGGGTTAGGTGGCTTGCTCAAGGGCACTTCAGCCGTGAAGGTGGAGGTAGGGGAAGGTGTAGCTCACTCCCCACCGCCACACATTTTTCCTGCTGGTTCATAAATCGAACCCACAGCCTTTCGGTCCCAAACCCACTTCTCTAGCCATTAGTCCCCATTATGTCTTCATCATTTATTCATTCATTTTCGAAGCCACTTAATCCTAATCAGTCGACTCTGTGCGAGGGCGGGGTACACCCTGAACAGCTTGCCAGGGCATATACACACAACCATTAACACTTACACTCACACCTAGCAACAATTTGGAACTGACAGTTAGCCTAATGTTTTTGGACTGTGGGAGGAAACCGGAGTACCTGGAGGAAACCCAGAAACATGGGAGAACATACAAACTCCACACAGAAACGCCAGAGCCTGGGACTCGAACCCAGAACTTTCTCACTGTGAGGAGGACGTGCTAACCACTACACCACCGTGCTACCCCCAGTAAATACCAAACTTTGAATTAGGAGGGAAGAACAGTCATGATGTGCATTCAGAGGGATTTGGATGGAGTTCTACTTTGGAAAAGTAATTATGTCTGGTCGATACATTTTCAAAGGATTGTTGGATTTAATACACCGGAAATACATAACCATTCTATAAATTTTTCAGTGATTATAACCCTGATCGTACTGCATCTGTGCATCATGGACACATTCTAGTTTGTTTTATTTATTTAATTGTTTGTTTGTTTGGTTGTGTCATTTAAAAAAAAAAAAAACTCCATCTATGTGGAAATGGAGTTAATGCATTAAGAGCTCCGTTAGAACCGTGCACCTGTGTTTCTCAGACAGCGGCTCTCAGCTATCAGCATTGACTTCAGCAGCACGGGAGAGGAAGGAGTGGTGCGTGCTCCGGTTTCACCCTGTGACGTAGAGCTTTGGACTTGCGCCACAGTGGAGTTTCATTCTAGCTTCATTCTGCATCACAAGCCAGGAAGGCTGCTTCCTACCAGCTTTTTTAAATACATGCTTTACTTTTCTTTCTCCCTTCTTTTATTTATTTTTATGACTGCTTAGAGCTATGATTATAGCACATCACTGACATATAGAACAATACAAACTTAATCAGGTAAGTTTACTTTCTTCTGGTTTCATAATAATGATAATAATAATAATAATAATAATAATAATAATAATAATAATAATAATGCTATTATTATTCATGAAACATGCCACAATGCAACATGTTATATATACTGTAGTTATTTAATATGCACAGCAGTATGAAACTCAGACTTAGTCATAGGCTACTAATATTCATGCTGTCTTGTTCTGGCATTTGTTTATTTGTTTGTTTGTTATGATGATAATATCCAGCCTGAGATAGTACAGTGGCGTAGTGGTTAGCATGTCCATCTCACAGCAAGAAGGTCCTGGGTTTGAGTCCTGAGCTCAGCTCGGGCATTTCTGTGGAGTTTGCATGTTCTTCCCATGCTTGCTTCCTCTGGGTACTCCGGTTTCCTCCGACAATCCAAAGACATGAACATGAGGCTAACTGGCTGTTCCAAATTACTCCTAGGTGTGGATTTGTGGAAGTGTTGAGTGTGTGTTGGCCCTGTGATGGTCTGACAAGCAGTTCAGGGTGTACCCCACCTTTGCCCAGTGTCGGCTGAGATAGGCTCTCCTCACGACCCTAGTAGGTTTGTCAAATGAGTAAGAGTAAGTGAGTGATATCCACCCTAAGATCCCTATAACAGACTTGAGTTAATGCATGTGGGATGCAGTACGAGGATGCTATGGTGCTTGCATTTACTCAGGAATAATGCTGGGCCGTGAGCCAATCTGCTGCTGTGCTCGAACATGACTACTTGTGTGAGCTACATCTACATGCACCATATCGGTGTTTTGTTTCTCGCTATAACCTGCTATTAATATAATTAAGGCAGGGATTAAGGAAGGCTGCTCTGTTTGTTATAAAACAGTAACCACATTACACAGATCTGCAAAGGTTGCCAGGTGTCTTCTTCCTGGGTACATTCAGCCTGGTGGCATGGTGCCAACCTGGAATTTACACCTCTGAGCTTCTCTCAGACACTAAACTGGTTTTAAACCAGGTGAATACGTTCGAAAAGATGACTATATATCAAATACAAACCTGCTGCTGATCTCGCAAACATATTTGCTAACACTATAAAAGACGTCAGTGATGTTAATCTCAGGGCATTATGTTTCATTTTAATAAATATTACACAGGCCTTTAATTCTAACCATTGGAACTCTCTGACTTTTGAATTCACTTTGACTGTAGACTTTATTTACTCTCTTAAGCAAAGCAAGAATTACAGAGGTACAGTATGGAAAAAAAATTTTATATACAATAGATAAATTATTTACTCACTCACTTACTCATTCATTTGCCAAATGGCTTACTGCTACTAGGGTTGCAGGGAGGCTGGAGCCTATCTCAGCCAACACTGGGCGAAGACATGTACACCGTGAACAGCTCACCAGACCATCGCAGGGCAACAAACACAACCCTTCACACTCACACTTACGAGCAATCCTAATGTGCATGTATTTGGACTGTGGGAGGAAACTGGAGTACCCAGAGGAAACCCCACACTGCAAACTCCACACAGAAATGCCCGAGCCTGGGAACTGAACCCAGGACCTCTTGCCGTAATGCGGACATTCTAATCCATAAATTATTTAAATATATACATTAAAAAATTATCAATGAAAAAAAAAAATACGATAATTCATAACTATGTATAAATCTATGCTAAAACTATACTAAAGTCTAAAAGATGTAATTAATGGATTTATAAGAAATAATAATATTTATAGAAGAATAAACAACAAGTGTTCAATTATGACACTAATTGAACAATTTCAGCAATAAAAGATGACAGGTGGGCAGCATGGTGGCGTATTGGTTAGCACGTCCGGCTCACAGCCTAAAGGTCCTGGGTGCGAGTCCCGGGCTCGGACGGTTTTCTCCCCCAGTCCAAAGACATATTTGGCTAATTGGCTGTTCCAAATTGCCCCTATGTGTGACGTGAGTGTGAATGGTTGTATGTGTTGCACAGTGATGGTCTGTCGAGCTATTGGTGTGCCCTCACATAGTGTCAGCTGAGATAGGCTTTGGCCTCCCTGCTACCCTAATAATAGGATTGAGTAGTTTGAAAAATGAGTGAGTGAGTGAGTGAGTGAAGATGACTAGTGTATTTTTGTGAGAGATGCTGGTACCCGGATATGATGAGATAATCTAAGGTTGTATGAATAATATCTAGGCACCGATCCTGTACTCACCGCTAGTGTTTGGCTAAATGACCTGGCAGTCCACCCCAGATAGGAGAGGAATAAAAGGCACGTTGTGTAAATAGAAGTTAAATATACTTGTGACAGCATTACAGTGATCCTGCCTACTGGGCAGGTTCACACACACCCACTGTTTGACTCCAAAAAGAGGTCAGCTCCAAATACAGCGGCTGTAGAGGAACTAGGTGTGTGTCACATAATCATGCTCTACAGCACACACACTATGATGTTAGCCTGAAGTTATGGTTACCACACCTTCAGTATATTCTGTTTGTTAGTGTTTATGCTTTATATATGAATGCAGCTTACAAGAACACAAAAGCTCACGTGATTAAGCTTGGGTATTATTTGGGTTGTTTTTTTTATGTGCTGGTGATAAAACAATAGCTTTAACATTTTTTAATTTTGATTTTGATATACTATATTAATCTGGCAGGGGAAATTTGGTTCTGCATTTTAAACCATCCAAAGTGAGCACACACACTTGGAGCAGTGGGCAGCTGGATAGCGGTTGGGGGTTGGGCGCCTTGCTAAAGGGCAGTTCAGCTATGAACATGGCGGAAGGGAAGAGGGGAGATCCTCCCCGCCACAGCACATTTTTCTTGCTGGTCCGGGAATCAAACCAGTGGCCCTTCGGTCCCAAACTTGCTTCTCTAACCATTAGGCCATGGCTGCCCCATGTTGCCCCCAAGGCGCCTAAACCAAAACTCAAAATAAAAAAACACAATTCAAAAGTGGGGCATAGTGGTTAGTACGCCCGCCTCACAGCAAGAAAGTCCTGGGTTCGAGTCCTGGGCTCGGCGAGAGCGTTTCTGTGTGGAGTTTGCGTGTTTTCTACGTGCTTTTGTGGGTTTCCTCTCGGTACTTTGGTTTCCTCCCATAGTCCAAAGCATACACATTAGGCCAATTGGCTGTTCCAAATTGGCCCGAGGTGTAAGAGTGAATGGTTTTGTGTGTGTTGGCCCTGTAATGGCTGTTCAGGGTGTACCCCGCCTTCACCAGTGTCAAGCCTCCAGTGTTACAGGGGACGGCTTTATGTTCCGAAACCCTATTGGTCCAAAAGCCCTACTCAATTTAAGATAGGCACCTCCCTAAATCAGTTGGGAACCCTGCCCAGTTCAGTTAGGGTTAGGGTTGGGGCTCGGAATAATGCTATACATGCTTTATACTGGACTTTTTAAATCATTTGCACTGGACTTCCCATTTGCACCATAATAGTATTACCTACAATTCTTATACCTTTAAGTTTTACTATGTTTGTCTTAAGTTCTTAGATCATTACTATGTTTGCCTCTAAGTTTTTTTTTTTGTTTTGTTTTGTTTTTTGTTTTTATTATATTTGCCTTTAACTTTGTTTCTTATAGCTTAAGTCTGTGCTGTTTACTGTGAGTACTGCTGGAAACTGTGAATTTCCCTTTGGGATTAATAAAGTATTTATCTAGCAATGGTCTGTAACTGTGTTACCTAGTGATAGCACACGAGGTTCAGTGACGTTCTATTGCTTTTGCTATTGTAATGTCCATTTCATAACACAAGAGGGCAAATATTTACATTTACAACCCAGGCATGTTAGAGGCACTGAAATGAAGCACCAAAATCATCAACACTGTACTTAAATTCACTACATACCCACCGTACAGGAACCGGTGCCATATTTGTGCCATATGCCATATGGAAAACGATAGGTTAAAATCTAATATCTATGAATAGAAGAACAATAAAAAAAATTAATTAGGCTTGAGCAATACACTATATCACAAGGTTTCTCCAGTGACATCAGTATTATGTGGCACAAATAATTACACACACTTTCAGAGAGATAGACAGCTGTACTTACTATTAGTTTCTTTGTATGTTTGTTGAGGTTTACTGGGCCCGTTCTTGTGAATGGTTGCATGTGTGTTTGCCCTGCAATGGTCTGGAACGGTGGAGTAGCGGTTAGCACGTTCACATTACAGCAAGAAGGTCCAGGCTTGGACGTTTCTGTGTGGAGTTTGCATGTTCTCCCCATGCTTGCATGGGTTTCCTCTAAGTACTCTGTTTTCCTCCTACAGTCCAAAGACATGCACATTAGGCTGATTGGCTGTTCCAAATTGCCCCTAGGTATGAGTGTGAATGGTTGTGTGTTGCCATGTGATGTTCTGGCGAGCTGTTCAAGGTGTACCCCGCCTTCGCCCAGTGTCGGCTGAGACCACCAACCTACTAGGAGTAAGTGGTTCAGTAAATGAGTGAGATTTTCAAATATTAACATTTAACATTTCATGTCTATGAAATGAAATGTTAATATTCTTATTTTATTTTTCCTTTATGAAGAGCATGTACTAGAGGTTTCCCACTATTGTTGACATGCCACTGTTCAAAATAAACCCAGACAAAGTAATAAAACATTACACAAGTAGACAGGATTTTAAATGAGAGGAAGCAACTCCGTCTGCTGCGTTCCTGTCTAGAGAACTGTCACGGCTGTGTGATCGGCGGATATTAGCTTTCGTGTGGTACTGGTGATTGTTTATTTATTTTTTTTTGGTTAACCATGTTCCATTCAGACTTTTGAACTTTCTGTAACACTCATTTCAAGCCTTTCATGCTTTTTTCCTTTCATTTGCATCACATGTGTGCTTCCCACCACTATAAATAACACTAGCGCCTTTAAGTTGCACAGAATTCAAAGAATTTCTGACATTAAATGTGCACAATAAGCAAATTCAATCATTTATGTGTGTCATGGATATGTTGCTACAGTATGTAAGCTACTGTCTTTGGGTGATTTAGATCAGAGGGTGACTGTCAGGGTCATCTGGTGAAAATATTTGCGCATACATTGGCTCAGTGCTTCATGTTCTACCAAAATTACACCCTGCTCGTGACTTGACTTGCACAGCAGAATGTATAAAAACCAGAGGTTTTCTTTTCTTGATGTGGGAGTGTTGCTTGGCAGGAGATTTGACTGGGCAAGTACTTTGTTCTTGGAGAACAAAATGCTTAACTAGAGCGTTGCTATTGATCCCCAAGGACTGTTTTATTCTGATCGACAGAATAAAAATTTAATCTTCAGTCCATGTCCATGTCCATGTGGGTTCCTCCAGGTCCATTGGTGGTCTGACATTGGGCTATTCCTGCTTCCAGTGGTTACTGGAGTGGTTATGAATCAAATACACAATCCGCATTCAGAAAGCAGCATACAGACAGCTCTGTCCTGGAGTTCCTTGATATAAAGTGTGTACTTTTGTATTTTTATTTTTTTTTATGCCTACGCACGCCTGTATCTCAAGAACTGCTTGACATATTACCATCAAATTTTCACGGAAGCAACTTGGGACCAAAGGTTAAATCAAGTTTATGAAACATGTAGGTCAAGTTCAATGTCAGCAAAATGGCTGCCAACTGTTTACAATGGTGAAGTGTAATGGCTGGTTCAATTCTCCCATCAGGGGCCTCTAGTTCACAGTACATTCTGCTTAATAATCACTATCCTACAACTTCCAATTATATAGTTATATTTTTATTTTTTTTCATTCATTCATCTTCTTCCACTTCTTCCGGGGTCGGGTCGCGGGGGCAGCAGCCTAAGCAGTGAGGTCCAGACGT
>JBCNYH010000001.1:79661741-79676956 GCA_039654325.1 Tandanus tandanus
CCCGACAACATAGCTCCCAGGATCATTAGGACACGCAAACCCCTCCACCACGATAAGGTGGCGATTCGAGGAGGGGATATTTTTATTTAAGATGAGAAAATATTTTATGTCATTTAAACAGCTTAATAATAGCATGCGGTGTCGACCTGCTTTAATTTCTTTCTCTCAGTCGGCCCCTTTAGTATTGTTAGCATTAAGATAATCCTGATCTGCTGATGGTGCTGATCTGATGCTGCGTTCCCTGCAAAAAAAATTTCTAAAGAACTCCTATGGAACTGTCTAGAAACCCTCCAGAATTTCTTTGGAACAAACTTTTTTTATAGAAACTGTTTTAAAGAACATAATGTTTCTCTAGAAGTTCTAAAGAAAAAGTCTTATAGAAAATGTGTTCTTTAGAATTTTTTTATAGAAAGAAGATATTCTATAGAACTTTGATATGGATTTCTATAGAATTTCTGTAAACATGTGGTACAGGAAATGTTCTAATGTAGATTTGTCTGTTGGAATTTCTATAGAAAATGTTTTAATAGAGAAAACTAGTTGTTTAGTTTCCTTTAGAAAAAAATATTTTATCTGGATTTATATAGAATTTCTGTGAACATGTGACAAAGGAAATGTTCCTTATGATTTTTTTACTCTTACATGTATCATTTATCCTAATTAAGGGCTTATTTGTGAGCTGTTAAGTCAGACGTGTTAAAACAGGCAAGACTGAAATGTACATTATGTACAGGACAGGGGTGAGATGAGGGAGAAAATGGAAATGTCATTTAATTCTCCCTTCCCAAGCTCTGGATGAGCAAGTAATATAAGTGAGAGACTGGAGTACTGACACTTAGTTCATCACAAGTCCATTTTCAATTCATTTATTCACTTGCCGAGCTGTTTAATCATATTATGGTCATAGCTGACTCTGGGCGAAGGCAGTGTACACATTGAACAGCTCGCCTGATCATTGTACAGCCATTCAACCACACTCACTCAGAGGAGCAATAAGAATATACAATTAGCCTAATGTGCATGTCCTTGGACTGTTGGAGGAAACCGAAGTACCCAGAGCAGACTCCACACAAAAACACACTCGATGAGCCCGCGACTCATACTCAGGACCTTCTTGCTGTGAGGCAGACGTGCGAAACATTACTCCACCATTCTGCCCCGATTTTCATTTAGGACGGCTGAAATTCTTTTCCGGAATGCATCTGGAACTCGGGCCGCCTGTTGGCAGTCCCTGTTCTAGAGAGAGGATGATCGCCACATTTAGGCTAGAAGTTTCACAGTGCCATGTTAGCGGTTTGTGGTTCATGTGCAACGTAAAATGTAATGGACATGCAGAAGGTAATATTTGGAAATGGAATCATGAAAGGGAAATTGTGTGCTTGTGTAGGGGTGAAGTCTGCTACCGCCCAGTCTTCAAACTCTTGGCCTCATTAGAAGTGTCTGAAATCCTAAACTTACAAATTGAGACAGTCCTGTTCTAAAATACAGGGAGCACTAATTACTATCCTGACAGAAAGTCACTGAAAATATATCCTGGCTGTCTCCTTTAAATTTATTGCACTTTCTACTGTGCATGATTTTTCATTTCATTGGATACATGGCAGAAGTTTACCTGCTCAAAGTATTTCCCATAAATTGAAAACTTTAGAAATGGCTTCTTCTTTATAATCTAGAACCTTCTGCTGTTGTTTAATTCTAAAGTTTTTGTGAACAGTGGAAAAGAGGGGCCTCAATATTTTTGGCATTAAAGTAATATAGATTTAGGCACTGCCTAAAGGTGGAGCTCCAAATAGGTATCCCCACTGGTGGGTGTCCGAGGCTGGTGTTATAAGAGTAGCACGGCTCCTTTAAGAGCTAAATGGAGGAAATAAATAAATAAATAAATTTCCTCTGTGTTTCCTGACTATGCTCTGCAGTAAAAGAAGAAAAGGTTAACACTGAGTTCCCTTTTCACCACCTTTCACTCGCTGGTTTCCTCGTTCATTTGTATCACCTATCTTTTTAGCTGAATTATCCGTTTAATCAGTTCATGTTCTGTGTTCCTGTTCATGTTTGTTGTTTTGCTTGGTGAAAGTTTGTCTGCCTACCGGAGTTAAAATTGTGTTTTTTGTTCTGTGCGTGCCGGCCCTATCATGTTCTGGCGAGCAGTTCAGGGTGTACCCCGCCTTCACTCAATGTAGGCTGTAGAGTGAGTGAGTGAGTATTCTATGTGAGCCTGAGCAGTACTATATAAGCCTCTACTTTTTGGGTTTGATTTTCATTTAATTTTTTTTTTTTAGGTTGCCCGTCAACATGCAATCCAGTGATATTTACCAGCCAATCAGCATCAACTCAAGCACGGACCTGGGATAACCATCGAAGTCATGTTTCATGCCTATGGGGCTCTGCTCAGAAATCAATTCTAATGTTGTTTAAGAGATGCGTTGGTTTGTAATGAGTCGATCCCAACATTAATGGTGTTATCAAAGAGAACAGCCATTTATATAAATGCAAATTTAGTTTATTAAGGCTAACAGGAATGAATTTCGTTCATACAACTGTTTTACTAGGACTTTGCAGTGGTATTATCCAGTACAGATAAGGCTACATGACTGTTGTACTTTCACAAATTTTTGACAACTACATAAAAAGATACATCTGTATGCTCTGACTCCTTTTTTCATAGTCAGCATTAACAGTTTCAGCAGTCTCTGCAACAGTAGCACTTCTGTTTGATCAGACCAGATGTACTAGCCTTCGCTTCCCACACACATTAATAAGCCTTGGGGTCCCATGACTGGGTCTATTCATGGAGATGTATAGACCCAGTCGTTTAGCCAACAAAATGTAGCCTTTGTTAAAATCCCTCAGATCCTCTTGCTCATTTTACCTGCTTCCACCATATCAACTGTGAGAACTGTTTCTACCTAATACATCTCACTCCTTGGCAAGTGCCACTGTACTGAGAAAATAAGGGTTATTCACTTCACCGTCAGTGGTCAGGATGTTTTTAATGACTGATTGGGGTCTATTCATGGTTCATCGTCTGGTGGGGTGTTCCTGGTTTGCAGTGGTAAGTACCTACCAAAGGTGGTCTAAAAGACCCTTTATAAAAAATAAACCACACAAAACTATATATTTTTATATTTAAAAAAAGTATTTATTTTTAATAACGTTATTTTTATACTACAGATCTTTCTATAGATTTCTATGGAAGAGAAAATTTATAGTTTTTTGTTCTGAAATTCTATAGAAAAAATTTTTTTAATTTAGAATATTCTTTGATTTTCTATAGAATATTCTATAGAAAATTTTTTTTCTGTAGTACAAAAAGAGCATAATTATTTTAAATATAGAAATCTATAGGGGTTTTTTTTTTTTTCCCCCAGGGGACTGGAAAGAGTGTCCACAGAAGAGCTACTATAGCAGGAACTGTTGAAAGTGTTAATGCTGGCTCTGATAGAAATAAGTCAGGATGATTTTGTAAACAGCATTGAAAACTCCTTGACAGGTGAAGCAAGGAAAGCTTTGGGGGGGTGTAATGCAGTGATTCCTAACTTGTGGTTGTCGGATCCCATGTTGGGAGCCGGTGGTGTAATGGATGTGTCGTGTGCTGTACTTTATCCTAGTTAATGCTTGAGTAAACACGCTAATCGAAAGGTGCTTGTTTTCTACAGTATAGTACTGCTATAAATAAGCAGCGTTTCTCTTCACGGTTAAGGCATTACATCATGATGCACATTCGGAGTGCTTGACTAGAGCAACTGAGATAATGGTCAGCTTTCCTTTATTTTCTCCCACTGACAGAAACCACAGTCAAGTGATGATCTTGTCTCTTAATCCTGTTTTCATGTCTGTCCTCTAATCTTTAACTCACAAACAGGAGCAACTTAGAAATTATAATGCCTTTCTAGACTTGATGATAAATGAACAAAAAAAAACATTTGTAATTTTTTTAAAGCACAGTCGTTGGCGTAGTGGTTAGCATGTCCGCCTCACAGCAAGAAGATCCTGTGTTTTGGCGTTCTTCCGGTACTTGTGTTTGTACTCCAGTTTCCTCCCACAGTCCAAAGATATACACATTAGGCTAGTTAATTGTTCTGTATTGCCCCTAGATGAGAGTGTGAATGGTTGTGGGTGTGTGTTGGCTCTGCAATAGTCTGGCAATGCCTTTGCCCATTGTCGGCTGAGATAGGCTCCAGCCTTCCTGCAACCCTAGATTAAGTGCTTCAGCAAGTGAGTGAGTGCACAGTAGACTCCAATACCAGACATTTGGTCCTAACATATTGATGATGGCCCTCCTTACGAGGTGAAATCCTTGGGCAGGGGGCACCATTGTTGTGCAAAAACTAGGACAGGAGTGACGTCGAAGCAACTGTTGCCGCCGAAGTGTTCTTGTAAACGAGCAGATGCCTGTCTGATGTATGTAAATGTAATATGCAGATGTGCTTAGTTTTATTTTATTCATAGGTTCCCTAGTTTATATCTGATTTGTGAGGTTAATATCTGTATAATGTGATTATTGCCATTATCTTTCGCACTCTTACACGAGTGAAACAAACTACAAAAGGTGGCCTTTTCAAACAGGCTAATGCAAACTATTGAATGCATTTTTGCAAATGGCAACTTCATAGATGTAAGTGAAAACCACCTGATGATGAAAATATAGATATTTTCAGTGTAACAGGAGAGTTTGGGAGGCTTTCCTTTCATGCTGCTTTAATAATTCCTAGCCTGTTAATAAACTACTAGTTCTTTTATAGCAAGTAGTGCTGTTTACTCCTGCATAACAGCCAATGCTATCTTAGCACAGCAGAGAAAAGCATGGCTGCTTAGCAACAAATACCTCACATAAATATAAATTATGCCAATTGCACCTACTGCACTGTTCTGGCACAGGAACATTACCTTATGTGACCTTACTGTAGTTAAGCACATACTAAATGCAGCTTTCTTCAATGCAGGAAAGTAGCCAATATCTCAGAAAAACAAACTAATTACCTCTTTTCATTAGTGTACAAAGTTGTTAGCTACTATAATAATAGGAGTGACTTTCCGAAGCAAAAATGGCATGTTGATACACTACATGACTCATCAATATATCATACATTATAGTGGATAGGAAATGGGTGTATTATAAGAAAAAAATACTGATCTTTCTAAGCTAGTTATGAGCAGCATGGTGGCATAGTGCTTAACACATCCGCCTCACTGCAAGAAGATTCTGGGATCAAGTCCTGGGCTGGGCAAGGGTGTTTCTGCCTGGGGTTTGCATGTTCTCCCATGCTTGCGTGGGGTTTCCTTTGGGTACTTTGGTTTCCTCCCACAGTCCAAAGCCATGCACAGTAGGCTAATTTACTGTTCCTAGGTGTGAGTGTCAGTATGAATGATTGTGTGTATGTTGGCCATGTGATGAACTGGCAATCTGTTATTAGGATTGTTAGGATGTACCCCGCCTTTGCCCAGAATCGGCTGAGATAGGTTCCAGCTTCCTCGTGACCCCAGTAAGATTAAACGGTTCAACAAACAAATGAATGAATGTAGCTAGTTATGAAAGCTTACCACTATGAAAATTATTCATTCAGGAGGAAGATAATGATGAAATGTAAAAATGTATCCCAAGATGTGTAAGCATTGCTCTCTCCATTTTTAGCTCCACCCATCTGGTGCTATAGGAATGGGTTCCGTCCGTCTGTCTGTCCGTCACACTATAGTTTCCGGACCTTTACTTGCCACGCACCACAGCTGGGCCTTTCAAACTTGGTATGCTGGCTCACTACTATGAGTGCTAGGATGAGTTTGTTTGTGAGTGACCTTGACCTACTTTTCAAGGTCACAGAGTAGATAAATATACAAACAGTATGTTAGGTTTCCAGACATTTACTTGCCGCATGCTGAAGCTGGGGCCTTTAAACTTGCTATGCCTGTTGTATATTAGCATATTATGAATTGGTCTTTTTGGAGGGAGCGTCTGGACCCCTGGGGTCTATTTTTTTCCCTCTTTCCTCTCTCTTCATGTTTCAGCTTCACTTTTATGTTTATAATCAAAAGCCATTCTGATTTTTACAGGCAAGCAGCCTGTGGGTGGGAAATGATAAATTAGTAACATAACAACAAGGCTAAAAGATGTTAATAATGACATCTAGAATATGATGTCCCCTATTGTGAGGAGTGAGACCCTGAACCCTCATCTGCTCAACAGTATTTTGTTTTATGATGTTAGTGGATTTGGATAAAAGAATCACTCACTCACTCATCTACCAAACCGCTTAATCCTTCTAGGGTTGCAGGAAGGGTTTATTGTCAATGTTTAAAAGGTGGAAGAACCAAACTCGAGTGGCACAATCAAATCAGCCCCAACGGAGACACCTGGGTCAACGGCAGGCCCTGGTACAAGTGGACCAAATGAATTGTGGCAGTTCTCCTTCTGGAACAAATAGCGGAAGAACATCCCGACACTCAGCATTTATCCCGTGAGTGTGCTTCCATTAATTCAAGGAACATCGATGCCTGTACATGTCATCTTTCATATAGATTTCACAACATAATCGCTATAGTTGATGTCACCTTAAAACTGAGGCGTTACACGAATAGACATGATTTTAAATTGGAGCGTTATACCAATACTGTCCTTAGGATATTATCTTTTGTATGAGATGAGTACATTTGCCTTTGGTCTACAATTCAGAGTATTAACTTCGCAGAACACTTATTTCAAATTCCTGTTTAAGCTTTTTTGTCCCTTCCACTTAATTGCTTGTCTACCTCCAAGCCAAGTAATAACAGAAGTGAGTCTTGTGGCTGGTTTAGTGAACTGACATTAAGTACTAAGTATACGTATATAGTGCAAAACATTCATGTTGATGCACATTTGAGAATATCGGTACATTTTGATGTGAATCTGACTCAGGATAAAACTTGAATAAGAACTTACAGTGATTAATTACAATGCTTCGCTCATAATTACACGCTGCATTGACTTGAACTGGACTAGAGAATACAAACATCCAGGGCTTTGGAATCAGGGATTTCCTTCTAGTGCAAGACTCGACTCAGTGCAACTGGAGTTTTAGGCTTGGGGATTAAATTATACCATAATATCCCAGCCTGAAGCCATGGTACTTTTATGCAAGTAATCAATAGCTTAATTCGAGCATCTAGGAAAATTTTTAGAGTGACAAAACAACGGCTTACCTTTCATTCATGCCAGGTCAGCATGGGCACAACTCATTGTTGTTTTTGTCAAATATACCTGGAATATGGTGCTCTAAAATGCTAGCCATACTGCTAAACCTGCTTGTCATTCATTCATTCATTCATTCATTCATTTGCCAAACAGCTTGATCCTTTATTAGGGTTGCGGAAGGCTGGAGCCTATCTCAGCCAACTCTGGGCGAAGGCAGGGTACACCCTGAACAGCTTGTCAGTCCAGCACACCCAGCACATACACAACCATTCACACTCCCAACAGCGGATTAGCCTAATGTGCATGTCTTTGGACTGTATGAGGAGACCAGAGTACCCGAAGACAAACCCACGCAAGCACGGGGAGAACATGCGAACTTCACACAGAAACGCCCTCGTCGAACCCAAGACCTTCTTGCTTTGACAGCCTTTACAGCATAAAGACCAGTAACACTGGAGGGCAGCTGAGTTTCACAGAGCGATGCTGACGTAAACCTCAAGATATTTGAAATCAGTGTTTTACACGAGGCAGCAAAGCATTGCTAGCTAGCGGTTTTTCAATTAGATCTGAGGACCGGAAAACATTAATTTAGCATATTATTGGTAAAAAGGGAGGACTTTGGCCACATTTAGACTTGAGGTTTATCAGTGGCATGGGTAGTGGCTTGTGGTTCATGTATAACGTGCAACGCATTGTACAGCTTTTCATTAATAGAGCCCGGTGTGTGCAGTAACACAGTCACAGCTGCAGTGAAGTGCAATTATAGAAGTAAACCAAGTTTTAAAAGACTCGCCATCATCAGAAACATTTGAAATCTTAAATTTACAAATGGAGGCAATACTGTTCCATTAAAGGGAGCACTATTTATCCATTATCCCAGACATTCAGCATTAAATGCACCATGCCTTCAACATGGACCAATTTCTCAAAATGTTAGTAAAGTGATTTTTTGTTTGTTTGTTTGTTTGTTTGTTGTGGTTGTTTTTTTTTGCTAACTTTGGCTTCACATGACTCTGGTTACGCCTAACATTCCAGTGATTACATGTATGTGCTGTACCTGCACAGTACAAATTTCCCAAATGGGAATCCGAGGTGTTCAGGGTGTACCCCACTCCAGCCTCCTGTGACAATAATAAAGGATAAAGCAGTTTGGAAATTGAAATGAATGACGATATTGAACATTTACAGTGTTTTGCCAGACGGCCTTATCCGGAGCAACTTTTTTAAACTCACTTATACAGCTGAGCACTCGAGGGTTAAGGGCCTTGCTCAAGGGCGTGGCAGCTTGGCAGTAGTGGGGCTTGAACTCCTAACCTTCTGATCAGTATCCAGAGCCTTAACCACAGAGCCACCAGTTTACTTTCTTTGTTTTAAACATTTTTAAATTCTAAAAGAAAATTCCTAGATTTTCCATGTGGTTTCAGACTTTTGGAACCTCCGGTGAGATTTCAAATGTTCTTTTCACAGTTCACTTCTATAGGAAACAAGCGTTTAATTAACCACATTGCAGTTTGAGGTTAAACCTGGGGTTGGTAATCTGGAAAGCTAGCAAAATGTGAAAGTAGTATCTTTTTAGGGCTCTGGCTTAAACCTTTTCCTGCCCTCAGAGGGCCTTCCAAAGGCTTTTGAGTGAGTATTCCAAAGCCAATAATGAGTGAAGGCGAGATACACCCTAAACAGCTTGCCAGACCATTGCACGGTCCACCAAACACACCACCATTCTCACTCGTACTCACACCTAGGGGCAATTTGGAACAGCCAATTGGCCTAATGTGCATGTCTTTGGACTGTGGGAGGAAACTGGAGTACCTGGAGGAAACCTGTGCAAGCACGGGGAAAACATGCAAACTCCACATAGAAACGCCTTCGCTGAGCCCAGGACTCAAAGCCAGGACCTTGTTGCTGTGAAGCGGACATGGTAACCACTACACCACCATGCCGCCCCATCTTCCAATCTTAGGCATTCAAACAGGACCAAGCGTCTAGCTTCTTGCGCTCATTTTTCCAGACTTTGCAGCCAGGGATGTTTGACTAACTTGAGTAATTGCTGATTCATGCCAGCTGACGTCTCATAAACAGAACTCCAAAGTTTTCCTCTCTTTTTATTTTATGATCTTTTTCATTTCATTGGGTTTTGATGTTTTCGCAAGCTGCTTTCCAGTCAAATGGAGCTAGTAAGAGTGCAGCCTTAAAAGTCTGTACATGCATGCATTGTTCCGATTTGCTTTTTTTTTAAACTTTCATTCCTGCTTTGAGAAAGTGTTAATTGTATTCACCTCAAATACCACACACCACACTGCCCAGCCCAAAACAAAGTTGCACACTCTAATATTTATATGGAGCGCCTTTATCCTTTCTTACAGCATGTAATCATCATGCCATTGTTTCAACAAACATAAGCAACATAACATTTATTTCCATCCAGTGTCGGGTTCATTTCTCACCGACGTCTTGAACTGATGAGGGGAAAACTGAACCACTCCATAAATAACCATTAAGGTCAGGACTCTGGGGTGCCAATACATATGTGAAAATGATTCCTCGTGCTCCCTGAACCACTCGCTCATTATCTGAGTCCCCATTTTATATCCGTGCCATCAGGGAAGAACAAGTCCATTGATGTGATAACCTGCTCATTCACTACATTCAGATCATCAGCTGACTTCATTTTATTGCAACATTAATGTTGCTGAGCCTCGACCGGACCACCTGGAGCAACGATGCCATGGAGATTACACGCTGTGATCAAAGCTAAATGCTCTCCATGAAAATATTAGAGTGCAAATTCTTTTTTGGTCAGGCAGTGTATGTTTCCACAGACTGTCCGCCGCCGCCACAGCATCCACCGCAGACACTTCTTTTTAACACTCCAGCAGTGCCGGTTCTTTATGGAATTATTTTATATTAATGTTGAATGGTCCCTATGGCATGCCCTACCAGCCTATAGAAACTGGGTCACCTTGACTTATTTTTCAAGGTCACAGAGATTCATTCATCAAAAATGCCTGTTAACGCTCAAGAGGGTGCAGTTGACCACATGGGGGATACACCTAGTGTTCTACATTTTACAAGCCCGCCAGTAGAATGATTTCAATCAAGCAGCACATGGTAGGGGTTAATAGAGACATTCCAAGAGCAAAAAATGAGGGGAAAAAAGAAGTACTTAAGACTTTATATCTTTATATTTTAAATCAAAAGCATGAACTGTCATGAAAGGTCAGAAAGAAATGAAGAGGGGAGAATATGAGTCTAGGTCACATAAGGATCCTGACAATTAAAGCACGATGTTATGTAGGTGGAGACATTTTAAAGCTGACGCAGGTGGAGGTGTTGAATTTCAGCAGAATGATAATAGTGGAAAAAGTTTGCCATGTGATTGACTCGACCCACTGCAATTATAAAGGTTGGGATTGATCCACTTGTTCTCAGTTAACAAACCAATGCTCTTAATTAGATCAGAAGAACCCCAGTCTGGATTTTATTTAATTTAATTGCATTTGGAGTATAATATTTCACTATGGATGTAGTTTGTGTTTTTATCTTTTATCACTATTGTAAATCGTGTAAGGTCATGACAGGCCTGCTGCCCCTTCCAGTATGTAACTTGACATCTGCCAAAATGGATCATTCCAGCCGATTTGATGTTTGTTATTGTTTTATTTATTTCATGCGGTTCTCCATGCAGTGCTCCCCAGAACCACTGAATAGAAACCGATTGGTGCCATGCCAGAACCGCAAGAACTGTAATTAAAGTTCATTGAAACCTTTTGCCTTTTTAATTAAAGGGCTTAATTTATACCCATTCATCAGGCAACGGGCATGTCTGAATGATTACTGATTCTCATTTTGCTTCTGCATGTCGAGCCGTGTAGCGTATGGTCTGGAGTCGTGGTTAAAACAAAAGTGAAGGCGAAAACCCTGAAATTACAGCATAAAGTATTATGAAGGACTCTGTGATTTTAGTTGCAGAGACGAGATTGCTGTCTTTGCCAAAAGCACAAACTCGTTTGTTGTGCTTTTTTTTTTTTTTTTTTGTAAGTTGATGGTTCAAACTGTCTCAGTCATTCATGTCGATCTTGTAGAGTTGTATCTAACTCTGAACACTTTTCTTTGCAGAGGAATAAATAAGGTTTGTACCTGAACTCTAGTGACTGGGAGGTCTCTTTGTGAATAGAACACTAAGCCTGGTGTGCTTTCATCAGAGGAATGATCTTTGGGTTGTTGTCCTAGCCTGAATTTGGGAAGTCTCTGTCTGAATAGAATGCTGAGCCTTGTGAGATTTAGTCAGAGGAAGGCTTCGGGTTGTTGTTTAAGTCTGAATCGAAGTGGTTTCTGGCTGAATGGCACAAGGAACCTGGTATGTTTTTTGTCAAAAGGAGGACACAAGATTCCTCTCCAAGACTGAAGTGGAGAGATTGGGAGGTTCCTGTCTGGATGCTTTGGCGAGTGAAATTGTCATTAATAAAAAGGTCAGTGAAAGTTCATGCTGACACTTTTCAGCTGGTCTGTGATGGTGACACTAAGTTCATTAAGTCCTGTAATCCAGGTGTGCTTGAAAACTCCTGCCTGCCCAGGGCAAATTAAACTATTCTCCTTACTGTATGTTCTGTGTATGTTGTGGTCCAAGACGTCAAATACACTCAGTCACTCATTCACTAAACCGCTTAATCCTACTAGGGTCATGGGGAGACTGAAGCCTATCTCAGCCGATACTGGGCAAAGGCGGGGTACACAATGAACAGCTCGCCAGACTATTGCAGTGCCACCACACACACAACCAGTTACACTCACATCCACACCTAGGGGCAATTTGGAACAGCCAGTTAGCCTAATGTGCATGTTTCTGGGAAACCAGAGTACCCGGAGGAAACCCACACAAGCATGGGGAGAACATGCAAAATCCTCCCCGAGTCCAGTCCGAGACTCGAATCCAGGACCTTCTTGCTGTGAGGCAGATGTACTAACCACTATATCACTGTGCTGCCCATATATGACCACTAAGAGTGTAGCCTTTGTTTGTAGAACAAAGGCGAACAAATGCCTACATTTTCAGTCTAAGTTGTCTCCAGTCACCCTATGAATGTCAGATCCCATCTGACCTTGGAGGCTAAGCAGGGACCTGGTTAAAGCTTGGATAGAAGTCCACCTGGGAATGCCAGGTTCTGTGCAGGGTTAGGGAACCTACTCTGTAAAAAAAAATCTGCCAAGAAAACGCTGTGACAGATGATGAAGATATTTCCAGACAATGACACAAGATGCAAGCTCAAGTAAATACTCCTCATTCAAGTGTACTATGTGTTCAGACAGAGTAAAGATGTCTTTTTCCAGAGTATATTGTGTATAGTATATAATGTATACAGCGCAGGGTGGCCAAATTATTCAAAAGCAAGCTTACAGAAACCTTAAGTCACATATAATAATCCAGTGAGGATATTACTAAAAAGACCTAGATGTAGCAATGCCAGTAAAATGTTTGTATTTACAGGTACCAACACTCTTCAAGCTGTTTTAATCCTATTAGGATCATCTGACTCTGAGCGAGGGTGGGGTACACACTGAACAGCTCGCCAGACCATCGCAGGGCCAACCAAGTAGTAGTTAGCATGTCTGCCTCACAGCAAGAAGGTCCTGGGCTCGGCAAGGGCATCTCTGTGCGGAGTTCTTATCTTCTCCCTGGGCTATTTCCTCCGGGTACTCCGGTTTCCTCCTACAGTCCAAAGACATGCACATTAGGCTGACAGGCTGTTCCAAATTGCTCCTAGGTGTGAGTGTAATTGTGAATGGCTGTGTGCGTTGCCCTATGATGATGTGGCAAGCTGTTCAGGGTGTACCCTGCCTTCGCCCAGTGTCGGCTGAGATGGGCTCCAGCCTTCCTGCGACCCTAATAATGGTGTAGAGGTTAGCACGTCTGCTTCACAGCAGGAAGGTACTGTATTTGAGTCCTGGGCTTGGCGAGGACGTTTTTGTGTGGAGTTTGCATGTTCTCCCTGTTCTTGCGTGGGTTTCCTTCAGGTACTCGTGTTTCCTTCTACAGTCCAAAGACATGTACATTAGGTGAATTGGCTGTTCCAAATTGCCCCCAAGTGTGAGTGTGAATGGTTGTGTGTGTGGTGGTCCTGCGATGATGTGGCAAGATGTTCAAGATGTACCCTGCCTTTGTCCAGCATCAGTTGATATAGGTTCCAGCCTCCACGCGATCCTAATAGTAGGAATAAGTGGTTTGGCAAGTGAGTGAGTAATACCAGATGTTTTAAATGTTATTTGTGGCACTTTTTTCCCCTGAGACATGGAAACACTACAAGATTTTGTGAGTTAACCGGATTTAAAGTGTATCTCAAGCTTATTCTAGCTAAGATCTGCAGCAAGCACTTGATTCTGCATACTCATGTCATGTCTTGTGCATTTTTCTCCGAGGACGTTAATGTGCATGCATTTGTTTTGTTTTTTGTTAGAAATTGGACAACCTCTCTCAGTGTCTGGGTTAAAGTAAAAAAAAAAAAAAAAAAAAGAAAAAAAACCCCACAATGTCTTGGCTAACCCGATGCCAGTCACTGCTCTTAACATAAGTACAGTGGGGCGGTGCCTCATCCAGGTGTAGGCGGAGTTGTGGTTTCAGTGGTGGTATAAGTGATGACAGCTGATGGATTCTCTGTGTGCAGACACTCTACACAGTCCTCTGACGTTAGCTCACCACTGTGAAGGGGACCCTCAAGTGGAACTCTAGATTGGCGCTGGGGTATGTGGGTCTTGAAATTACCACTGCTCATGGGGTTTAACATTATTGTTGTGCAATGGAGTAGTACTGCAGTAACATGGGGTTCTGATGGATGTTGGTTTAAGTTGGGGCTGTAGAATGGAAGTGGGGTTCTAGATTGGAGTTGCCACTGGAGATTGGGTTCAGGAGCTGGGGTAAATTGGGCATCGTGAGATTTTAGAATGAATCTGGGGTTAGGTGACTCTGGTACTCTGGAGTTATGTGAGACTTTAGAGTGGGATATGGACAAGTGGTAGTTTAAACTGGTTCTGGATTAAGTGGAACTTAATAATAGTTCTTAGGAGACTGGAGTTCTGGGTTGTGGTCATTTAATTGGGAATTTTGAATGACTCGGGGGAAACTGGGAATGGTGCAAAGTTAACTGGGTCTTTGGAGTAACTGAGACTCTCAATTGGTGTTAAATGATATTGCTGTGGCTTTAAAATAACGGACGTGTAAAACTACTCATGGGTGATTTGGGGCTTTCAGATGGTTCTGGAGTAATGAGGTATTAAATGAGTGCAGTGATTAGAGTTTATGATTGTGTCCTTTTCTTCACGAGACGTCTTCACAGGTCAGTTAGGAGAAGAAGGTACCAAGGTCGATCAGGGTTTATACTGGGTTTTGTTGTTGGTGGTGTGAAGGTTTGTTCTGCTGAATTGTAAATTGTTTGAACAAGTAAAATGTATTTGATGATATATTTGAATAAGAGAAACCAATTCCAGGTAAATATTTGTAATTTTTTGTGAATTTTTGAAATAGCTGTTGATACTTTTATAGCTAAGATGAATTGTTTATATATTTATAATACTGTACAAAAGTGTTAGGTCTTTGGCACATGTAAAGAAATGCTGTAGATAATGATGCCTTATATTTACATATTAATAATGAAATGAAATTTAAACTTTTATAAAGTACAGTAAACAGTAATGAGGGAGTGAGATGATCCTTTGCTGTAATAATTTAAAATTTCATGTAGAGTTTGAGAAGTTTTATAAGGTAATAATCTGTAAGTTTTACTGAGTATCTTACAAAACCAGCGACGGTTCTTCTGGTGGTTTCAACGGTAACACTTTCTTCTTTATTTGCATCCAAGAACCCGACAGCCGTCATTATGTTTTTATCTGAAAAGTGTCTTTTATACAATATGCTGCTTTCTTTATTGTATTCTTATATATATTGTATATACAAACATATACACATATACATATACATATGCATTTTCTATCTATCTATCTATCTATCTATCTATCTATCTATCTATCTATCTATCTATCTATCTATCTATCTATCTAT
>JBCNYH010000001.1:79677056-79682056 GCA_039654325.1 Tandanus tandanus
TCTATCTATCTATCTATCTATCTATCTATCTATCTATCTATCTATCTATCTATCTATCTGTCTGTCTGTCTATCTATATGTCTGTCTATTTGTCTGTCTGTCTATCTATCTGTCTGTCTGTCTGTCTGTCTATCTATTTGTCTATCTGTCTGTCTGTCTGTCTGTCTGTCTATCTATTTGTCTATCTGTCTGTCTGTCTGTCTGTCTATCTATTTGTCTGTCTGTCTATCTATCTGTCTGTCAGTCTGTTTGTCTGCCTGTGTATCTATCTGTCTGTCTGTCTGTCTATCTATCTATCTATCTATCTATCCATCTATCTATTGTGATAAAGTACAGTGTACAGGTTTTTTTTCCATGGAGAGAGAGAGAGAGAGAGAGAGAGAGTGTGTGTGCATGTGTGTGTGTGTGTGTGTGTGTGTGTGTGTATGGTGCATGGTTTTTGGATAGGATCGTTTTGCTGAGAGGGGCTGGGTGTATGAAATATATTGAATATGTGATGAGTCTCATTTGTTGCCCACTTAATCCTACTAGGGTTATGGAGAGGCTAGAGCCTATCTCAGCCGACACTGGGTGAAGTCGGGGCACACCCTGAACACCTTGCCAGATCATTGCAGGGCCAACACACACACACACACACACACACACACCATTCACACTCACATCTAGAGTCAATTTGAAACAGCCAGTTAGCCCATGTCTTTGGTCTAGTTCAGAAATCGAACCCAGGACCTTCTTGCTATGAGGTGTGCTAACCACTACACCACCATGCTGATTTTTATTCATTCAGATCTTTAAACCGTTTAGTATAATTTAGATAATGTTTCTCTAGACCAAATGTAGGGGCAGTGGTGGCCTGATGGTAGGGTGCTGGATTACTGATCCCAAGGTCGGGGGTTCAAGCCCCACTATCAGCAGGATGTCACTGCTGTCCCCCCAGTGCAGCTAACTGGGTTATCAAAGGCCGGCCATGTCTCTCACAATCTATAGTGAGAAGCATGTAAAAGAACCATTGCTGATTTTCGTCAAGAGTAGGCTGCATAGCCCAGAGTCGGCTGAGATGGGCGCCAGCTTCCCCAAGACCCTAATTAGGATTAAGCAGTTCAGAAAATGAATGGATGAATAGAGCAAATGTAATTTATACTCTCCACTTTTCACTCTCCACTCATTTTAGGTGAGAGACCTCCAGTATGTTGTTTCAGACCCAGCTGTACATGTTTCAGGCTAAAAATGACAAGTGACTGTACTGACTAGCCTAACCACTGAGCAAATAGAGATCATCTCCCTATTTATGCCATACTATTACACACAACTTTATTTTAAATAAACAAATCCAAACCCACCGCTCTGTTCATTCATAAAAGAGCTCAGCTGTAAATGCTGTTTACCTGGACAGGGATTATGACGCAGCTGTTTTTCATGATGTCACCACTGTTGTTGCTGATGTGTGTCATTTTGTCAACTCATCTTGTCGTGTTGTTGTTTTTTGTTTGTTTGTCTTTTCTTCACAGATCTTATGTTTATAGAAGAACATTTTGAAGATGATGAGGAACCACCTTCACTACTCAGCTTCTATGGTTTTACTGGTAAGCAGTCGGCCTTGCCCTGTGTTTCTACATGCCAGATTACTGCATTATACTGATGATGTGCTGAAATGGTGTGTGTGTCTGTGTGTATGTGCCTCTTTGTCTGACAAATAGTGATTTTAGTGCATGTCTGTGCTCATCTGTCTGTCTGTCTGTCTGTCTGTATGTCTGTCTATTCGTCTATTCTGTATTTACCGCTAAACCCCTGAAAACACTGTATAACACTAGAATACACACAAATAAATTTCTGTCTCAAACATGTCGACCAACTCACCTGTATCATTTGTATCACACCTGTATCAATCAATATGGCCCTGCCATGACCTGGCAAGCTGTTCAGGGTGCACGGCGCCTTCACCCACTGTCAAATGAGAATAGCCCTAGAATTCAGCGGATTGACAAATGAGTGAGAGTCAGTGATTTCATTTGCTGAACCGAGGTTTATCCTTTATTAGGGCCACGAAAAGGCTGGAGCCCATCCCAGCTGAGCCGATTAGCCTAATCTGCTTGTATTTGGACTCTGGAGTACCCAGAGGAAACTGGAGTACCCAGAGGAAACCCACACAAGCACAGGGAGAACATGCAAGCTCCACACAGAAACGCCCTCGGCGAGCACCAGGGCACAAACCCAGAACCTACTTGCTGTGAGGTGGACGTGCTAACCACAGTATTCACTTATTCATTCATTTTCTAAGCCGCTTAGGATTTCTTGATCCTAATTAGGGTCGCTGGGAGGTTGGCACCCATCTCAGCCTCAGCGAAGGTGGGGTACACCCTGAACAGCTCGCCAGACGTTTGCCTGGCCAACACACATACAACCATTCACATTCACTCTCACACCTAGGGGCAATTTGGAACAGCCAAACAGCCTACTGTGCATGTTTTTGGACTGTGGGAGGAAACCGGAGTACCTGGAGGAAACCCACACAAGTGCAGGGATATTTACTAATATCATGGCACCCGGTCCACAGGTCATTGATACTTGCATATAGGAGTAAGCAAATGGTTTCAGTAAGACATTGTTGCTGATTCCATTTTATTTTTCCAAGAGACAACGCTGTCATAACATGTATGTCATGTTTATTTATTACACCTGGTAAGTAAATAGGCTCGATTAACCCTTTTAAAAGTCTTTGGGATGTGTAGGAGAAGATTTTATGGAGTGGTTTGATTTTACCGTCGTCAGTTCAAGCTCCTGGGTGGCACATCAACAAGGTGCATGACTATCAATCTGCAGGTTGATGCCGCAGCCTCTGCGACTGGGAGTCCATGGAAGCTAATTGGATGGCATACGCTCCCATGTCACTTACAGCGATCCCCAGCCAATCCATAGCAATTCATTCTTAAATTCATTTGTACACAAGGGGCGGATAGCGCTTTCCCTACCAGTGTGTTAGGCCACCCCCAAATGCGCATGCCCTGCAGTTCGTAAAGAGGTGCGTATAATCACAGAGGGGGCATGTGCATACTTAAGCCCCTCCCTGGTTGGTGGTGGTTGATGGGTGGGAATTGAATATGACTAAAATTAAGTAAGGAAAAAGGGGGGGTTGGTTTGTCAAAACAATGCCATGGCATTTACACACTATAATCAAGGTTAAACAAAATAGGGTCCAACAAAATATTATAGTGTGTGACTTCTTTTTGGCCGGGCAGTGTATCTGTCTGAGTGTATCCATGTATTGACTCTCTGTCCCCAACACTAAACCATTCTTTCACTGGCTCATTGTATTCCCCTGAGTGTGCAGCACTTGCTCCATTGACACCACAAGGCAGCGTCTATGGTGAACAAACTGAGCTCATGAGCTCATCTCTCTTTATAAATACTTACACACTGTGCTGATAAAGACTTTATACAACTGTGGTAATTCACTGTCACTCAGATGGCTAACATCCTATCAGGATATTATTAAAGGTCAGTTACTGTAACCATTTTCATTTCGGACACCGGTGGAGCACTAAAGTATGACTCCTAATCCAAAAATCTACACAGTTCTTCAGGAAGCTGCTTCCCCACCTCCCTCTGGAATGTTTGGCTTCCTCCTCCCATTTATAGTCTTGCCGCTCTCTGTGTCTACTCTGCTATGATTGGTCACCTAAAAGTTTCAAGATCAGTGCACTGGAAGGAGATCAATCAGAAGGACCTGCACGGCGTGATTCACTAGTGTGTTTCCGGCCGGCTCAAACAGCCCAGAGGGAAAATTTCAACAACATTGCTAACCTTGTTATGTGACACCCTGACATCATCTAACGCTGCTATTCAACACTTTAACAACATTTATAGGACAGAAAAAGTTGCAAAAGCATCACATCTCCCCTTTAAGTAAATTGTATAAAGCGAAAGCCAAGGAGTACTCACTGAGCAAGTTTCCCGAAACTATCAGAGAGCTTTAGGTGTACAGGTGTGGCACACTCCATGTTATACACACAGATGTAAACAGATGAGTCAGAAGTTCAACAGGTGCTCAGAAGCAGACTGGAATTGACCGTAGCTGAGGGGCAAAGTGAGGGTAGCAAAAATATTACCATGTTTGTGTTCGTGTGTGTGTGTAAGATTGTATTATCACTTGAATTGTTTGTACATCCATGTAAGGTTAGAATACTAAGCCCAGTTTGTTTACGTTCGGCTGCAGCTGCTGTGGCCGTGGATGGTGCTGACTGCTCCACATCAGATGGGTCAGGCATATGTTTGTCTGCACTGTCCTGCTGGACATGAGCCATCCACGGTGAGGGGCAGAACAGCCTCAAGTCACACATTTATTCAACTAAATACCTATCCAAAATAATCCAGTATATGTGGTGTGTGTTAGGCGTGCAATGAAGTGGAGGGGCCTGACGCAGTGGTCGAATGCCGGCGTTGTCCACCAGGCACTTTTTCAGACTCCCACAGTCCAGATCAGTGCACTACGCACACACAGTGCATGAGACTGAACCGTCGACTGGTGACACCTGGCACCGTGGAGGTTGATGCAGTGTGTGGAGCCTGTCTGCCTGGGTAAAGAAACTGGAATACATGTATTTACTGAGTATTTATTTGATGCACGTTCCTATAAAAATGACTACATTTAAAATTTGTTAATGGTGATGTATTACCCCAGTCGAAGGTTTGTGATTGGTTTGATTGTGTGCATTGCTGTACATCTAGTGTGTTTGCTTGCTAATGGAATGATTGCTGTCATTCAGGTTTTATCCTGCACCGAGTGGGGGGAGCTCCTCCACCCTGCATTCCTGCATGAGGAGTGAGTGCTTTTGTTATTATTATTCAGCTGCAAATTTACCTCATTTTTATTATTCTTTTTATTATTATTGTTATTATTATTGTTATTGTTATTGTTATTCATTCATTCATCTTCTAAGCTGCTTAATCCTAATTACTGGAAGCCATCTCAGCCTACTCTGGGCGAAGGCAGGGTACACCCT
>JBCNYH010000001.1:79687056-79693088 GCA_039654325.1 Tandanus tandanus
TTACTCAAAATTATGGCATACAAGCCAACCTTTTTCCCCACTAGTGGCAGAAATGGGCTTCTATAAATATAAATAAATATTCTATGATATGATATTAGGTATTGATATTCATTTCCTATACTGTACACTTACAGCATTGAATGCTAACAAAGGGTTCATAATAAGATAGCTACTAATTTAAACATTGCAGTTTATTAAATTACCTGATGTTATCAACACAGCTGGGATGATTGATGTGGTTTGGCAGGGAACCCCTTGCTAAGTCCCAAGCTGTGCAATAATGAGATCAGTGCCTGTTTTTAAAAAAAGATTCCAAGGTCAGCTTCTAAGGAATAAAGGTTACTGATCTGTGACTATTTGCTGCTTCAAAAACGCACTCAGAAAGCCAGTGAGCTGTAAAATCATTATAAAAGATTCTTGACGGTGAATGCAGGGATAATCAGTAGGGTCCAGTAGTCTGAGTAAACAACAACTAATGCACACATGATTAGCTTATTATTTGAGAATATATTATTTAATATTTAAAATACCGGATCTCTTTATTTCTCCATTTCTTCCACAGGTTCCCTGGCTTCCTCCAGTTACGTTCAATGCCCAGGGTCTGTACGCACCATCACCACCTTCATACTATCAATGGTTTGGCTCCTCTTACTGGTCTTGGCTGTTCGCGCTGCAGTCAGAAGAAGTGGCCACAAGTGCTGTTGCCCCTCACCATGAACACAAATAAAACATCCTGTCTCGCGTCTATTCCCTCCTCACCTGGTGAGGGCAGGGTCCACAATGTAGGAAGGTAAGGGAATTGGTGATGTCAGAGCTTGATAGATATCAGACCACTTAACTCATTTAACATTTAGTATTTATCTTTAAATATCAATCAACATCAATATTCCATTAAAATACTACAATTCTTAAAATAAAACCTCCATTTATTTATTATTAAACAATAAATTCCAAAAAAATCAATATTTTTATTAGCTCTTATATGTTAATGTGAAGATCTATAAGGATTTACGTGCCAAAAAAAGAAGGCTCTGGGTCGGCCGGCTACATCATCCGCACATTTTTTCTCGTTTTTGCAATTCCACAAAAAGTGCTAAGCAGATTTCTTTCTGATTTTGCATGCACGTATCCTGCACCATGGAGATGCGCTGAAAAAATGTTTGGTATTCAGAAAATTTATTTCAATAAAAACATGGGGGGAAATGCTTAAAAAATGAATTGCAAAAAATTCATTGTTATGACAACAGTAAACGTGGGTTTACACTTTGGCCACGATGTCCATGATTTCCACAATTTGAGAGAATCGTGATGAGCATCGGGGGTCGTGGGATCGAATACTTGTTCTAATGATTTCAACATGCCTAGCAGGAAAGATTTAACATATTTAAGCATACTCATATCCTATGTAAGACTCGACCTTTAAAGAGATGCTGTTATGGAACACGTTTCGATGTCATACTAAAACTCTTGTAGAAAATTTTCACAATTTCACAATTCATCCAATCACACATCGCTCTCTGTGACACTTTGGTCTGAGCTCCACCCTCTAAACCAGGGGTCTTCAACCCTGTTCTTGTGATTACCTTAAAAGAGGTGTGGTAAATCTTGGCTGGAGAGAAAACCTGCAGGAAGGAAAACCATTCACCACATGCTTAGCAGTGTAAAGGAAGATGAAATCAAAATTTTGTCAAATGTCATAGGGATCCAATTGTTCTATTTCTACAGGGCGGGCATATTCTACTGAAAACATCAGTCTTAGAAAAACTAACCTTGTAGTTAGTAGAGTAGTAAAAGGCCATGGAAAGGTCATTGAAACTTCATGGAAAATTTCTCAGTGAAAATGGGTGGGAACACTGTCTTTAAATAAACTTGTATAAAACTTTAATAAAGAGTTTTCAAGTTATTTGTTAGCTCTAGAACGACAGTAAATTGCTCTGCTCTGCTGGTACTGCTGAAAGACCAGCATACACGTGTGCTCATAGATATCACCTGCCACTGTCATCCTACTGTCATCCTAAAATGTGAAAAATAAACTATATAAATCTTGTTTTAGTTTACTTTTCTTATGTTCTTGTGTAGTATATGTTAAAACAGGCTTAGCAGATGGCCTAGCATTACATCTCTGGGATCAATCAGTGTTATCCACCTCGTCTACGGCTAATAATTGCTAATCGCGTTCCTTATATAATGAGAGGAGATATCCTTAAATACACCTATCAGATCATATTTCTGATCATGACCTTTAATGTCACCAATACATGATTGTTAGGTTCCAGGTGGCTCAGATCCTGGAGGGTGAAAAAGTCTCTGTTGTGACGACCCCAGCAGAGTCCAATGACACCAATTCCATCGACTCTACCAACGTGGAGCCTGCTGAAGAATTATCCCTTCTGGGCGTGTCCTCTTCCACAGGTCCTCACTCCTTGAAGAGCAGAAAGGATGTGAGTGACTGACAGTTCTCTACAGTTTCTCTCTCTCTCTCTGTCTCTCTCTCTCTCTCTCTCTATATATATATATATATATATACATACACACACATATATTCATTCATCTCATTTTTTTGCCAAAGCACTTAATCCTATTAGGGTTGCGGTGAGACTGGAGCCTATCTTAGCTGAATCTGAACAGAGCCGTGGTACACCCTGAACAGCTCACCAATCCACACAGGCTACCACACACACACACAACCATTCATATTCACCCCTTGGGGCAATTTGGAACAGCCAGTTAGCCTAATGTGCATGTCTTTGGACTGTGGAGGAAACCAGAGTTAAAGGAGAAAACCCACACATGCACAGGGAGAACATGCAAATGTACTTGGAGGAAACCCATGCAAGCATGGGGAGAACGTTTAATCTTCACACAGAAACGCCCTTGCCAAGAACCCAGGGCCTTCTTGCTGTAAGGCAGGCATGCTAACCCCTATGCCACTATGCCACCTGTTAAACAAGCTGGCTATGGTTAAAATAATTACAATTACAACATAAAAAACAAGACAGCTTAGTTTTTTAAGAAAACTGGATATGGGGCAGGTAGATGTGACACACTGTCTGTGTCCGTTCATCAGTGCCAGTCTGCTAGTGCTGATTCAGCAAGTCAGGGCTGCCCTCTAGTGTATGAGAGGAATAACTGAACATACTGATATTTTCACTGCATAAAGTAAATCATAAGGGGAAACATTCTTCATTCATTCTCATCATCTCATTCGCCAAACCACTTAATCCTATTAGTAGGGTCACAGGGAGGCTGGGGTACACCCTAAACAGCTCGCCAGACCATCACAGGGCAACACACACACAACCATTCACACTCACACCTAGTGACAATTTGAAATAGCCAATTAGCCTAATATGCATTTCTTTGGACTCTGGGAGGAAACCTGAGTACCCACAGGAAACCCATGCAAGCACGCAGAGAACATGCAAACTCCATACTGAAACACCCGAGCCATGCCCGGGACTCGAACCTATGACCTTCTTGCCACCATGCCGCCCAGGGAAGTGTATGAATACTTCCTAATATGCACGGGAAAGCTCAAGATATTGAGATGATCTGGCTCATTCTGTTCCTTTACTTCATTTCTTTTTTCTTCTTCTTTTGATTAGATGAATGAGTGAATGAAGGAGAAGAAGAAAAAGAAAATCGCATCTTTAGGATTACATCATCATCACCATATCGAGCATGACCTCATCAGTGGGTTCCTGAAGAAGAGTCAAGGCAGAAGCAGGATGGGAAGTGTATGTACCCCTATGGGGAGTAAGCCTTGAATTCTGGAAAAGAGAAATCGAACTTTTTAAGAGTTTTAAAAGCTTTTTTATTACTTTTTAAAAAACATCAACTAAAAAAATTAAAGAGGAGAGACGAGACATGGCAGCCTGATGCTAAATGTAAAATATAACCAAGCATTATGGAAATTGTAGTTTAGATCTTTTTAAATGCCCTATCATGTAGAATGAACCATCCCCCCTTCTTAAACACTCAACATGTTAATAACATCTTCACTAATATTTAATTAATTGTAGACGACTAATATTAATAGTGACGTTTGTAAAGAGTGGGCTGCATTGCCGCCAGCATGTTTCTGCCCTGCGATGGCCTGGCGAGCTGTTCAGGGTGTACTCTGCCCTCGCCCAGAGTCGGCTGGGATGGGCGCCAGCCTCCCCGCAACACTAATTAAGATTAAGTGGTCTATAGGGTCACAGGGAAGCTGGAGCCAGTCAGCTGACTCTGAGCGGAAAGCGTCATACACCCTGATCAGGTCGCCGGTCCATTATAGGACCACTCTACAAATCAGATACAGCCTAATATGCCATAAAAACCTAGATTTCATTGATGTAAATAATTCCTTATATGTAAAGTGAAGAATGTAGACTGGTATTTAGTTATTTTGTATTAGGAGCGTATAAAGCTCTGGACCTGAATGGGTGGCATTCGTTTTTGCTCTCCTTCTTTATATGTCTGATTTGTATGAAGTATATGGTTTAGTTTCTCAGTATATTACAGTCAGTTCCTGCCTTTAATGGTGGAATTGGGTCATGTTTTAAGTATTAAGATCCGAAAGCTTTATGCGTGATGTATTTAGCTGCTCTGCCGTTGAGTATTAGTGTCTGAGCAGTTGGATTTAAATCCTGATCCTTCCACTTATTGTTCAGTAGATCACACAGTGATCATAGTAGGGGTTAAAATTTTTATGGTAGGATAATTGGTCTAAGAATATCATGATTTCACTCACTCATTTGCCAAACCGCTTACACCTAATAGGGTGATCTCAGCCAGCACTGGGCGAAGGCGAGATGCACCCTGAACAGTTCAGCAGACCATTGCAGGGCCGATCATGGTTTCATGGTTTCATGGTTCAACCACTTACAGATGCCCTTACCCATTTTTTATACATATGAGAAATTGAGAGTTAAGGGCCTTGCACAAGGGCCCAATGGTGGCAGCTTGGTGGTACTGAGTCTTGAGCCTCTGTCATTCAGATCAGTAACCCAAAGCCTTAACCACTGAACCTCCGCTGCCCCACACCATTAAAAAAAAGTGCAAGTTATTTAATAAAATCTTATTTATTTATCTCATGGTTAAAAAGCTAAAAGAAACAGTGGTTTTAAGGAGGCACAGCCGAGACCCAAACGTCTCCACTGGAATAAGGAACGTCTTCTACTTTATCCTTTATTAGGGTCACAAGGAAACCATATACCATTTGCATATACCATGTATAACAGCCCTGATCAACTTGAGAAACAGAAATGCATTGCGTTGCCATCCTCCTCCCCGGTCTAACAGTACCATAACATACTTAATTAGCTGAATAAGGTGTGGAAGATCAGGAAAAAAAGCTAAACTGCACAGCACTATGGCTCTTTCATCCTGTTCTATCCTCTTCTTCCTCCACTTGATTATATTACCTTATAGTTCGGAGCCCATGAGGAAACTCCCTGTTTATTTAAATAGGGTTTGCTCTTAAGAGAAAGACGGAACTTCAGTGCCTTTCCAGTGCTAACTTGCTAACTTAAATCGTTATCTTAAATTAACCGTGAGAACAATATCTTATAATCTACTACTTAACCTTATACCCATGCTAATCCAATCAGTTAAGACTATGTTATTTCTGAGATTCTATTAGCATACATTGTAAACATATTACACTCTCTGTTAAAAGAATGCTAATGTAGCAACTGCTTTACAATAATAATAATAATAATAATAATATGGTATTTGTTGAAAAGAACAGTATGTCATGACACAAATCTAATCCAGTGTTAAACTTTTGTTTTCAACTATAGAGGGTATTAATGGCCCATCAGACCACTGTGATATCCCACAGTGCATCATTAAAGCTACCTCCCTGTGTAGTTATGATTTATACTTACTATACGTACAAATGTTTAATTGATTTTTTTTTCATCTTTGCACAATTTAGCAAAAGGCCACTGCATGAGTGAGCATTTACACTGAAACAATGGCCACTTGGGGATTAAGTTATGAAGTGAAGATACTGGTATTTACGGGAGCCCTTAGAGGACATGCATTCA
>JBCNYH010000001.1:79693130-79705835 GCA_039654325.1 Tandanus tandanus
ATTTCCTTAATTTTCCTGTAATAATGAGTTGATTTCATTTCTTCTCCAGTGATCTCGAGTTATTTATTTCACCAGTAATGGCAAGGAATAAAGCCATTTCAGCCTATGTCAGAACTTGATTGAAGAGAATGGTGACAAAAGGGTGACCGATATTCTCCTGCTCCTCTTACGCTTACTCATCTCACTCATTTGCTAAGCCGCTTAATCCTGCTAGGATCATGAGGAGGATGGAGCCCATCTCAGCCGACACTGGGTAAATGTGGGGTACACATTAAATAACTTGCTAGACCATCACAGGGCCAACACACAACTATTCACACTCGCATTCACACTTTATGGGCAATCCGGAACAGCCAATTAGCCTAGTGAGCATGTCTTTGGCCTGTGGGAGGAAACCGGAGTACATGTAGGGAAACCCACGGAAGCACAGAAAGAACATGCAATCTCCACACAGAAACACCCAAGTGCGGGACCCAAACCCTGGGCCTTCTTCCTGTAAGGCAGACGTGCTAACCACTACCTCACCGTGCCACCTCCTCTGACATTGCTATACTAAATGATGTTGCGATAATTAACCTAATGTTATTGGCTACACTATTGTTTTATTTTCTCAAGTTCTCATATTGGGTGGCACGGTGTTGTAGTGGTTAGCACGTCCGCCTCACAGCAAGAAGGTCCTGGCTTGGGCGTTTCTGTGTGGAGTTTTCATGTTCTCCCCATGCTTGTGTGGGTTTCCTCCATGTACCGCAGTTTCTCTCTACAGTCCAAAGACCTGCACATTCGACTAATTGGCTGTTCCAAATTGCCCCTAATTGTGAGTGTAAGCGTGAATCATTGTGTTTGTGTTGCTCTGCGATGGTCTAGCGAGCTGTTCAGGGTGTGACCCACCTTTGCTCAGTGTCAGCTGAGATAGGGTCCAACCTCCCCGTGACCCTAATCGGAAGTAGTCTGGCAAATGAGCGAGAGATAAGTAAATATTATAATTATTATATTATCATGAGAAAGCAACATTTTTTTATCTGAAGATCTTGAGAAAATGATCCCGTTAAGCCAGGAAAGCTACATTACTTATTCCAAGATGAAGAACAAACGAAAAAAATGTATGAATGCATGTCCTGTAGGGGCTTCCGTTGGTACTACACCTAAAATGCGCACAAGCACACACGTGCAGGCCTCTGCTCAGACACAAAGTCAAGAAAGAGATGATGAAAATAAATGAACTTGATTGGTTCTAGTGTACGACAGATATCATCGCTCCTGTATTTATTATAACATTCACTGGGACCTACAATGTGAAAAAAATAATACTATTATAATATAAATTGCAGTGGTATTCAAACTTTGAACATGTTTCACATTTGTATCTTGTTAATGTTTTCCTTCTTTTATTTTGATGCTTATTTTTTTAATCATTATTTTGGCAGATAAGGCTACAAGCAGAACTGTAACTGCCGTATGTATATGCACATTTTATAAAGAGTAGAGAATATATACACATATTATCATTCAGCCCTGAAAAAACAGTATTTGTTACATTTTTTAGGATGTGAAAGGACTCTGCAGGTTCTACCATACCCAGGCTGATATAAAGAGAAAGGAAAGAAAAGTTTCTCTGCATTATTGAAACCTTTTTGACTTTGATATTTGTACTCTTTAAATAAAAGACGGAGAGTGAAAATTTTAAAAATGTGTGACTTTCTGTATTTCTGAAGTCAACATATAAGCATGTTAGCATATAAGCATATTAGCATAATGATTCACATTAGGAAACAACAAAAGATATGATAATGGCTCTAAAAAATGAATGTAAAAACATTAAGTACTGTAAGTAATATTTTACGAACACAAAATAATATATACATGTCTCCCTTTTTCCCCTCTGTCCATTAACACATAACTACCAAACATATAATGTATACAATACAGTATTACATCTGCATGTTGGCTTTTTTTATAATGCAAGTATGATGCAGAGATGATGCTACCACCCAGAAGATGTCTATTTCTCAATAACAGGAAATCCCCAAGTGTTTAAGTCCTTGAATAACACAGCTGTGAAATATCCGCAATACAACATGGGTCCAGCTATTACTAACATCAACAACTCTAAACAACCGTTCTTTTATGAGCCTGTTTTATTCTGCATACCAGTCATTTTTTTTCATAGTTAGTCTTTTTCTCTCGGTTCTGAAAAGTTTCTTGTGCTTGACAAAATTAAAAGAACAGATTACATGTGACTACAAGTTACAAATAGATGCAAAAATGAAAAATAAACATCACATTATGGAAAACCGATATATATATATATGTCAACATAGCAATAAATCAAGAGATGGCTCTATGTTCCAAAAAGTTTTACAATGGAGACAGAATTCAGTTGTTCTGGGTTTTAAATTCCCAGCATCAGCTCCCTAGCTCAGATCCAGCATATTTCCACCATTAAACTCCTAAAACTTCACTGCATTGTTTGATCTATTGTCTATCATGACATACTGTTCAATGTCGTATTCGTTTTCTGTTTTGGGATCTGATTGGGAGGTGCTCTTATCTTCCACAGATCTTTTTCCCTTTTTCATTGTCTTAGATAAACTACGTCGGAAACCCTGGCCAACCATGAAGTAGAGTATGGGGTCAATGCAGCAGTTGATACTCGATAAGGGTCTTGTGACCTTGTACGCCATCCTAGAATCCTCCAGAAATTTGCAGTCTATTAAGTGACGAGAGAAATAGTAGGGAGTTTTCGAGAAGTGGTAGGGCACAAAACAGATTATGAAGACCAGCATTACGATGACAATAATCTTTACAGACTTTAGCCTGGAGCGATGAGATGTTGCACTTCCTACCGAGTTTGGTTGTATGAGTTTATGTACCATCAGGCTGTTGCAAACGATGACTGAAATCAAAGGAATAAGAAACAAAATGACTGTGATGACTGAGCTATAGGGCAGGAAGTAGATAAAGAGGCTCGGAATTGTGGTGTCTGTGCAGACATTTCTCTGGAGTCGGGAAAAGTAGAGCACTGGTGCCAAAAAGCTTAGGGCAACTACCCAGACAATGACTGAGATGTAACGGGCACGGCGGACATTAACCCAGCCCATTGATCGCACCGGGTGACAAACAACTATGTATCGATGAACGGTGATACAGCAGAGGAAGAGGATGCTACCATAGAGATTGGTATGGAAGAGAAAGCGTACAATTTTGCAGAACACTTCCATGAAAGGCCAGTATTTCCCATGTACATGATAATAGATCAGAAAGGGTAGCGTGAGGATATAGAGTGTGTCACACACAGTCAGATTGATCATATAGATGGTGTTGGAGCTCCACTTCTTGATCCGAAAAAAGATGGCATACATGCAAATGAGGTTGAGCGGCAGGCCGACCACCAGCACGAAACCGTAGGTGACTGGAAGCAGGATGTCGTTCATATCCTTGGTAATGTTGCAAATGGCAAAAGAATTTCTGGATGCATTGGCCATCTTTATTTAGAAAGGTCTAAAAAAGTAGAGAAAATAAAGAAACAGGTAATATACACATCATAGACTGCTGTGAAACAAACACTTTAATGTGTACATTGGTTTGAGAAAGTTTTTACCCCCTTGGTGTTTTGCCTTTTTTTTTTGCCTTACAATCTAAAAAAAATTGATATTTTGAGGGTTATCAGTTGATTTACCCAACATGGCAACAATGTTGAAGGTGCAAGATTAGGGTGGCCAATTTTTATATGTAAAAAAAATGTACATTTTTTTTTTTTCGCTCACCCTCTTATTTTAGGAGGTTTGATGAAAAAATAACTCAGTAAAAATTTCAGGCCTATAAAATAAGTCTGAGTGGTCCTCCAGAGCCCTTCAATTTTGCACATTTTTACAGAAATTTGGCGATATTTTAATTTTCCAGAACTTTATTTCTGGATCAATAATCCATTTAATGTCTAATCAGACCATGTAAATTAATAATACAATATGTTTTAATATATATAAAGTGTAGTTTTATCCATGATGGCATGTTTTATTGAAAAATTTCATCATTACGTACTTGTAATTATCATTTATAAATAACATCCAAAATGCGAACTTACACCATATTTCAATAATTTCATGCAAAAGCAACATGTTTTGAAAAGGCTTGTTTTAGTCTCTATACAATAAATATATTGCTGTGAAAAGCCTGATCTGTATTGGATATATATCTCAAGAGATAGAAATATTGAAGCTGGCCACATTTTGAGACTATGGACTCGTTTGGAGCGACTAATAACAGGCAAGGTATGCTGTGAGCAAAGCTCCATCCCCGCATGCACAAGTTATAGTTACTAATATAGTAGTTCAGAAACACTGTCTACCAGTAACAGACACAATCTGATGCATGAAAGGATTCACCCAATCCTCACATAATCTGCAACAAAAGGACGATTTCTGGATGCATCATGCAGGTTAGGTTAATTTTGTATGGGTGTTTATTGTTTAATACACACAATCGTACACTACTTTGTCGCATGAAATAACTGAAATATGGTGTAAGTTCGCATTTTAGATGTTATTTATGAATAATAATTACAAGTACATACTGATTAAATTTTTTAATAAAACATGCCATGATGAATGAAACTACACTTTATATATATTAAAACATATTGTATTATTAATTTACATGGTCTGATTAGATGATAAACGGATTATTGATCCAGAAAATAAGGTTTTGGAAAATTGAAATATCGCCAAATTTCGGTAAAAAGGTGCAAAATTGAAGGGCTCTGGGGGACCACTCAGACTTATTTTATAGGCCTAAAATTTTTACTGGGTTATGTTCTCATCAAACCTCCTAAAATAAGAGTGTGTGCAATAGAGGAAAAAATAATAATTGGGGCCACCCTATGCAAGATATTTATGTGTGCAAAGCTATCAAGAAGAAGTACAAAAAAACACCCCAGAAAACCTGAGCATGCATATTCATCCCCCAAAGCCAGTACTTTTAGAGCTATCTATTGCAGCAATAACAGCTGCAAGTCTCAACAACAGCTGCAAGTCTCAGGTAAGTATCTAAAAGCTTGGCACATCTCATCACTGGGATTTTTGAAATTCATTCAAATAAAACTGCTCGAGTGCCTTCGCGAATTTCTCTTCCTCAAGAATTTTCCTGTATTGAGCATTATCGATCCTTAATGTCCAGTTTCTCAGTTCCTGCCAATGAAAAACGTCCCCACATCATGATACTCCACCACTATGCTTCACTGTGGGGATTGTGTTCTTGGGGTGATGAGAGGTGCCGGGTTTATGCCAGACCTAGCTTATTTCTTGATGAACAAAAAGTAAAGTTTAGTCTCATCTGAATTTGTGGTTTGATGAGGTTTGTTGTGGTGCCATATTCTTTCCATTTTATTATGATGGATTATACTTCTGAACTTTGTTCCAACTGAGGCCTTTTAGAAGAGGTGTGTACATACTGAGATCATGTAACACTTAGATTGCATATAGGTGGACCTTATTTAACTTCTGAAGGTAATGGATTGCACCAATAAAAATAAAAATGACTAAAAAATGTAAATAAAATAAAACCAAATTTTTAAAAACTTCACCGATTCGGACTATGTTACTTGGGTCCATTAAACATAACATACAATTTAAAAAATCACTTTGAATTACAAGTTGCTAGGCAATAAAATCCAAATAATGCCAAGAGGGTAAATACTTTTGCAAGCCACTGTAGTTTAATCTGGTTGTGTTAATGAATGAAAATCAGCTCACTGATAAAACAGTTCAGAGATCAACATTTACAATGCTGTGTTCTACAGGACCTAACATTTGCATAGTTTTTCTCCACTATCACATTTAAAGCACTTTATTTCTAATGGCTATTTAGGTTACTTTGGAAACCTTTAAGCAAGAAAATGGCAGATAGACACTGTTGTGACACTTTAACACCCTTTAAGACCTGCAGGGACCCTTTAAGACCTGAGGCTAGCTGGCCAGATTTTTTGATGTCTTAAAGGATGAAAGCTCGGTAGTAAAATATTTGCTACAGAACCTAGTACGCTAATAAAAATCAGCCTAAAGTGATGGGAACACAGGTCCAGGCATGAAGTTTCGGTCTCTTATTTGCTTATGTTATATAAACAAGTTTCTTTGTTTTTCCGTTGAAGATGATGCAATGGTGCCTGGCTCATATTTGCACTAAGACCAACCCAAACTTTTTGTAAGCTTTTCTATAAACAGAAAATTCTTATAGAAGTTACACACACATACACACATATACACTCAGAACCTCCACATGACTTTTTTTTAACCCATCCAGCATTAGTATAAAAGTACAGAAACTTGGTAAAATGTTATTGTAATGTCTTCAAGTTTATCAGATTCTAATGTTTACTGACTTCATTTGATGGTTCAAAAGTACAAAAATAAAGCACAAATATCAGACATGAATGATACTCACATCAATAAATCCAAGCATAAAATAATTCTATATTTCTCTTTGTCTTTCCTTCTCTGTCTCTCTTTTTGCTGTCTCTCTCAGCTTTTCTCTGTGTGCTTTTATCACTCAGCTTCAGGCTGAATTATTTCCCAATGTAGGCGTTTCTGTTCAGTGGGCATGTTCCAGCTTATTCTCAACTAGCACAAACATGCAGGAATTCAACTTACATGAACTTCGAAAATCTTAATAAAAATCAATAAAATTTTATCTTCTACTATACTTATGATTAGGTTTTTTGATTTTATGGGTATTGTGGGAAGTCCCACTTTTAAAGGAGCTTCCAAACAGAGCACCATAGTGTTGTGGGAAAAAGTGTCCATTTCACGATGCAAGCAATCCAAATTCATTTTTCAGGTGTTTATTTAGCCTTTATGAAAAGAAAAGCATGCAATCGTTCACACAAAGGAAATTGTTCCGAGAATGGACCTTGGACACTGTCTACCAGCTCTGCATTGGCTTATATAGTGCTCATTCCATTCTGATTGGTCCCTCGGGCTCTGTTTCCGAGAAATGAAAGGATGACATCACATATGTCAGTTCTGATTGGTACATTGAGACCCTCTTGTTAACTATGGCTTTTTCCGAGAAATGACATCATATGTCAAGGTCCTTGGAACAGAGTGGAATGGCCGAAATAAAAATAATCTTACACTCACTTCAGTGAATAAACTACTCATACAATAGTCACAGAAATCATCCAATAATTAAATAGTACAGTAAATCATACAATTGCTCTTCTATAGGTATAATCAATAACAATCTAAATAGAATGGATGTCAGGTGTCCATCCGGTGTCCACCACAGGAAACCCAATAGGGCTGCCATGTCACTGAGTTGATGCTTGGCTGTTACTGTATCGCTGACTTGCATGACAATAGGCAGCAATAAAAACAATGTGATTTTATTAACAATGGACCTGAAACCCAAAAAATAGAGGATCATACACCACTGCTCAGACTTGTGCAAAAAAAAAAAAAACCCACACACAATCTAATTCAGGTAGGCAGACAGACTTGCAGGTAAATAAATGTTCATGGAGTAAACCCTGAAATTAGAAGCTTAACAAAACATGAACTTGTTAAACGGATAATTAAACCAACAAGACAGGCGATACAACTGAAAGCAGAAATCAGGTAATGAGAGAAAAGGTGGTGAAAAATAAACCCCGAGCTTGGGCAACTATCAATAGAGACATTTATCAAGAGCTCCAGTTTTAGGCAGCACTTAAGTACATATATTATCAATATGTCAACATCTAAAATATATTTTATTTTCCAGTATTTCACTCTATTGTAATGGCCTTGTCATTTTTAAACAAATACTTAATTTACCATTCAGATAACTGAAGTATAACTGAAGTATTATGCTACAAACACTGACCCTTCATTGTACATATTATAGTATTTCTGAAATAATTTAAACTACTGCTTTAATTAACATGAATTATTTTGGGGAGTCAGATGAATGTCATCTTATTCTCTAAACTGCTTTATCCTTTATTAGGGTCACAGGGAGATTAGAGCCCATCCCAGCTGACTCCGAGTGAAGGCAGGGTACACCCTGAACAGCTGTCCATATATATTCACATATATAACCATTCACGTTCATATTCAGACCTTATAGCAATTTGGAATACCCAATATCTTTGGACTGTTGAAGGAAACCTGAGTACCCGGAAGAAACCCACACAAGCATGAGAAGAACATGCAAACTCCATACAGGGCTCAACCCAGGACCTTTTGCTGTGAGGCAGTAATGCTCACCACTACACCACTGTGCCTCCCCTCAAGTGAATGTGTAAACCATTCATTATCTGTGACTGGATAAAAGACTGGATAGTTGGGCCTGTATCTGCTCATAGGAACTTTCTAAGCCATACAATTCACAGAGCTGGGCTGTATGTAAAATAGGCAGAGAAAAATTAAAAAACTTGCTTAAAGCTCATCAAAAGGCATATGGGAGACTTCACAAACATATGGAAGCAAGTCCTCTGGTCGGATGACACTACAAGTTAACTTTTTGGCCATTAAGGAAAAATGCTATGTCAGGCACAAAGCCAGCACTTGTCATCACCACAAGAACACTGTCCCCACAGTGAAGCATGGTGGTGGCAGCAACATGCTGTGGGGATGTTTTTTAGTGGCAGGGACTGAGAAATAGTTAAAATTGAAGAAAATGATGGCTGGTGCTAAAATATGGGCAAATTCTTGAGGAAGGAAAATTCGTAAAGCAGCTGAAGCAGTTTTAATTTGAAGAATGAGCAAAAAATCCCAGTGACTAGATGCACCAAGCTCATAGAGACATAAGAGACTTGCAGCTGTAATGGCTGCAAAAAGTGCTGACTTTGGGGGGTGGAGGGTGAACAGTTATGCACAGTCAAATTTCCAGGGTTTTTTTTTTTTGTACTCTTTTTTTTTTTTTTTTTTTATCCGTGCCAATCTCTTGTTTGCTTTACAATAACAAATATTTTGTATCTTCAAAGTTGTTGGCGTGGTGTGTTAATTGACTCTTAAAAAGTTCCCAAATGTTTATTTTAATTCCAGGTTGTAACGCAAAAAAATAGAAAAACATCCCAAGGGGCCGAATACTTTTGCAAGCCTCTGTATGTTGTCAAAGTCAGCTGTAATACATTTCCCCAGCATATCCCAGAGGCAGTATTTATTAAGGCATTGGAAGACTGAGGAAGCACCAAAGAGCCCTTACAGCATTATTATTTATTCATAGTGCCCCCTAGTGGTGCTAAAGTTGGTTTTCCACTCATCACCAGGGCAGATGAAGACTCGACTTAAAAAAAAAACCCCCAAAAAAAACCATAACACAGGCACCGCAAAGAGTGGCAGAATTCCAGCAGCTCAGTGTGTGACTCACATCCCCCCAGGCCGCCCCATAAGCCCCCCCGAACCCCCAGATCTCCAGTACAACTCGGAGTACTGCCACGTGCAGAAGTTTGCAGATGACACTGCTATTGTGGGATGTATCACGAGTGAACAGGAAGAGGAGTACAGAAAAGTAGTCCAGGACTTTGTTTTATGTTGTGACTCCAACCACCTTTATCTCAACACCACAAAAATAAAGGAGATGGTGGTGGACTTCAGAAGACCCAGGCCTCACCCTAAGCCGATGACAATCAGAGGGGAATGTGTGGAGATTGTACTGACGTACAAATACCTGGGTGTGGAGCTGGATGACAAACTGGACTGGACTGCCAACACTGATTCTCTGTGCAGGAAAGGACAGAGCCGTCTGTACTTCCTCAGAAGGCTAGCATCCTTCAACATCTGCAAAAAACTGCAGCAGATGTTTTACCAGACCGTTGTGGTGAGCGCCCTCCAATACCTTAAGCTGTACACGCATGTTTACACTGGACTTTTTAAATCATCTGCACTAGACTGAAAATTTGCCATGTTTACACTGGACTCTTTAAGTCATTTGCATTAGACTACCAATTTGCATTATAACAGTATTACCTGCTATTCTTATTCTTTTCACTTTCACTTTTTACTATGTCCACCTTAAGTTATTATTTACCCCCAATTAGATACTGACTTATATACCCACAATTCTTATACTTTTATACTATCTACACTAGTGTCTACATTAAGTTCTTTAAATGTTTTATCTTTACTATATTTACCTCTAACTTAAGTTTTTTTTTGTATAGCATAAGTTTGTGCTGTTTACTGTAAGTACTGCTGCTAACTGTGAATTTCCCTCCGGGATGAATAACCTACCTACCTGCCTATCTACCGACCCACCCACCCACCTATCTAGACTGTTCCTCTTCCTATATTGAAGAAGCCCAGCATAGCGATTTTCCAATGAGCAGCACAATGAGCTGAATCACGTTATCTCAATCCATGAGCCCCTTGTGTTAAACAAAGTATAACAAGCAATGAAGCAAGTGATCTCAACATGAATGGCATTGCCATCATATTTATCTGGGCATACTACAGCAAAGTGAGTAAAGGAAGTCTGAGGCATGATGGGCGCAGACGAAATCCAAGTTTTAGCATGCGTGTGCATGACGTGAACAAGAATCTGGAGATGTACTTTGATGGCTCCTAGCCACAGATGGTGTTCTCTGACAGCACAACCCTGATTTCTTAATGCTTGTAAGTGGGCCGCATCCGTGTTGTGGCGAAGTATTCTGTCACGACTGACTTGTCTCTCAGGAAGGCATGGATGTGATATTCAGATTAAAAGGTTAATAACCAGGCAGATTAATATAAAACATGGTTCATAGGCAGAAGGTGAGAGGCAGAAATAAGTCAGTTGATCAGGCGAACAACACAACAGAGATAATCCAAATATGAGAATAAATAGAGAATTTTATGTATGGCTTTACTTTCAGCTGTATAAAAAAACAGTACTGTTGGTTCTGCCGTACCCAGACTGATTTAAAGAGAATGAAAAGAAAACTTTCTCTGCATCATTGTTGCTTTTTATTTATTCTCATTATACCAAAAAGGAATTAAAAATGAATAAAAATGTACAATAAAAATTGGAGTGCATATTATTACAATGCTTCATTTGAAATATAATTACATTTATTTCAAAGGATTCACACAGTATATCATTTGCATTAGCTGATATCTGAGATTTGATATTTGAAAAAGATCTGACAGCAAAAATTGCAGCAAATAATCTCTTATAAACATAAAAAATACATGACAATTTTTTAGTTTTCTGTCCATTAACACCTTGACTGATTCACTCACTCACTCACTCACTCACTCACTCACTAACTTATTTGTCCAACCGCTTAATCCTACTAGGGTCACGCAGAGGCTGGAGCCTATCTCAGAAGTCACTGGGCGAAAGCAGGGTACACCCTAACAACTCGCCAAGTTATTGCAGGGCAACACACACACGAATATTCACACACCTGGGGGCAATTTGGAACAGCCAATTAGTCTAATGTGCATGTCTCTCAACTGTGGGAGGAAACCCACACAGGTAAGGGGAGAACATGTAAACTCCACACAGTAATGCCCTTGCTGAGCTTTATGACTCAAACTCAGAACTTTCTTGCTGTGAGGCAGATATGCTAACCACTATGCCATCATGCTGCCCTGTCCAATAACATATAACATCTAAACATATAATGTGTGCAATATATTATTATATTTGTATATGCACTTGGTTTTATAAGGTAAGTACCAGTAAGACACCTTGAGATTTGTTGTTATGGAAAAATAATCAGTGATGAGGTGCCGAGATATTGCCTGATGTGAAGCAGAGTTAATGCTACCACCTAGAAGTTGATTATTTTCCAGTAACATACTCAAGTGTTTATAACACAGCTGTGATCTACTATACAACATAGGTCCAGCTATTACTAGCATTAGCAACTGTAAACAATCGTTCTCTCATGAGCCTGTTTTTTTTTTGGGGGGGGTTGTATTTTTTTTGCTTTTTTTTTTCAGCCTTTTTTTTATAGTCTTTTTGTCACTCACTCACTCAGGGAGGCTAAAGCCTATTTCAGCCGACACTGGGCGAAGGTGGGTACACCCTGAACAGCATGCCAGACCATCACATGGCTAACAATACACACACAAAAACATTCACACTCACACCTAGGGGCGATTTGGAAGAGCCAATTAGCCTAACATGAACGTGTGGAGAGAAGAAACTTCACACAGAAACGCCCGCGCTAAGCCCGGGACTGGATCCCAGGACCTTCTTGCTGTGAGGCAGATGTGCTAACAACTACACCACCATGCTGCCTGTCTTTTTCTCTCCATTCTAAAAATGCTCTTGTGCTTGAAAGAACAGCTTTACATGTGCTTACAAATTACAAATCCCTGTAACTTGTGAATCAATCCAAAAATGTAAAATAAATATCACATCATGGAAATCTTATAAAAATTATCATAACAATAAATCAACTCCATATCAACAACTACATAATAAATCCTAATAAAGTGTTACAGTGGTTACAATTTCTGACATCAAATACTGTCCAGACAAAAGCATAGTGGCATTATATCATATAACACACACACACACACACACACACACACACACACACACAAAAAGTTGCACACATGAATATGTTGTTGTTCTGCCTTTAGCCTTGCTTACAGCACATACTCATCATGCCATTGTTTCAACAAACTTAAGCAACATAACATTTATTTCCATCCAGTGTTGAGTTCATTTTTCACCGACGTCTTGAATTGATGAGGGGAAAACTGAACCACTCCATAAAGTCTTCTCCAGCACATCCCG
>JBCNYH010000001.1:79718049-79729882 GCA_039654325.1 Tandanus tandanus
TAAGAAAGAACACCAGGTTTTCTTGTGTGTGTGTGTGTGTGTGTGTGTGTGTGTGTGTCTCTGTATTTTTCTCTTTCTATAGCCCCCCCCCCCCCACTCTCTCTCTATGAGTTTCTACTGTCTCTTTTAGTGTACCTTTGCAGAACCTTCTGCAAAATGAATAAAACTAATGACATTATAATTCGTGAATCAAAGGAAGGTGAGATTGGAGCTTCTATGGCTTTAAATAACACACACACACACACACACACACACACACACACACACACACACACACACACACACACACACAAGCAGTTTAAACATACTATGACCCAGCCGCCATCATGCGGATCAAAGAGTATGGATGACCCCTGGCCCCTTTTAGGGCCCATGCAAAGGTCCATATCTATTAAATGGTATCCAGGATGGAGCAGGTGTGGACTAGGGGCCCAATTTGGAATTGATTCACCTTGTTCATAATTTCTAATAGCTGGCCTGACTAATTATTTTGGGTGTAAAACTACCGCTTATAATAATTGTAAAGTATATTTATGAACGGACTGGTTTATGTGCTTGTTTATTCAGGTCTGAATCACTTGTTCATGTCAAATGTTTGGAACGTTACATGAAATACCTGTTTGCTTTAAATGCCTCCAAACCTTATTTAATTCATAAGAACTTGTCCAAAAGAGCTGCAGCAAATAATAAGTTTTCCACTGTACTGTGTTTAAGCTTAAAGTTTTCTTTACCTTGGCATGAAATCAAAGTTTAAAGACATAATGTCATCATTTTCACTAAGCAAATTAATCTCAGTATTCTCTTAATCTGTAGAGTGGCACAGTTCTGGGTTTAAGTCCCAGGCTCGGGCGTTTCTGTGTGGAGTTTGCATGCTCCACACGTGGGCGTGCGTAGGTTTCCGGTTACTCCGGCTTCCTCCCACAGTCAAAGACATGCACATTAGTAGAAGGTGGTGTTATTATGCAAAAGTCAATTTGTCATAGCAGTACCCATCTAAAAATATGTAGAGGGTCAATCTGAATAAGGAAATGTCAAGGTTTTGTCAAATGACCAATGCTAACCCCCCTGTACATACCTTCTGAAGAGAAGTCATTTTTACGCATTTCGAAAGAATCACTATTTTGTTGTGTTGAGTGGGATTTCTGTACTTTTTCAGATATAATTATCAACCTGATCTTAATAAATATAGCCAGCAATGTCATGTTGTATCAGATGCTTCTTCTTTTGCAAGATTGGTGTTGGTGGACAGCGAAACAAGGCATTTATATGCATATTTTAGCCTAAATATGAAAACATATATACTTATTTAAAGTGGCAGTTATGCACTAACACTGGTAATAGTAACAGGTCTATGTTTGCAGGTGAATAATGGCTGCTATCTATGTGCAAAGATGTAATTCATAATATATCATATGTATTTCCTGAGGCCCAAGCAAGCTGGTCAAGCACAGCGATCAAGAGATGCAGCAGCTCAGTTAGTAGCAGACCTGCTTCAGGAGCACTGGCTTTTCTGTGGCCCTTACACTATCCACACAAGGCACATCAAGAAACATATTTTGTACATACTTTATGGTGACTTTGTCAATCTTATTCAGACACGAAAAACCCGCCAAAATGACAATTTCTTCAAGAAAGCTGCCGCTGAAGAGCTGAAGAGTTGTTTGATATTTTCTGTCAGGATCCAGTAATTCGAAAGCAGCTTGAACTCAGACGCGGAGTGAAGATGAGTGATATGGAATGGGCTTTCCTCGCTGATCGGAGGAACCAGAGAAAGATGTTCTGTGAAGACTTTGTTGACCGAAGATGGGGGAAAACAATGGCGCGCAGGAATAGAGATCTAGAAACACCAATGCACAACCTTGCAGCAGAACGCAGTGTTGGCTATGCCTATGAACTCTCAAGAAGAGGAGCAAAACAGCCAGGCAGTGCTTCTGCGTCACAAGTGAAGGCAACATCTACTGATCTCACTGATGGAAGAGAGCCAGGATCATTTTGATGCTATGGTAGTGTTGTCAGGAAAGGAGGAAGGATTCCAGAAATGATGCTCGACTGGAACAAAAAGTAGGAAGAGCTAAAGAAACAAGGGTTGCAGGACGAGGAGATTGCAAATATTGCAGTTGATCATCGCAGAAACAAGGATCTGGATGCGCTGAAGAGTTTGGGAGGCCCATTCACATCTACTCCTGCCATAGATGAGCACATAACCCGTGATTTTGATGAAGACACCAAGCTCAGACGCCTTTACCTTGAGGTCGTGCTCACATCTCTTTCACTGCCAAAAACCAGTGATCTCTTCCGCCTCATGAAGGATCATGAGAAGCTGTCAATCAAAACTAATGCTGTAAATTTTAAACTGTATTTGAGCAATACCACTTCCTGTGCACAGGTCACCCTGGATGACTTTAATGTGGCAATGAATACAACACTGGATCAGTACAGCTGACGGAAAGTGCATGTGTTACCCATGTGATTCTCTTATTACTCACTTTTAAACCATTTTCAAATATTTCAGCACAGTGTGTTTTTAACACTTTTACGTTGATTGCTTATATATGTATAAATCTCAGTTAATATAGTTTGTATGATTTAACTAATAATCATGATTGAATTTTTAATTTTATTCATAGTCAATTGTTAGATTTTATAGGAAAATGATATTTTTGGGGGGTCCTAGCTTCAAGGGGTATCTACAGGGGGGTACCTTTGAGTAAATGCATTATCTTTGGTGTTTTCCCACTCAGATAGACCAGGTACATATTTTAGAATGGTCTCTTCCCGAGGTGCGACTTTGAGTGAGAATGGTTATTTGTTTGTGTGTGTGTGTGTGTGTGTGTGTGTGTGTGTGTGTGTGTGTGTGTGTGTGTGCTCCCTGCGATGATCTGGTGCATGGTTCATGTCTCGAAAATAATCAAACGACAGATCATTTTTGTTTTCCATATAATACATGAAACATATAATGACGTGCTAGCACCCAGATCTCCGCAGCCCGGCTAGCTCAGTCGGTAGAGCATGAGACTCTTAATCTCAGGGTCGTGGGTTCGAGCCCCACGTTGGGCGATAATTTTTTTTATTTTTTTTTATTTTTTTTAAAAATATAAATATGGAGGTAGATTATATATATATATATTATTAATAGTAATGCTAACTTCTGTTCTGTGAAAACAAAAAAAAAGGTCTTTAGGGTTTTTTTCCCTTTTCTTTCCTTTTTCAAGTTTTGCAAAATGGGCAAAATTGCCGTAGTGGTGGTGTAGTGGTCCAAAAATAAGGCCCTGATAGTTCGGGTCCCGGGCTCACCGAGGGAGAGCATTCCTGTATGGAGTTTGCACGTTCTCCCTGTGCATGGATGAGCTTCCTCGGGGTACTCTGGTTTCCTCCTACAGTCCAGAGACATGCACAGCCAGCTAATTGGCTGTTCTAAATTGCCCCAGGTGTGAGTGTGAGTGAGTGAGTGTGTGTGAATGGTTTATATATATATATATATATATATATATATATATATATTCAGGGTGTACCCCGTCTTCGCCCTGTGTCGGCTGACATAGGCTCCAGCCTCCACGTGACCCTAATAGGATCTTCAGCAAATGAATGAAATGAGAGTGAAAGTGTGAGGAGTAACAGCTGCGGATGTCCACCAGGAGGGGCTGTGGTCAGGTTGGTGTTTTTTTGTTTATCTGCACCACTCCATGCACTCAGTCCTTCCTGTGTGTGTCGCTCTTGTGTCTCGTATTCAGTGGGAAGCCTGCAGTGTGTTTTTTTTCTTCTCCAGACCGTTCTCTGTTCTCTCAGTGCTCGTGAAGACTGGAGCGGATCTGTTCTTTCATGGCTGCACGACCGATGGTCTGATCTCAGTTTACCCTCGTGGTGGATTTCATTTCTTTTTTTTTTTTTTTTTATTCCTTTCTCTTCTTGGACTTAAGTGTTATTATTAGTGGTAGTGGTGGTGGTGTTGTTATTTTGGGACTTGCGCTTTCTTCATGTCCATGTTGAGCCATGCAGCCTCCGCCGAGAAAGGTAAGAAAGTGCTGCTGTGTCCTCTGCAGGATGAAGAAGTGAAGAACTGCTCCTGGGGTGGCTGGGTTTGTTTTGATTGGCGCGCGCGCTTGTTATCTAAATTTTTTTTCCCTGTGCATCAACATTTCTGACTTTATTTTGATGATGATGCATCACTCAGACAGAGAGAGACACACTGATGGATTTGTGCTCATGTTGGTCTGATGAAGGCATTTCCTGTACAAACTCACTGAATGGGGATTTTGTTATTTTTTCAGATGGCCAACCTTTGCCAAAATTACAGATGTTGCTGCAGATGTTGTGATCAGCTACAATTTCTGCTTTTGGACCTGTAGCTGTTACAATATTGCAGCTTACTCGGATGTGCATGACTGGGTTTCCTTATGATATGCCTGTGCATCTGTAGGTTACACACTGGACACTAGAAGGGCTGTGTGTGTGTGTGTGTGTGAGTTGTGTTTTGTTTTTTTTACAGACCATGTTTATTTTCCTCCCAAAATAATAAACAGTGCATGCTTAACCAGGCTGATATCTCTTACCTGTAAGTACAGCTGTAAGATCTTTCTGCTGCATCTTCAGAAATGAAGCCACATGCTGGCTTTGCATCAGTGTGTGTGTGTGTGTGTGTGTGTGTGTGTGTCCATCAGCCAGGGACACCTTGAATAAAACCTGGGAGCTGCTGAGCACCAGTTTTGACATGACAACGTCTGACCTTATGTCACTGTTCAGTCTCGGCGCACACAGGAAACAGGGCAGGATTTCTTTGACAGTGAGACCAAAAGTAGACGCTTGGATTTGAGCAGTAAAAAGAGTCAGTTGAAGAATATGGAGCGAACAAGACACAGCATCCTTTCATTTCAGTCTACAGTCTGATGTGTATGGGGGGATCTGCCTTATTTTGTCCTATTATATGGAAGTAAGATTGATGGCATAGTGGTTAGCGTGTCTGCTACACAGCAAGAAGGTCCACGGTTTGAGTCCCGGGTTCTTTCCGTGTGATGTTTGTGCGTGCCTGGGTTTCCTCGGGATACTCCGGTTTCCCCCTACAGTACAAAGACATGCACATTAGGCTAATCGGATATTTTCAGTCATACCCTACGTGTGTGTTGGCCCGGTGATGACCTGGCAAGCTTGTCCTGTCTTTACACAGAGTCGGCTGAGATGGGCTCCGGCCTCAACCGCGACTCGTAGGGTTCAGCAGTTCAGCAAATGAATGGAAATTAAATGTAATATAGGTTTACTGCTCTGAGACATGACATCTTGAGATCAAGCCATTAATTCTAATCATGCTGGAGATGTAATCATGTCCTGTGTGGTGTGTAGACAACGCAGCGTTCCCTCCTGTCCACTTCATGTATGCCAATACGTATAGGCTAATTGTCTGTTCCAAATTGCCCCTCCAGGTGTGAGTGTGAATGGTTGTGTGTGTGTGTGTGTGTTGGCCCTAGTGAGCTGTTCAGGGTGTACCTCGCCAACACCCAGAGTTGGACAAAATAGGCTCTGGCGTTCCCATGACCCTAGTAGGATTAAGCAGTTTGGCGAATGTATAAATGAATTATTCTCCTCTCTGTTTGTGGAAACCCTCTTCATACCCCACTGTCTATAAATGAGGACATCATATATTCCCCCAACTAAACTGTGTGTAAATCCTTGTAAGATCTTCATAGGGGCAACTGGGTATTACTCTTCCACCAAACTTCTTCCTGTTTGAAGATGTTGTTTAAGTCCATTATTTAATAGGTGATAAAAAAGCTAGTATCTCATGGAGGGGCGGATGCTAACCTATGTAGCCAATTTTAGGTTTCATCAGGGTTCATGAAAAAGGGTGCAAAACAGTTTGTAAAAAGTTTTTCTTGTCACGAAGACATTTTGAACATCAAAAAAAAAATTGAATGTATTTTTCATCAAAAGTTTGCCAAACAGTGGTAAGACACGTCGCTAAATTTCTTTTTGGTTCGCCAAGTACTGAACACAATGCTGGGGAGGGTCTGTTCACCTTTTTTATTGGGTTGGGTCCATCAATAGGGGTAAGGGTGGTTCAATTCCAAAATTCGTCTGATATTCGCCTGGTATTCTACCAGGAGTTGGCAAAAGGTGCCAGATGCTTCAAAAACAGTGCCAAAAGATGGGCAAATAGTTGCTAATGCACTGTGGTTAACATTTGCTAACAGTTCGGTAACAGGCGCTACTGTTCGCCAACTGTCCTTCGCAAACATTTATTTTATACAACTGAGCAATTGAGGGTTAAGGTCCTTGCTCAAGGGCCCGACAGTGGCAGCTTGGTGGAACTGGGGCTTGAACCCCTGACCCGAGTCACTACTGCCAGTGAGACGCTTCTCAGGTTCCGCTCAGCCTCTTTCTGATTGCAGTTATAGCTTTATTGTTCATTGCATTTTAGTTCGCTTTGTTTCTGGACCCGTAGCTTGCACATAACATCGTACCTATTAACAATCTAAAAAAAGACCTCTGACTTTTTTCTACTCTATTTCGCCAATCATCAACTGAACTAAACTTCAGGGAATCGTTCCTGAACCAATTAGGCTAAATTCTTTCCAGCCGAGCAAAGCGTTTGCTCTGTAATTAACAGTTTGTCCCCTGGTACTACGCTGGCCTGCCCAGGCTCATTGGTGCAGCCCCACTGGGTGTCCCAGGGCATTATCATCACACATCCTACCATTGGGTATCAGTCTCCTTATCTACAGCAGTATGTTGGCAGGTGATCTACGTGGTACTTCAGGTGTTGCTGAGTTTTCTTACGCATGATCAGTTCTTGTGTTGTCAAAAACACAATTGTGTTTGCAGATTTAACCATGAATGAATGCAGGGTTTTCTTTTTTGTTGATCATTAACCCGAAAAAAATCTGCTCTGTGTTGGAAATTCCCTGTGTTCCCTGTGAAACCCAGATCACTGGCGATTTCAATTACTGAATCATGGGCACGGTGGTGTGGTGGTTAGGCCCACAGCCAGAAGGTCCTGGGTTTGATTCCTGGACTTGGCGTGATTGTTTCTGGGAGTATGTTCTCCCTGTGCGTGCTCGGGTTTCCTCCGGGTACTCCAGTTTCCTCCGGCAATCCAAAGACATGCACATGAGGCTAATTGGCTGTTCCAAATTGCACCAAGGTGTGAGTGTGAGTGTGTATGTTGGCCCTGTGATGGACTGGTGAGCTGTCCAGGGTGTACCCCTGCCTTCACCCTGTGTTGGATAAGATAGGCTCCAGCATCCCCGCAAACTCTATTAAGATTAGTCGATTCAGCAAATGGATGGATGAATTACTGAATGAGGTGAGGTATTCATTCATTGATTTAATTGCTGAATTGCTTAGTCCTATTAGGGTCGTGGGGAGGCTGAAGCCTATCTAAGCCAACACTGGACGATGGTGGGGGTACGCCCTGAACAGCTTGCCAGACCATCGCAGGGCCAACAAACCTACTCACACTCACACTTACAGAGACCGGACATAAACAGACACACAAAATTTCAGAATGAATATTTGCTGGTGGACGAAGAGGCTTGCATCTTGCTGCTCGGCCATAATAGCTCATTTGATGAAGATCTTTGAGCTGGTTTGGACGTCTTCTGCAATGTCTGCGGCTTTGAAACGGGGATTTTTCTCCACTGCTCTCTTCATGGAGCGAAGGCATCTTTCTGATGGTCCGGGTCGACCTGGTCGTGGACCCGTGGTGCTCTTACCTTCACTGTTGAACTGCACATCGACAGAGGAATATTCTAATTGTTGGCTATTTGTCGCTGGCTGATGCCACAAATCGACCTCTCTGAAAATCTGACAATTCTTGAGCTGCTGGAGTGCAAGGCATGCTTGCATAACTGAAAGATACCTTCTCGGGCAATTAGCCAGTTAGACTAATGTGCATGTCTTTGGACTGTGGGAGGAAACTGGAGTACCCAGAGGAAACCACGGGGAGAATATGCAAACTCCACACTGAAATGCCCAAGCTCGGAACTTACTTACACTCGACAATTGATTCTACGGACCCTGGTTTAATGGAACTCAGAAGCTGCGGATAAAGTCTGGAGTAGCTGAATCTGTCCGGGAGGACTCGGCGGTCGGCAAGGGCAGATGCGAGCCACTGTTTGCGATAGTCGGCTGTTAGTTGGCGCGCGCGTCAGTTGTTGTTATTAAATTGTTGTTATTACCCACTTCCGAATCATTCTCGGAAGCTACGGACAATCGGCAAAACCAGACCGGTGCTCCCCCCTTTTTTGTCCGTTTAATTGAGGGTCAAGTTAATGTATATGAGGAGTTCCCGGATACGGAAGGGCTCCACCTTTCACATGTCTCTGATTCTCTTTAATCTGATTTGTGATGATGATGGAGTACGCACCCACTCATGGGCTGCAGTTGAGTCATCATTATTGTGTAATGCTGATATTAAATGTCTTCATTAGATGTGCAATTACAAGTGCAGTGTGCTCATAAGAGTAGATTTAATGTTTGCAGTGTGTTTGCTGTGATTCGGGTTCAGAGTACAGCAGCCTTTTAACCTTAGAAATACAGGGCAGACAGAACGCTCCTGATTTCAGCAATGCCTTCACGTTGGTAAAATCATAGCAAGACTGTTGTAGTCCGGAGTTAATATCCAGGGGATGAGGAAATAGACTAATACAAATAGAAATGAGGCGAAGTATGATATGGAGAATTATTCAGATTAGGCGGGTTTTATCTGCCGATGCTGGAGATCTGAATAATTCTCCTTATCACCCGAATGCCGACTTCTATGATTGTTTTATTATGAATTCAGAATATTTTCAAGTCCAGAGGAGAGCGCATTATAGCCAGCACCAGTCAGCCTGAGATGCCGCGTGCTAATCCTGACTGACGCTATTTCCGCTTTTTCTCCAGACAAATTTCATGAAAATATGGAACAAAATTTGGAAGTAAAGTATTTAATGGTAAGGACATGATTTTTTTCCCACCAATTTCCCGCCCCCCATTTTCTCCCCTAATTTTAGTCGCATATAATTCCCACCCGTCAAGTATTACCTTCGCTATCTTCCCTCCTGTTTTTTGTGGAGGGTTGTAAGCATGCACATGCCCCCTCCTTGCTGTCACCCGCCTTTTTTTGAACTGCTGCTCATATGTATTTGGAGGCGACCTAACACATTCGGAGGGAAGCGGTGTCCGCCCATGATTGGCTGGTGATCTCTGTGAGTGACAGGGAAGTGAGTGTATGCCATCCCTCCCTCCCGTGAGAGCTCGGCCAGTTAGCTCCCATGGACTCCCGGTCACGGATGGCTGTGGCATCAACCTGGATTCGAACTTCCGAAAGCCAGGTTGATACTCGCACACCTTGTCGATGCGACACTCGGGAGCTTTTCCACCAGATTTTGATAGTAAGGATTTTTTCCCCCCACCAAACGCAGCATAGTCTTGAGAGCAGGCAGACATTTTCTTGCTGTCTTTCTCTGGAAGTAAGGGGAGTGGAGTGAAGTAGATAGCAAATAAGATAGATAGGCTTCCCTACCTGTAGTCACCTTGATACCCCTGTCCTAAAGTAGCTATCTGGCTTGTAGCTTTCAAACAGAATAGGGCAGAATTTTTTTCCCCCAGTGGTTAGCTAATAAAATGTGATTAAATGATTGAGGTGACATGCTGTTTTGATGTTTGGGTTGTTTATATGGAATTGTATTTATAACTTGGATGTGTGAGGCACCCATTAGTGATATATGTACACTATGAATAGACATGTGTCAGAATGGCATTGAATGGCAGCTGTTATTCAAATAGCAGGTTTCTGTGGTGTGGTTGTTGTAATAATATGTTATGGTTTCTGTACTTATGAATTACTCCTGACTTACTTAAAAGTGGCTGGTTAGGGAATGACTGTTTAAAGCTAGTATACTGTAAACTATTTTAATATATAGCATTAACCATGGCTATGAATGTTTGTTTTGACCCTTATAATTTGTAATTGTTGGTAAATGATTGTGGTGCTTCTATGGGAATTGTTACAGTGCCCCGTTATAACTTTAAAATAATCTTTGGAGGAATGTCAAAGTTTTGCACTGTATTGAATTTTTAAATATATAGAAAGTTTTCAATATTTAAAACAGTGAAATGTTAACAATAATTATTCTTTCTCATTTTACCCCTGAGTCCAGTGGGCATGAGGGGTATTGACGTCACACGATATCAGTCTGCCCACCCATCTGTCCACAGTTGCATTCCGCGCGCTAAGGGTGTACTCACATGTAAGCGATATGGCCGCTAAATTTTTTCCTGTTGTTTTCAGGTTTTTCTTTGTGAAAAAGGGCGTATTCGCGTGATGTGTCATCATTTCATGGGTTTTTCTTTGTCAAAAAGGATGGATTCGGGTGACGTGCAAAAATCAGTCGCTTGAGCCGTTCATAAACAAAGAAAATGGACCGAACTGCTTCCGAAGCTCTTCGCTCGTTTTCGAGCCACTCTGAATTTGCACCAAATTTTGAGCAGGTCCAAAACTTTTTCCAAGACTGCAAAAACGGACAATTTACCTCGAATTTGACCGACTACCTCTGAAAATATATTCTTATACCCTCGAACTAAAATTCGCTTATACATTCGGCTGTGATTGCTTACATGTGAGCTAGGCTTAACTCCGAAACACCATCACCAACAACACCACTTTTGGTGTGAACACTGGGACTGTTTAACTACACAATCCTACCCATTTTCATTGCGGTCTGATATCCAATATGGCATCCGCAATTGCCATCTTTAATTTGTATACCGAGCACAATCCCAAAAATGCCATCACCGATCATCAACATTGTGGTGTGAATGTTGGAACTGTGTAACTACACAAGCCTATCGATTTTCATAGTGGTCCAATATCCAATATGGACACTGTAGCTGCCATCTTGAATTTGTGTTCCATGCATTACATCGCAAAAGCCATCACTGATCACTGACCCAATTTTTGGTGGCCAGCTTGTAATGTGGTGCATGGGTTAAGGGGTATCACCTGCTTTATGGGGCAATATTTTTGTGTGTGTTTTGTAAACGATATAAAAAAAATAAATGTAACAACTTTTTTGCTGGTGCCTTGTTAGAAAACTACGCATATCAGAGGTATTGAAATTTAGGGAATTGTAATATGGGTGCAGTGCAGGAGGGGTGAAAAAGAATAAAAAATTTCTTGAAATGTAAGAAATGTAAATCTGTATACATTACACTTTTTGTTTAGTTGCTACTCATTTTAACATTTATTCTAAAACATGCTATCACTTAATGCCATCACTTAAAAATACACCAAACTGCTGTTTCCTTTATTCACTCCTCACCATTGAAGGGATGATAACAAAACAAAGGCGAAGTCAATTACTTACTTTTTGCTGTTACTTGGTACCCTAAACATATTTGTACACAAAATGTGGCTTAACCTCCTTTTTTTGCTCTGACCTTTTCAAATAAACCTACACTGCCTTTCCTGATTATGCTCTAACGTAAAAGTAGGAATGTTTAAAACTGAGTTTTCTATTAACCGACTTTCACAACTAATTTTCGCATTCATTTGTATCACCTGTCTTTTTTGTTTAATTATCTGTTAAACGAGTTCATGTTCTGTGTTCCCGTTCATGTTTGGTGTTGTTTTGCTGCGTTAGATTGTGTGTTTTGTTTAATCTGTATAGGTCTGAGTGGTGGTGTATGAGCCTCTTTTTTAAAATTAATTAATTTATTTATTTATTTATTTATTTATTTATTTATTTATTTGGGGGGGGGGGGGTCCTTCAGGGTCCATTTTGTTCCCCTTTTTTTCTTTCCTTCCTTTTCACTTCCTCCCCCCGTGATGCAAACCAATGACCCACCCCAAGCAACCAAA
>JBCNYH010000001.1:79750076-79761225 GCA_039654325.1 Tandanus tandanus
GTGTGTGTGTGTGTGTGTGTGTGTGTGTGTGTGTGTGAGAGAGAGAGAGAGAGAGAGAGAGAGAGAGAGAGAAATCATTAGACTACAGGTACGGGAAAACATGCGGTTTGAGGGCTGGAGGTGATAGAAAGAGCATTTAGATTTCCGTGTGTGTGTTTGTACGTGTGTGTACAAGTGCTTCTGTTTTCATATCACAATCACCTACACTTTTTTCATCAGTTCATTTTCTGTACCGCTTTAATCCTATGAGGGTCGCCGGGAGGCTAAAGCCTATCTTGGCCGACTCTGAAAAACTTGCCAGTCCTTCACAGGGCCAACACACACACAACCATTCACACTCACACCTGGGAGCAATTTGGAACACCTCTTTAGCCTAATGTGCATGTCTTTTGGACTGTGAGAGGAAACCGTGCGTGTCTTTTGGACTGTGGGAGGAAACCCACACAAGCGTGGGGAGAACATGCAAACTCACACAGAAACACCCAGGACTTGAATCCAGGACCTTCCTGCTGTGAAGTGGGCATGCTAAACACTGCAGCACCTTTCGCCCTACACTTTTTAAAAATCTCAGTTGACAATAATATCTAATCAGATTGTCCCACGATGTCCTTCAGAAAATGAGTGAGAATGAAAGTGTACCGTATATATGTATATTTATAAACAAGTAAATAATTATGGCACGTGGTAGTGGTTAGAACATTTGCCTCACAGCAAGAACGTCATGGGTTTGATTCCCAGGCTCGGACGTTTCTGTGTGGAGTTTACATGTTCTTCCTGTGCTTGCATGGGTTTCCTCTGGGTACTCTGGTTTCCTCCCACAGTCCATGGACATGCAAATTCGGCTAATTGGCTATTCCAAATTGCCCCTAGAAGGTAGTGTGAGGGTGAATGGTTGCATGTGTGTGTGTTGGCCCTGCGATGGCCTGGCGAGCTGTCCAGGGTGTACCCCGCCCTCGCCCAGAGTCGGCTGAGATGGGCACCAGCCTCCCCACGACCCTGAAAGGATTAAGCGGTTGGGCGAATGGGTGAGTGATTGAGTGAGTGATGTATATATTATTAGACAGTTTAATAATTGTCACATTTTATTTGTTTTAAAATCACATGTTAGTTACAGCAGTTATAGTTATATACATGAACCCCTGAAGAGACACGTAAAGGCACAAAGAGCAGAGTTAGATATTCTATATTGATATACATTAACCTACTTCTTTAAAAAATAGGCAACATGCAAACAACATGATTCATTTGCATGAACCAACTTTAGTCCCGCCCACTGATTTCATGATACAGTACTCTAACAGTGACCAGCATTCATGTATATAGCTGACAAGAACAGTACAGTATGAAAACTGGACGATGTACCCGAATATTTTAGTTTACCGTGTTTGAAGCAACTTATAAACTATTGCCCTGGTGCACATGCTTATCACAGGGTCATACATCCTCAGAGTCAGAATCTATGAATAGGCTATAGGGAAGTTCTCCTGTGGTTACTGGTGAAATTAGGAAAGTGAAATGATTTAAAAGTTCAACAAAGCTCCTTGTCTGGACTGCAGGTATGGTGAGCATGAAAGGAAAACTATATCCAAGTTAAAAAAAAACAAAAAAACAAACCTGACCCTTGACCTGTTATCAAAATTGAAATTAATCCAATAGAGAGGAAGCTATTTGATTCACACTACACATGGCAATGACTGGTGGAGTGAACACATGCGTTCACTGTCGTTTCACGTGGCACCAAATGGTATATATAATGTCAGACCCTTGTTGTTGTATAATAGGGCCTAACGTTAGGTCATGTTACGGTACCTGAATGACCTGTTTATACTTAATACTATTAATAACATTACTACTGTGATAACATTAGTTACTACGTCATTAGTGAAGAAATTCGAATTTAAAAACGTACCTCTTCCGAGTCTTTGGACACACGCATATGTCACGTCGAACTTGAAGATGAAGTTGAACTTGTAATGATGTAAGTTCCTGTCTATGTAGATGTAATGACTATCGTAATATTACTTTAGTACAATTTTCGTAAGCTCTGAAATGTTTAGTAATAATAACATGGCTCATGCGCTAGGTAATAACTTACTAGGACTGAGCGCGCACTTGTGGACCACGGACAGAGAAACACACACAATTTCCTGCAGAACGAAAATCAGAGCGTCAGGGTACCTTCAGCATAGCTCACACAAAAGCTAACAAAGATATGTAATAATTTAGAGTGGTATAATCACAAACATATACTGGTGTCTAGTGATTTATTTTCTTTCAATTGACTCCTTTACAAAATATCAGTAGAAAAAAATTAAGCCCAGACTTGCTTGCAAAGTTTGTCTGTTATTGCATTCGGCAGGCACTCTTATCCAGAGGACTCTTATCACTCACTCACTCATCTGAGTTAATCCTACTAGGGTTGCAGGGGGCTGAGCTATCTCAGCCGACACTGGGCTAAGGCGGGGCCTGGCACCCTGAACAGCTCGCCAGACCATTGCAAGCCCAACACCAACTTATTGACAATTTGTGCCACTGTACTGCGAAAAGTAGTGAAAAGTCACGTGATTAGCACGTTTTCGTCATCAATACGAAACAAATTTGCATATGAAAGAATGGCGCGGTATACTATGCGTTCATATGTATGACCGGAGGCTTGTTTGATGTGATCATGGAGGCACATATGATTTGAATATGTGGCTATTTGAATTTTATTAAGAAGTTCACTAGTGTTGTTAGTTTAATGTAATGTTAGTTTAATATCTGTATACTGTTATTATTGCCATTAACTTGCCTTATATGGAATGACGAATTCATATCCTATTCTTGCAATATAATACCCGCAAGATTGAAACGGCAGCCTTTTCAAACAGGCTAATACAAACTATCAAATGGCTTAAAGCAGATTGCAACGTTGAAAATGTAAGTTAAAACCACCTGATGATGAAAATATACACATGTTCATGTGTAACAGGAGAGTTTGGAAGGCTTGCCTTTGATTTCACTTTAAGAAGATAAAGTATACCATAATTGTTTTATTTTTGAACACACAGAATTATGCTTCTACGTTCAACTCATGGTAGGGTTGCCCACACAGCTATATCTGTCTCAGATACTTTTCCAGGTTCAATTCTGGTTTTAGATTTGAAAAGAGCTCTGTGTAATGGTCGAGTCGATTTAAGTGCCTTCTGTCTGTATGACATTTTTTGTAACTACATCTTTTTGTTTTTGAATTTGGACCAAGAATTTAAAAGAAGTTGCTGATGGGTATACTGTGATGTAATCACGTTCAGATACAATGATGGAAAGCAACAAAGCCAGTAGAAGGCTTATAATTGGTCAGGGCCAAATCAGTGAGTAATGAGTGAGATTGCCTGTCAATCATATTCCCAGTTAAAGGTCAGTTGTGAAGCAAATACAGTGCCACAAGGCACATGATTAAAGCAGTTAGTCTGAGTCATGTTAAAATGTTCAACTCTGTGTAACAGTTTTTTTTAACAGTCTAGCTGTCTAAGCTAAATATAACAATAGATAAAAATAAATTTGCATTATATTTACAGCCACACTCTCTCGAACTGTACTAGAGTGTTCTTCACCCTCACACTCTCAGTTTCTATAATTCACCTTTCAGTCTGTCTCATAGGACTAAAAATGGCACTTCAAACATCAGTCGTTATTAATTCCTCTGGGAAGCATGATGGCGTAGTGGTCAGCATGTCCGGTTCACAGCAAGAAGGTCCAGGGTTCGAGTCCAGCACTCGGGCATTCCTGTTTGGAGTTTACATGTTCTCCCTGTGCTTGTGTGGGTTTCCTTCAGGTACTCCGGCTTCCTCCCATTGCCCAACGACATGCATGTTAGGCTAACTGGCTGTTCGAAATTCACTTTAGGCATGAGTATGAGTGTGAATGGTTGTGTGTTGCCCTGCAATGGTGTGGTGAGCTGTTCAGGGTGTACCTCACTTCGTCCTGTTCAGTGTTGGCTGAGAAATTTTGACATTTTGATATACATATGGGGGACTGCTGGGCTTGGAAGAGGTTAGCACTCGCCAAGTGCTCTTGGTATAATATATGTTATTTGGTAATATAAAGTTAATAATAATAGTAGATATTAATTGTATGTAAATTGAAATAATCTCACGTACTTATTTGCCCAATCGCTTAATACACATAGCCGACACTGGTTGAAGGCGGGGTACACCCTGAACAGCTTGCCATACCATCACAGGCTGACACACACACACAACCATTCACACTCACATCTAGGGGCAATTTGGAACAGCCAGTTAGCCTAATGTGCACGTCTTTGGACTGTGGGAGGAAACCGGAGTCCCCAGAGGAAACCCACACAAGCACGGGGTGTGCATGCAAACATGCAAACTCCACACTGAAACGAACTCGTCGAGTCCAGGTTTTCGTTTAGTTGTGGGACGTACACCTGGTCCTGAATAAGTGTGTCAGTTAAAATAAATTCTTATTTATTCTTATTCTGAATAATCTAGCGTACTACCCACAGAGCAGAGTTTTGATCTGCTTTTATGGGCATGGGTACAAACCAAAATCATATACACCACTTTGGTGTTTTTTGACAAAAAGATGCGCAACCTGGTTGCAAAAAGACCCGGGACCCGACTTTTATATTCTGACTAAAGAGTCTATCGGGAATTGAAATAAGAAATCAGTTTGGCATTGGCTAAAATATCTCACTCATTTGCCTAATCGACTAATCGCACTTTGTCTCTTGGCTGCTTATGTCTCTGGGATCGCCTCGATGTCCCCGCATAAGGGCTGGAGGAAATGGCTGGAGAGAGGGACGTCTAGACCTCTCTGCTTAGGCTGCTGCCCCCGCAACCCGACCCCGGATTAAGCAGAAGAAGATGATGACGCAAACTAAAAACGATGTCACACTATTTCACGGCTATATCGCTTACCTGTGAGTCAGCTTTAAGGGCAATTTGGCACAGGTGATTAGCCTAATGTGCATGTCCTTTGGACTTTACCGGACGGAGTACCCTAAGGAAACCCATGCAAGCAACATGCAAACATCCACACAGAAACACCCTCGCTGAGCTCAGGACTTGAACCCAGGACCTTCTTGCTCTGAGGTGTACGTGCTAACCACTACGCTACCGTGCCGCCCCGGAGTGCTCTTCAGCTAAGCATGATTCTGATAAAGGTTAAATTCAGTAACTCGATCAGGCTAGCAGGAGATACATCGCTTATTCCAGGAATACTGCGGACAAGGAGGGAGAATTCCCCCTGGATGAAATGCTTGTCCATTACAGACCTCATGGGTGAAATGCTAAAGTAAAAACATGCTTATAGTAGGAAAGGAAACTGCAAATCTACCAATGTTTTAAGGGGAGAGCAAGCGGTACATGGCTCCTAGCTAATCACTGTCGGTCTGTTCAGTCTAAGGCAGCTGAAAGTGCATTCGGCATATCACGGGGAACATGAAACATCTAATTGAATTACCTTTTGTCGGTCACATTCTGCTGGTTGAGTAAATGTGTTGCGTGACCAGATTAAATTGCTTTATTGGTGTGAACAGGGTACTTCAGCAGCACACGCTCTGGCTCTGGTTAAAAGTGAAATCTCATGAACGTTCTAACAGATACAGAGCAATTCAATAAGGAGTGAAATGTAATTGAATTAACAAGCTTTATGTGGTCATATACATTTAATAATCTAATGGGGAGCACACATCTTCGAACGCTATACATTTACTGATCCGGCACAAGAAAGCATGCTTTCTGCTCTTTGTCTCGTTACTCTGCCCTGACTCTGAGCTTCATTTGTGTCAAATGACACAGTCAAATTGAAAGCAAGGGATGGGACTTAGTCAGAATAAATTCTTTCATTCATTTATTCAATCCTGTTAGGGATGTGAGGAGGCTGGAGTCTGTCTCAGCTGACTCTGGGCGAAGGCGGGTACACTTTGAACAGCTCGTCAGTCCATTGTAGGGCTAACACACAAACACACACCTAGGGAGGTTTTCATCCATTTATTCATTTTCTAAGCCACTTAATCCTAATTAGGGTCGTAGGGAGGCTGGCGAACATCTCAGCCGACCTGAACAGCTCACCAGACCATCGCAGGGCTAAAATACACCTATTTACACTCACATCCAGGGGCGAGAGAGAGCGAGAAAGAGTGACAGCCAGAGAGAGAGAGAGACAAAGAGAGTGTGAGAGTGAAAGAGAGGAACAGAGAGAGAGAGTGCAGTGACAGTGAGAGAGCAAGAGGAAAAGAGAGAGTGCATGCACGAGTGTAAGAGAGAGAGAGAGAGACAGACAGACATAGAGAGAGAAAGACAGACAGACAGAGAGACAAAGAGTGGAAGTGAGAGAGACGAAAAGAGAGAATAAGAACTAAGGAAAGAGTCAGAAAGAGAGAGAGCGCATGCATGAGAGAGAGAGCGACAGTGAAAGAGAGGACGAGAGAGAGAGCAAGAGCTGAGGAAAGAGACAGAAAAACAGAGAAACGAACGGAGAGGAAGAGAGAGAGCGCACACATGAGAGTAAGAGAGAAAGTGAGAGTGGCAGTGAGTGAGAGGAAGACAGAGAGAGAGATAGAGAGAGAGAAAAATGTATTAAATTCTCACTCACTCACTCATTAGCCAAACCGCTTAATCCTATTAGGGACGAAGGGAGGCTGGAGTTCATCTCAGCCAACTCTGGATGAAGGGGGGTACACCCAGAACAGCTCGCCAGTTCATTGCAGGGCCAACACAAGGTTATCAAGACGAAGAGTACAAGAGGAAACTCAAATACGCACTGGGAGAACATGCAAACTCCACACAGAAACGCCCTTGCCAAGCCGGGGACTCAAACCCAGGACCTTCTTGTTGTAAAACGGAGGTACTAACCACTACGCCCACTGTGCCACCTGTTTTGCTAGATAGTCATACCCAATAGGGGTTTCATCAGCTAGTCAACTAGGTATCTTGTGGATTATCTTTGTCGGCAACAGTCAACTAATTGTAGAAAAATGGCCGTCGTGCACAAAATGTTGCTTCGGTTAAACAAGCCCAGCATTCCTATGTATGGAAGTATTTTACTGAAGATGACGAAAACCCAACAGTAACAGTAAACTGCTGAACTGAAGTCCAGCAAGAATACCTGTTATGCTTAACGAAACACTCGCTGCCGACAGCTAGCACAAGCAGCAATGCTAGTACCAGCGAGCAATGTACTGCACAGAGGCAGACTAGCATTTGTGATTTGTTTTCAACTGCCCAATCACGGACAACCACTCTTTATGTGTCTTTTGTTTCATAACGAGTAGTCGAGTGCTATTTTGCAAGACCTGGCAACTACGAAGAATTAGTTGTCGTGAAACCCCTAATAACCAAATTTATACCTTCTAGCTAGTTCACTGCTTTCTGAGAGAATGCATTTTAGAATTGCTAGCCAGTCACAGCACAGTGGGCGGGATTAATTATAATGCAAAAGAGCAGGGGTGGGGGGATGGACATAGTCGGAGTAGCAGTTGCCTAACTGCTTTGGTAATGATTTTGCTTTGTTAACTCTGGCATTATATTCCAGAATAAGAGGGGGGAGGGTGTAAGCGCTTGAGTCAGACATGTTAATAATCGTGGGATCCTACAAGTAACATTCGCGTGATCATTAGCTCTTCTGTCCTGCTTTATAATTAGGTATTCTGGAGCCGGGTGTATTTATTGGCTTCAAAGCGTTGTCTGTCCCTTCCAGACGACTTCCTGGAAAATGTCTCTAGTAGACTTGCTGTCTCAATCGTTCGCATTCCGTCTCCTTCTCTTCCACCTTGTATCCTTCATCTGTGGAGTTTTGTTCTACGACAGTACGCACATGTTCTTATTCTACCTTATGATCTCTTCTTCTAAGGATGATCTGAGGTCGGTTTAAACCTCGGCCATTGTGTTTGTAGCACCATGATGGAAAGAGCAACATCTGGAAGCCACATGGCCTCCTCGCTGCAGGTTTGTTTGTCACCATTGCACCAAGCAAGTATCTCTGTGTAGAGTACACTAATTCTATTTTTAACATGCCTTTCGTAGCTTCCTGTTGAGGGAATCCCTATCACCCTCTTATGTGCCATTCTACTTTATCAGCTTAAAGGGACGGTGTCATTGTTTTTTTGAAGAAAATATCCTAAATATCATGAATGCTGTTGTCACTAAAGACGTAATCATTCATATAAATGTAAATTTTGGTTTATGAAGGATACTAGACATGAATTAGGGTCATACATTACGTTTGAGGACGGCACGGTGGCGGAGTGGTTAGCACATCCGCCTCACAGGAGGAACGTCCTGGGTTTGAGTCCCGGGCCTGACGAGGGCTTTTCTGTGTGGAGTCTGCATGTTCTCACCACACTTGCAAGGGTTTCCTCTTGGTACTCCGGTTTCCTGCAGCAGTCCAAGGACATGCACATTAGGCTAATTGGCGGTTCCAAATTGCCCCTAAGTATGAGTCTGAGTGTGAATGATTATGTATGTGTTGCCCTGCAATGGACTGGTGAGCTGTTCAAGTTGTACCCCGCCTTCACAACCGTAGAAGAATTAGGGGTTCAGCAAATGCATGAATATTAAGCATGTTAAGGGTGGGAAAACTATTCAGCCCAACAAGATTTCAAAAGGTCCATGTTATTATCCATGTTATTATTTACTCAGTTGCCAAACTGCATAATCCTACGAGGATCACAGGAAGATTGGAGCCTATCTCAGCCGACACTGGGAGAAGGTGGGGTACACCCTGAACAACTTTGCCAGACAACACACACAACTATTCACACTCTCACTCACACATAGGGGCAAATTAAAACAGCCAATTTGCCTAATGTGCATGTCTTTTGTCAGTGGGAGGAAACCAGAGTACCTGGAGGAAACCACTGGGAGAACATGCAGACTCCACACAGAAACACCCAGCTATTGGGCTCAGGAACTTCTTGCTTTGAGGCGGACGTGCTGACCACTATGCTACCATGCTGGCGTTATTTTCATTTCTGCTAAATATTATTTTTTACTTTTCTTGTCTCAACAAGCCGTGTATATTTCAACATCACGGACCATCGGATTTGGAATGCTGCTTGGATACTGACCTGGATCTTGTACGGTTATTTTTGTGCAAGCACTGTAGTGTTTACTCATGGAGATAAAGAATGCTTTAAGAAATTCGCAGAACTGGATCATGATTTGAAACACTACTAAATTCTAATGAAATGTTACTTGAGCCATACTCCACCCCTCCAAAGACATTCATTAAAATCCATACATAACTTTTTGTGTAAAGTTGTACAAAAACAGACAGACAGACAGACAGACAAACAGTCACTGGTCATAATAAACGGTCATCCACAAACTTTGAAGGAAAAAAATGGTTGGGAAAAGTGTTTCAGCAGCCAAAAGATTGGGATGGGAGTAGGGCCGTAGGGACGTAGGGATGTAATTTCAACCCTTATTGGCGAGCTGCGCCAAACGCTCAGAATCCCTGAAAAGAGCTGAAATTGAATATAAACACCAGACTAGAGCATTGCACTGCTCCTTCTGATGACGTCCCTCCTTCGATGTAGCTGCATTGCGAGGTTTGCCTTTGTTTCCTCTCTTACACTATGATTTTCCAACACACTTTAACACCCTGCTGAGAGCACCATGTCTTCCGCTTCTTCTAACCGTGACTGTTCAAACAGGCTTTTCACTTCTGAGCTCATTTAGATTTTTCTCGGAGGCTTTCTCCAAACTCATTTTTCGCACTCATTATGGGATTTAGTAATACCCTTAAGGATGAGTTGTTCTGATTGGTCAACAGGCCTGCATACTGGGAGGATTGTGATTGGATAGTTTAATGCCCCAAAAAAGCCTGAGTGAGCCAGAGGACCAAGACGTCATCAGGACACTGCAAAGTGGTAACAATCCTTAGGCCTGATGAGTTAAAAAGACTTTTCTGCCACGTTAGTCCTAATTCTGACGAAGTTCCATTTTCTGATGAAATAATTTCGTCAAAAGCCAGTAAAACTTCTGATATTAAAGTCGCTTGTGTTATGTTTAGGCATTTCAGTTTTATTGAGTCTGATTCTGGACAGTGAGGTGGCATAGTGGTTAGCACACCAGCTTTCAGTTTGAGTGGGTTTCTTCCAGGTACTCTGGTTTCCTCCCTCAGTCCAAAGGCATGCTTATTAGGCTATTCCAAACTGTTCCGGTGGTTGTGTGTGTGTTGGCCCTGCGATGGACTGGCGAGCTGTTCAGGGTTTACCCCGCCTTCACCAAGAGTCAGCTAGATTGGAGTGTTTTTTTTTTTTTTTTTTAAATGAATGTATGGTTCTGATTCTGCTCATTATCTCCAGTTCTGTTCAGTTCCCTGCTTCAATTCCAAAAGAGTAAAAAAAAAAAAAGAGCTTAAAATGTTTAGATAACGAAATTTCTTTTATTGTGATCATTAACTGTAAAGTAACCCAGCTGTAATGTTAGCCATGCATGCACTACCATATCAAAACAACAGAGCTGATGTGTGACCCCACGGAAACAAGTTCTTGCAGGTAGCTACGTACTGGTAAATATGGAGCCTTTTTTGCAGTGATAAAGGCTTATTGCATTTAGGAACTTATGGGCAGAACCAAAATACTTTTTGTACACGCTACTTAACATTTTGGAATTGGTTCTAATTTGGAAATGAGTTTCGGTTCCCAACCCTAGCTTCTCTTTCTCATTTCCTGTTTCTTATTCCTCGAAAGCCATCAAGACGCCTTATTTCTTGTGTGAATGAAGTGGTATTTGGAGAGGAAGTGCTCAAGCAGGAACTAAAAAAAAACTGGTTAAAACTCTTATGTGAGATATTAGTAGATTAATTCATACAGTCATTCATCTTCGCTAATCCTGGTCGGGCCACAGCGGATCCGAGGAATACCGGGTATGAGGAGGGAGTGTACCCTGGAAGGATTGATAGTCCATTGCTAGACACAGGACCGGGGGCATTGTGTTTTCGGGTTGTCCGTCTGTCCATCCAGGCCAATTTTTGTGAGCGTGATATCTCAAAACTGCTTTAAAAGATTTTCTTCAAACTTTGCACAAGGGGCTCCCGAGTGGCGCATCGACAAGGTACACGACTATCAACCCGGAGATCGCAAGTTCGAATCCGGGTTGATGCCATAGCCATCTATGACCGGGAGTCCATGGGA
>JBCNYH010000001.1:79777357-79796184 GCA_039654325.1 Tandanus tandanus
TGTGTGTGTGTGTGTGTGTGTGTGTGTGTGTGTGTGTGTGTGTGTGTGTGTGTGTGTGTGTGTGTGTGTGTTTAACAGTTTTTTCCACCCTTTGTAAAGACCAAATGTTCGCATAAAAGAACTGTATGGCATTTTGACCTTGTAATGACATTAAGGTAACGGATGTCCAAAAACAAATGCATTTAATATATTTGTATTAAAATAAAAAATTTAATTAAATAAAAATACAATACTACATTTTTATTACATTGGGATGTTACGGTTCCATGGGCTTCTAAATACAGTAATAATAGTTCATGGACATGTAATACAACCTTTAGGTGTGTGTGTGTGTGTGTGTGTGTGTGTGTGATGGGGAGGACTTAAGCAAAGATAGTATACAGGTATTCAAGACCTTCACACCAGAATTATCAGCTGAACCCTGTGTGAAAATGGTTGCATAGCAACGTGCCTTACCCCTTTCACTCCTGCTGCATCCCTCCATCACTGAGAGAGAGAGAGAGAGAGAGAGAGAGAGAGAGAGAGAGAGAGAGGCTGCAGGATGGTGGAAGTACTGAATTTCCTTTGACTGTTTGACAGAGACAGTGAATATTTTTTCCATATCTTGGAGCAACTGTGTGGGAAAATGCGAGAAAAAAGAAAACAGAGAAAGACCTGAAGAAATAGAAAGAGAGGAAGTCAGATAGGAAGATTGAGAGGGAGGAAAGAGAGACTGGGTCAAGATAGGATGAAAATAGACAGGGAGGGTGAAGTGTGAGGAAAAAGAGAGAGGTGAAGGCAGTGATGAGGGGAGAAAGAATACGCCGGAGGCGAAAACAGCTAGGGATATGGAAGAGAGACAGAAATGCAGAGGGAAGACGGATATTCCTTGAGCTTCAATCCTCCAAGATTGTCACTGCCAGTGAATGGTGCAGAGAGGATTTCTTTTTCTTTTGTCCTTCCCAGCACCCTGTGGAATCCTTCTGCTTACGCTCCGTACACGAGGACAACAGAAACAGAAGGAGAAACCCTTTATTGTCAAAAGATGAGCAGATTAACAATGGGTAGAATAGCTGCACCTGTCAACATGCGAAAAAGATTCAGTCGGAGCAATACATAATTTACAAACTACAAGGGATTGCACAATGCATTAGCACTAGCTATAGCTTACACACACACACACACACACACACACACACACACTCACATGTATATGTATTTTTGTTATTCCATGACGTCGGGTTGGATATTAGGGTATGAGGCATCACCTGAGCAGGCTATTAGTCATATCCGACACGATGTAGTGGAATAACTGTTTTATTCCTCTGGATTGTGTGGAATATAGTGTTTTCATTATTGTATTCAAGTTCTTCTCATCTCACTCATTTGCTGAACTGCTTAATCCTACTAGGGTGGTGGGGAGGCTGGTGCCTATCTCAGCTGACACTGGACATTGCACAGCTAATACATACAGACACTCACACTCTCATGCACACTGGGGGTTAATTTGGAACAGCCAATCAGCCTAAGGTGCATGTGTTTGGACTGTGGGAGAAAGCTGGAGTACCAGGAGGAAACCTGTGCAAGCACGTAAAGAACATGCAAACCCCACACCAAAACACTCAAACCCAGAACCTTTTCTTGCTATGAGACAGACATGCTAACCGCTACGCTACTGGGCCGCCCATGTATTCAAAATCTTGAAAAATAAATATATTTTTGGTCAGCACGCTTGCATAGTGGTTAGCATGTACACCTCACAGCAAGAAGGTCCTGGGTTTGAGTCCCGGCCAAATGAGGGAACTCCAGTTTCCTCCCAAAATCCAAAAACATGCACATTAGGTGAACAGGCTGTTCCAAATTGCCCCTACGTGTAAGCGTGAATGGTTGTGTGTGTGTGTGTGTGTGTGTTGGCCCTCCAATGGTCTGGTGACCTGTTCAGGGTGTACTCTGCCTTGGCCCATTGTGGACTCGTAGGAGTAAATGCTTTGGCAGAAGAGTGAGTGAGATGAGTAAATGCATTCTTACTATAAAATATATTAGTTAGCACAGAGCTAGCAGGTTAACAGGCAGCTTGTGTTGGATTAAAAAAACTGCTCAGTTCTTACTGTCAAATATTCATTCATTCATTTTCCTAATTAGGGTTGCAGGGAGGCTGGCGCCCATATCAGCTGACACTGGGTGAGGGCAGAGTACACCCTGGACAGCTCCCCAAGCCATCGCAGGGCAGAAACACGCTGACGGCAATGCAGCCTACTCTTTATGAAAGTCAGCAATGGTTCTTTTACACACCTCTCACCACAGACAGTGAGAGACATGGCTGGTCTTTGGTAACCCAGTTAGCTGCACTGGGGGGACAGCAGTGACAACCCGGTGACAGTAGGGCTTGAACCCCCGACCTTGGGATCAGTAATCCAGCACCCTACCACTGGGCCACCACTGCCCCACTATCAAATATTATTTAGACTAATTCTAGAATTATTCTCAAATGAAGAGACCAGTGTTAGTGTAAAATCAGCAGCACTTCTGGCTTGCTCACACCGGGTACAATGCGCTCTCCTCCGAACACCAGCATTAGGCCATACTGAACACTGGAGACCTGCTCCTCAAGGCAAGCCGATAAAGTTGCGTTTGGTGGGGGAAAAAATCTAATTCTTAAAAATAAAAAATGATGTTTACCTTCAAATACTTTAATTCCAATTTTGGTTTCTATTTATTGCATCTGTCTTGAATGAACAGTAAAAAGTCAAGCTAGCGTTAGCCAGATAGGGTTAGCAGCTACCCCTAGATTAGAACAAGTGACGTTTCAGGTCAAAGGCTATGAGCTGATATCCTAGGAGTAGATTAGCCAATCAGAGCACACAGGTGACCTAGGATAGAATTGTTATAGGTAGGTGTGCCACTTTTGGTGGAGGGAAAGGTAATGGAAAGGTACACTGTTTAACGTGTGCTGAGTGAAGTGCAGGTGCCCGGTGTGATATTTGTTCCTGCTAATCTGTGAATCACTGTCGGAATATAGAAACTGGACAGAAACAAACCAGGATGTTCCATACTCAAAGTCCAACACAAACAACAACAGGAATGACAAAGAAAACAGGCCTTGGTGGAAACAACTGTTACATAACGACCCAAAAATACTTGATTAAACTTTGTGACGAGACAGAGGCTGCAGGGTATAAATAGACAGTGTAATTAAAGGCTAAATACAGAACAGGTGCACACATCTGAGGAATGAACCAGCCAGAGAACAGAGGTGGAGACCGGAATAGAACCAATACAAAGGCACATGACAAGATAAACAAAAAGCACATAGGGCTCAGGAACAGGAATTTGTCACACACTCCCGTTTGCTTGGGGCTAACACTCACCCATCCCTCATTTGCTGAACTGTTTAATCTTATTAGGGTTGCAGGGAGGCTGGTGCCTATCTCAGCCGGCACTGGGCGAAGGTGGGGTACACCCTGAACAGCTCACTAGAACATCGCAGGACTAACACACACTCACAGACAACCATTCACACTCATATTCACATGAAGGGGCAATTTGGAACATCCAGCTATCCTAATGTTCTTGGAATGTGGGAGGAAACCGGAGTACCCGGAGGAAACCCACGCAAGCAGGGGGAGAACATGCAAACTCCACACGGAAACACCCGAGCCCAGGACTTGAACCCAGGACCTTCTTGCTGCGAGGCGGATGTGCTAACCACTACGCCACTGTGCTGCTGCTTGGGGCTAACACAATTCAGTCCTATAGACGGGAGTTAGCATTACTGTACGTACCTGTACCTACTGTACTAGACAGTAGGACTTTATGCTGCAACAATAGCAAGATAGAACATCATTCCCTAACTGTTGGCACTGTCTGACCAAACATATGGAAATAAAAGCTTCTTATAAACAGAGTGTGAGTTCTGTAACAGAGAAATCTCAGCTGAAGTAAAGACTGAACTGAAGGCAAGGTCTGCACAAAAAAGGCCCAGGGACTGGGATTTCTCTGTACAGACCAAGCAATCAAGGATAATAAACAATTTATTATATAGTATTTTAAAATGGCAGCCTTTTTTAATTCACTTCAGGCACTGTTACTCGCCCGCTTCTGAGCAAGGAGTCTATGTACAGTACATGTCTGTGAGGGCTTTGGTAGTGTCACAATGCCTCTTCTAAATCGCCAGCGAAGTGCGTTTCCCAGTGTGGGTGGCATTCATGAGCGCAATCAGGAAGTGGATTTAAACTCTCTCGCCATCAGCCATGGTTTTCTCTGTTGTTTCCTAGTTTTCATTATGTTACATGTTTGTGCTGTTTTCTTTAACTCGTGCTCATTATGTTTAATTTGTACTTTGGTAGCTGGCTACATGCTAATGGTTTCAGTTTTTTAGACCTCTTGGGCTGCCAGTCTACAATAAACTCCTCATCTAGCGTATGCATCCTGTCTCCAATTGCATGTGTGAAAGGTCGCATTCAGGCATGTTTCCCCCTTTGCATGGAAGATGCTAAAGATCATAGCACTAACTTGCAGGGTGATACGCACCGTCCATATGCTATGTGTTGCCTGTACATCGATTAAATCAGATTGTGCGCACTGTCATTGTTATATGAAGTAATAGATTCGTTGAGAAATATTTATTTTATACAGAATAATGAAATGAGACTGCTGTATGTGTACATGTGCTGCCATCATATCGATATGCAGTTAATCTTCCTAAACACACGTCTTATAAATGCATCTAATAAACACACAGTCACACGGTTCCCAGGGTCTGAAAAGCAGGCAGACGTTCTTAATTAGTTGTGTCTTGCACACACACACACCCCTTCCCCTTCCTGGCCCCTTCTTCCCCTTTCTGAGAGCTGGAGTCCTCTTTGCACGCTCTTATGAGCTTGTTTTGCGTGATGTGCTAGTGTGTGTTTTTAAGACGTTCTATGGTGCTGTAGTGAACCTTCACCTTTTGTCTTTTACATATCTGAATCTTCGCTGTGTTTGTAGAATCTCAGCGAAACAATGAGGAGTAAGACATGACTTGGTATGCAGACAGGGGTATTAATGACGCTCTAGATAGAACTTTATTCTATATATATATATATATATATATATATATATATACCAAAGTCATGGTGGAAAACCGCATCCATTCAGAGGATGTATACTGCCAAGTCATACTCTCAACTTCATTTTGTTTTCGTTTTGTGGACACCACGCACATACTGCAGTTTGAGATTCTCAACAGGCTTACCTTAATAATAGTAATGACTATATAAAATAGTAATGAATATAATAATGATGGTTTTATGCAAGGGCGGCACAGTGCCGTAGTGGTTAGCATGTCTGCCTCACAGCAATGTCTGCCTTACAGTTCTCCTTGTGTTTGCGTGGGTTTCCTCCGGGTACTCCAGTTTCCTCCCACAGTCCAAAAATATGCACATTAGGCTAATAATCTGTTCCAAATTGCCCCTTAGCGTGAGTATGAATGTGAATGGTTGGTTGTGTGTTGGCCCTGCGATGGTCTGGTGAGTTGTTCAGGGTGTACCCCACCTTTGTCCAGTGCCGACTGAGATAGGCTTCAGGAGGATTGAGTTGTCGTTGTTTTTTTGTTTGTTTCTTTTATTTGATTTATTTATTTTTTGCCGCTAAATGTTCTCATTTCTTAGTTTTTCCTAATACTAGTCACCAGGGATGCACTCAAGGATGATCACACAGATGAGGGTCCTTGACAAAAGCAACAATGCTAACGCCATCCATGTAAGAATTTAAGCAGAACCCAGCAACACAACGGGGTGGAATTCTTGCAAAAATATTTCGGATTATTGGCAGAAAAAAAACAATGACACTTCTTGGAGGAACTTCTTGCGCAGAAGAAAGATGATGCCAAAATGAAAAAAAAAAAGCATGCGTGTTGCGTTCCTTTTTACCCCCTGGCACATAATGCGGGAGGATGTAGTCATCACTGTGTCCATCCGTCATTTAAATTCCAGTTTAGGGTTTCTTCATTAGACTTGGCAGTTACTTCTACGGGGCAGTGTAGTTGTTTCTTTTGATATTTTGGAATTTCTGCAATTCATTTTTTCTTCATGTTTCCATGGCAACCAGTTGACCATGTAAGAATATGGGGGGAGTTTGTTTCCGGATTTCTTCAGATTTCTGTATCAAACTAAAAGACAGTTATTTCAATCAGGCAGTGTAGTTGTGCCTTTTAAAATGTTTTGTATTTTTGTTTCCATGGCAACCAATTTAACATGTAGGCTTATTGGTGGTGTTCATTTCCAGGCCAGAATTTGAAAACCATTTGCAATTTCTTGATTATCCCCACAGCATATAATGCAGGGGATATAGTCACCATGTAGTGTCATTTATTTCAGTTCTGGGCCAGAGCTGTAAATTCTTTGAGATTTCTTCATCAAACTTGGCAGTTACTTCTACTAGGCAGAGTAAATGTGCCTTTTGATATTTTGGGATTTCTGTGATTCATATTTTCTGATATGCGGAGGTGGGGGGCGCCTGTCATCTCGTGATGAGTCTCTCTTGGTTGGCTCTATTTCATCCTGGTACGGATAGACGAGAGGCGGCTTTAATTCGTGATCTCCAAATTTGCCTATTTGTCATTTTTTTTATAATAATAATAATAATAATAATAATAATAATGAAGTATTATTATTATTATTATTATTATTATTCATTAATTCATTTGCTGAACCACTTATTCCTATTATGTTCGTGGGGAGGCTGGAGCCTATCTCAGGCGAAGGCAGGGTACTCCCTGAACAGCTCACTAGACCATTACAAGGCAAAACACACACAGGCATTTACACTCACACCTAGGGGCAATTTGGTACAGCCAGTTAGCCTAATGTGAATGTCTTTTGACTGTGGGAGGAAATTGGAGTACCTAAAGGAAACCCACGCAAGCATGAGAACATGCAAACTTCACACAGAAACGCCCTCGCCAGGCCTGGGCCCCGAGCACACGACCTTCTTGCTGTGAGGCGGACATGCTAACCACTACACCACAGTGCTGCCCATAATAAATGAAGCAAATAAAATTGTCAACTGTAACATAATCGAAAAGGTAGTAACTTGACGAGTCTCAATGCTATGGCTCCTTATTTTCAGTAGCGAGTAAAGGGGGAAGAAAAAAATGTTTTGAAGGAAACACTAGTTTCACAGTAGCATAACAATAAATTGAACTATTAATAGATAAAAAGTATGAGCTAAATAAAAATAGTTTTTTTGTGGATTAAGAGGAATAAAACTAATAACAGTGACTTTGCTTCATTGGTCGATCAGGCCACATCAAACCAACCCGCCATGGCAGTGTACGCCAATGGGTTTTATTAATGACCTAACTTATGGAACAGCATTGTTGTTGTTCGGAAGGTTATGTTATTAGCCTTAAATATTTAAATGAAAAAATTTTATTTGATGGAAATAAAAATTTGATATAAAGGAAAATTGCTAACACTTTATTGGTTGTATCGTTGCCTATTCTGCATCATATTTCAGCTTGTTATTGGCTGATGGGGCGTTGAGCCACAGTGTTACGCCGTCACAGTAATCCACGTCTTTGTGAACCGAAAAAAGCTTTTATTTTCATTGATGTGTCTCCTTCAACATGAAGAATAAATCAATGCAATGCTCTGCATATGTCTCTGCATGTCTGTCTCTCCCTTTCTCTCTCACTTTTTGTCTCGCCCCTGTCTTTCTGTTCACCCCTGAGCCAAGTTTATTGTACGGTAATTAAATCTCTTTTTAGGATGACACCACTTTGACCTCAGTATTTAAAGTTCTGCGACACTCAGACGAGCCTCCACTGTTGGGAAGCCAATCATAAAAAAATAAATTAATAAATAGAGGGGGAGGGGGACGACGACGACAGTATTTATCCACAGGGCACAGTCACATGACCAGGAGTACCCAGTGAAGATAAAATGCTAAAAGATGTATGTGGCGTTTTAGCTGCTCAGGAAATTCCTTTTTATTCCATTCCTGCCAAAATTTATAGCACTTTACGAGCTTGTAATGTAATGTTTCTCCCTCAAACCTCTGTTAAGTCTCTTATATATTTTGCACACTTAGTATTGTATAATTAAACATCAATCAGGATTGGTGCACAGAATTTACATTTGTGGTATTGGTTAAACGCCCTTATCCAGAGCAACTTACAATTTTATCTCAGTTATACAACTTAGCAGTCGAGGGTTAAGACAGTGACAGATTGGTAGTACTGGGGCTTGAACCACCAACCTTCTGATCAGTAACCCAGAGCCTTAACCACTGAGCCACCACTGGCAACAGAATTGCAGCAAAAAATTTTAACAAGCAGATATATCGCATTGATTACAAAAGCCGGGCTGGGCAGCATGGTGGCGTAGTGGTAAGCACATCAACCTCACAGCAAGAAGGTCATTGGTTCAAATCCCTGGCTCAGGCATTTCTGTGTGGAGTTTACATGTTCTCCCTGTGTGTGTGGGTTTCCTCCAGGTACTCCGGTTCCCTCCCACAGTCCAGAGACATGCACAGTAGTCTAATTGGCTCTTCCAAATCGCCCCTAGGTGTAAGTGTGAATGGTTGCATGTGTGTTGGCCCTGCAGTGGTCTGGCGAGCTGTTCAGGACGTACCCTGCCTTCACCCAGAGTCGGCTGAGATGGGCTCAGCCTCCCCGTGACCCTTGTAGAAATAATCGGTTCAGTGAATGAGTGAGTGACCAAGCTTCCAGGTTCCAGAGTAGCGCATCAACAAGGTGCACGACTATCAACCTGGAGATCGCAAGTTCGAATCCAGGTTGATGCACGCAGCCAGGGAAGCTAACTGACCGAGCTCTCACAGGAGGGAGGGATGGAATGCGTGTTACTCAAAGCGATCACCAGGCAGTCATCTGCGTGATCAAAGCACACTCAAAATTCACATCCCAGTGAGTTCCCAGCTTGCACCTCACCGATCTCAGTTACCTGGCTCTTGACACTCCCATCACATGACACCGCACACCTGGCTTCCTTTCCACTAATTACTTACTCTATGTAAGGACACTGTTTACAGATGCTCACTGTGTCACGTACGAAACCTTTGTTTTTTTGTATTTGCTTTGTGTTTTGACTCTTGCTTTCCTTCTCTTTTGGTTATTGTTTTGCCTTTGATTATCTGTCTGCCTGATCGATTGAACTGAAGACAGTTTTTGGACTGTCTGCCTGTGTGTTATTAAATCCACCATTTTATCTGCAAATGTATCTGCCTTCATCTCTGCAAAGAAGCGATGTGACAAAAATAGGAATAATGCTAGATTCCATTAGAGTCGTCAGATTTACATGGTTCAGAGTTTGCATGTGATTCACTCTTGAAATTTTTATTTATTTATTTATTTTTGGGGAAAAAATGACAATATTCACAAGCTGGGGCTGAAATCCATTGGTTGAAATCAACAGTGCTTTCATGAAGGCCACGTTGTTTTATCATGCAAATGTGATGAGTGTAAGTGAAAAATCATGACACATTTTTCTTGGGTAATGTGACACATTTCTAAATAAAATAAGCTCAGCGTTTTTGCCTGATGATAGCTGGAGGTGGGAGGCAAGAAAGAAGAAACATAATAATATTATCTGTTATAGCTATTTTTACCCTGCCTGCGACTTCCCGGTAATGTAGTCATCAATCAGAGGATGTTTAATGATGAGCTAATGTCATTCAATAGACCCCTGTGGTGTTTGTAAACAAAAAGAGATGTGATACGCATGCAGCCTGGTTGCAAAAAGATCTACGTAGTCTAGCAAGCTTATGAGACTGTTATAATCTGACTGAATGATATTTAGGAATTGGATTGAGGTTGGACAAAATGTCATCCACTTATTATTATGGATTACCACTAATAGACAGAGAGTGCTATTTCAGCATCTTCCACTTATAAAGGGTGTAACCGTAGATCTGTACGGCATCCTGTCTGTGGCTAAATGATCCTAAGTGGTGGTCTAGCCTGCAGAGGTCAGACGTGGTATATACATGTCTCAAAGAAACCCAGCCCAACCCACAGACTGGCTTTGCTAGCTTGCGTGTCGTATTTATTAGAGAATTGTTTGTTTAGTGCGAGCCTGAGCATAGGTTCATGCGCTCTTTATCCTGCATCTGTGTCGCCTCGCCTCTGAAAATCATGACAGTATTAGCAGAGCCCCAAAGTGAAGCAAAGTCATGGAATATGGCTTGCATGTGTGCCCACCACAGGAAACCCAATAAGGCTGCTGTGTTGGTGAGTTGATGCTCATTGGTTGTTATGTATCGCTGACTTGCATCATGACGAGCAGCAATTAAAAAAATTAACAGATTTATTATTAATAACAAAACTTAAACCCAAAAAATAGAGGCTCATACACCACCACTCAGACTCGCACAGAATAAAAAACACCCAATCTAACTCGGGTCGGCAGACAGACTTGCAGGTAAATAAATGGAGGAAACTGGAGTACCCAGAGAAAACCCACACAAGCACAGGGAGAACATGCAAACTCCACACAGAAATGCCCGAGCAGAGCCAAGGACTCGAACCCAGGACCCTCTTGTTGTGATGCGGACATATTAAACCTGGGTTTACACTTGGGCAACATGTCCGTGATCTCCAAGATTTGAGAGAATCGTGATGAGCATGTGGGGTCGTAGGATCGAATTGCGATGGTCTTGAGGGAACCTGGTGGAATCGTGTAGATGTTGAGGGAACTTGGTGGAATAGTGATGTTCTTGAGTAAACATGGTGGAATCGTGACGATCTTGAAGGAACTTGGTATAATCATGATGATCTTGAGGGAACTTGGTGGAATCGTGATGTTCTTGAGGAAACTTGGTGGAATCGTGCAGATGTTGAGGGAACTTGGTGGAATCGTGATGTTCTTGAGGGAACTTGGTATAATCATGATGATCTTGAGGAAACTTGGTGGAATCGTGTAAATCTTGAGGAAACTTGGTGGAATCGTGATGTTCTTGAGGGAACTTGGTATAATCATGATGAGCTTGAGGGAACTTGGTGGAATCGTGATGATCTTGAAGGAACTTGGTATAATCACGATGATCTTGAGGGAACTTGGGGGAACTGTGATGATCGTGACAAAATTTTTGAATGTCAAACATTTTGTCACAATTTATTACGATTTGATGCCAATTGTGATAGACAGTGGGAATTGTAGTAGAGCTTAACAGACCTTAACAGAGCGTAACAGACCTTGATGTGCCATCGTAGGGGATCTGGATGAACTTGGAAACACAATTCCTTCAAGTTTCATCTCTTGGATGCACCCTGCCTCCTTTTTATACCCCAATTGTTCTCCAAGTGTGCTCATAAATCGTGGAGCTGATGCTTTTTTGGAGACCGTGGACATCGTGACCTCGGCCACCGTGCCACCCCACTTCAAGTACAAACATATAAATTAAAAAGTAATAAAAGAATCGTGATACACAACTGAATAAATTTTTTCGTACAATTGCAGAAAGGGAAACAGTACACAAAAAAGGAACCGTGACTGTGGTTTAGGATAAATATATATATACTGGTGCCTATCATCCTTTACCCAAAGCACAGTGGCAGTGCAGCTGTCAATGTTTACAACTCTTACTGTGTAGCTGGTACCTCAATAACAAAGTTACTCTAGAAAATGATCGAAAGTCATCTCCGATTCATTCGAATGCTTAGGGAGCTCAGAGACTCCTTTCAGGAGTCCCTCCCCCGTTATGAACTTTAATTAGAGACAAAAAATGAAACATGCAACTTTTTATAGTAGACCATTCTCTCCAGCGGTATGCTTTGTTTCTGCTTTCTCTACACGCCATCAGCAGGTGGAGCTGGGTGTGCTCTGGGTGAGCCTGTGCACGCTCACAGAGATAGATATATTTTTTAATTCTCTCTGATTTCCAGCATGTGTTTGTCTCCGAGCCAGACTGCCCTGCGCGCTCTGTCTCTGAGCCCCACTGTGGCTACATAATCATGAGAGCCACCAATACACAGACTAAAGAGCAGAATTACGAGTAAACTGGTATCGTGAGCACTGCATGTATGTACATATAAATACAAAGTAGAACACGCATGTACCATTAGTCGGAACAGCGGACGTGATCAAGGACAAAGCTACGTTTAGCAAAACATAATATTCTCAAGTTCATCACAGAGGAGGTTAAAATATCACAGTCGTCATTAATAATGCAGCTGAAAGACATCTCTCTCCATCTAAATCATATATAATCAATTTATTCATTACTGTGAGGATGTGAAAGCAAGTCTGATTTGTTCTGGACAGGTGGCCGAGAAGACCAGTGGACTAAAGAGCCCGCCCACAAAGGCCTTAAAGGCGATTATGCAAATAGAGGAGCTTTCACTCAGACTTTCCCAGGAAGGGGAGGAGAGGGAGACTGTGTGTGTGTGTGTGTGTGTGTGTGTGTGTGTGTGTGTGTGTGTGTGTGTGTGTGTGTGTGTGTGTGTGTGTATACTAGGGACTGCTGTAGCAGTGCGGATGTCGAGTCCATCATGGCACACCATGTAAAAGCTCTGTCTACTACTGTGGATCTTCTACATTGTAGTGCATCACATTGTTATTATCGGAGTTTGCTACCGAGAGCTGTTTTATATCACCAGTGAAGTATACTTTATTGAAGTGTAGTGTACTACCAGAATTAATGTCAATGGCAATTCATGTTGGATGAACTTTATATTGTCGTTCATTCATTTATTGGCTGAAACCGCTTAATGGGGAACCGGACTCATGGGAAGGCTGGAGCCTATCTCATCCTCCTCTGGGCTAAGGTGGGGTACACACTGAACAGCTCGGCAGTCAGTCACAGAGCAACACACGCAACCATTCACACTCACACCTAGGGGCAATTTGGAACAGCCACTTAGCCTAATGTGTAGTGGTTAGCACATCCACCCCACAGCAAGAAGGTCCTGGGTTTGAGTCCCAAATTGCCCCTAGATGTGAGTGTGCATGACTGTGCGTGTGTTGGTCGGGCGAGCTGTTCACTGTGCGATGGTCTGGCGAGCTGTTCAGGGTGTACCCTGCCTTCGCCCAGTGTCAGCTGAAATAGGCTCAGCCTCCCTGTGACCATAATAGGATTGAGCGTCTCAGCAAATTAGAGCAGTTAGCCTAATGTGCATGTCTTTGGAGTATTTGGAGGAAACCCATGGAAGCACAGGAAGAACATGCAAACTCCACACAGAAGCGGCCAAGCCTGGGAATCGAACCCAGGACCGTCTTACTGTGAGGCAAACGTGCTAACCACTACGACACCGCTCCGCCCATATCGTAAACAGATTATCATAATAATCACGTAAATCAGAAGGTTGATCATGTGTTTGGATGCACGTTGTGTTGTTTCAGATTCTTTTGCATTTCTTAATTGGAAAACTTGACTTTGATATTTGCGTTGACGTTTCCGAAGAAGTTACGTAAGGAGCATTGATACTTTTAGACTGTCAGATCTTTGTAGTCCCCTGTACCACCATCTAGTCATTTTCAGTGTCTGTAAATGAGAAACCCTTGACACAAATACCGATGATTATCAAAATACACTCCATTTATGTTAAATGAAGCCAAATTCCTCTCTGTCTGTTGAGTATGTACGTAAGCATTGGGGATAGTTATCAGAGTTGATGTGTGCAAGGCTCGAATAAGGATGAGAACACAGTGACTCATACGTGTGTAATGGGATGAGGTCAATACTGGGTTAAAGATTGAGCCTTTTATTTTGACTCTGAATCTGTGTCCTTTTGTTGGGGTCATGAATAGCAGTTAATCATCTTAGAGTGTTGGAGTAGATGAATGAAAAATGAACGGGCAGTGCATTGATGAGAAAGTAAGAGCACTTCCTTGTATGAACATATGACAGTGAAATATAGGAAAGTAAATGCTGAGTGTCTAAGGGGGGTGGGGAACGGCCTGATACTGATACTTGTATCACCGCACAAAAGATTTATATATATATTTTGGATAATCAGCTAAGGGAAATTCAGCTCTGCATTTAACCCATCCATGTAAACAGTGAGCACACACACACGGAGCAGTGGGGGTTAGATACCTTGCTCAAGGCCACTTGAGCTGTAAAAGCATAGGAAAGGTGCCATTCACGCCCATTGCCGCCACACATCTTTCCTGCTGGTTCGGGAATTGAACTGAATCAGCTGTGGAGTAGTGCAAATTAAAACAGAAATACTATAGAGTAGATAAGTAGATAGAGCAGGATAAATAACAAACTGTTCACTAAATATACCAAAAAACAATTAAGACAAAGTTTGTCTCAGAGAAATAAAATATAAATATGTTGAACTTATGAAAAGTACAGGGTATCAGGGTCCAAGATGTCCCCGTAAGGTGTTTCATGGAATCATATATTCACAATAATAATATTAATAATAATAATAGTAATAATGAATAAATAAAAGTACACAGTACAGGTACAGAGGTGTGACAGGGTGGTTTATTCAGAGCTGTTGATGACAGCTAGTGCCTGTAGGAAGAAGCATTTTGGAACTCATGCTGCTTTTTTAAGAACCGTTCTGAAACTTCCCAGATCTTAATCACTCGAATAGGCAGTAGCCAGGACAGGAAGGGTCTGTAATGATCCTCCATGAATGCTTCCTTATTCACGACTTCAGCAGGTCTCAGTTTGAAGGCAGACTACACCCGATCATTTCTCAAAAGAACAATTGATGCGCTGCCGTTTGTCTTAACAAACCAGACAGTTATGGACGAGATCAGTGTGGGGAGGATGATTGCTGTGTAGAGCTGCACCAAGACTGGAGACTGTGGAGACTGATTTTTTATTTTTATTTTTTTACCAGTCATGATAACGTAGTTGGTATTGTTTTCGCTTCTCTTATTGTTTTCAGTTTGTGCTTTTGTAATTATTATTATTATTATACTTTTTTTTTTTAATTGATTGATTGACGCTCACCCCTCAAGTACTGCTTGACTTATCACTGTCAAGTTTTCAGGGAAGCAATTTGGGACAAAAGGCTGAAAGAAGTTTATGAGAATGTCATTGTAGGTCAGGTTTAAGGTCAGCAAAATGGCTGCCAATTGTAGCCAAAAATGGATAGGTAGCGTCTGGTGCGATTCCCCCTTGGCAGCTTGTAGTTTTCAGCTGTTGCAGGAAGAAAAAACTTTTGTGAAGTTGTTTTTTGCTGTTAGTGTTGTTTTCCAGGGCCATGCAGATACCATTAGAGAGGCAGGTACTCAAATTTAAAGATCAAGATTGTAAATTACACTGGTATGGGATTAATAAAGTTTATCTTATCTTAGCTTATCTTGTCTTTTTGATGTATTCTTCATTTTATATTAGCATTAAGATTTTCCAGCAACTAATTATGCACAACTTGAACTTCAGCATTTGCTTCGTTTCCTCCACTTTATTTATAAACTCCACAGAATTATGATGGGAATGTGGAGGCACACTTTATGAAGCTAATGATGAGCAGCCATTGCTAGGTCTTCAACCGTGCATGTGTGGGTTAGTAAGTGCGTGCCAGACCTGATAATGGCCCTTTCAAGACCACAAAACTCATTAAACCTAAACACACTGGAGCCAGCTGCATAGGCCAGACGTTCTCCCATGTAGGCAGGAGAGAAATGTATCCCAGGATTCCTCAGTAAGACTACAGGAAGTAGATATTCTAAAGTTCTCAGATCATGCTCCTTACAGATTAATGCAGTTTCTAACTTTCTTTGCTTTCTGTCTCCATTTGTGTATTTTTTGTCCCATTTCTTATAAAGAAGGGAAAGTACAAGGTCCACGGTTTCTATATAGTCATCAGCAACTGTGTACATGCACATATTCAGATGAAACCGCCTTATCTGCATGGACCACAGCGCAACATATGGCAACATGCTACAAATTACAACATGTAGACACATTGACAGATTACTTCATCTCCTGTGGTGCTACAATCCGGACATTGTGACAAGCAGCAAAAACCCTGAGGTTTGTGATTAGGCATACTGTGCTAAAGCAATCTATAAATAAATAAATTCTGTTAATTAGTGCACTAGTTTTATGGTGTGGGATGTTGGATATATTACTTTTCTGATCATTCATATAATCAGCTAAATAACCCAGTTTTAACGCAGAGAAATACAACCGAAGTTGCCCTACAACCTTGGACAAGTGAGAGTTGTGCCTGATTGAATCGTCAGGGTTCAGGAACTGTTCATTCTTACTGTTCTACTGTACTATTCTAATTCCAGTATCTTAAAGGATACTAATTTTAAAATATATTTTTTAACACTCCCTTCACACACACACACACACACACACACACACACACACACACACACACACACACACACGCATAGGTCAAACCGGCAGTAACAAAAGCAGAAGTTGGGTGAAAACGAGGCTATTGCCTCAGAAACAGCTGAGACAGGGTCTTGTTAAAGAGTGATACATGAAGACAAAATGTTACGTGTGATTTCGGATGGTCTTACTAAGGCCACATTTGGCTCTGATTATATCACTGAAGTCAACATTGCTTTGGTCTGTTGTTGTTGTTGTTTTCCTAAACTCTCCTGTATATATGGTGCAGCCATCCCCTAAAGTTTAGAGAAGCAGGTTTGGGACCAAAAGGTTGCTGGTTCGAACTATTAGCGGCACCTTCCCTTCCTCCACAATCATGGCTGAAGTGCCCTTGAGCAAGGCACCTAACCACCAATTGCTCTTCGGGCGGTGCAGTATGTGGCAGCCCACTGCTCTGAGTGTGTGCGCTCACTTTAGAGGGGCTAAATGCAAAAGACATATTTTCCTTGTGTGATTAATACAGTATATCAAAGTCAAAATTACAAAAAGTATATTTTCATGATCAGGTGGTTTTTACTTACATTTCTGAACTTGCAATCTGCTAAAATTAATTTAATAGTTTGCATTAGCCAGTGCATCTAAGGCAAGATAACATCAAAATAACAGTATACAGATATTAAACTAACAAATCAGACAAAACTAGTGAACTTCTGAATAAAATAAATTAGACATAATACGAGCTGACACTTTCATACATCAAACATCAGCTCATTTACATGAAGGAATGGTATAAGCCCTCTTTTTTTCTTTACGAAGAAGCTTGAAATAACAATAGAGCATTTTAATGTGCAAAGACGTATACAACGTATGCAAGCTTTTATTAAGTTTTTTTTTATGGGTTTAATGGGATGTAAAAGTGCTGCTGTGGACTTTTGGCACTCTCTCATGAACAAGTCCAACACTATCTTGCCTTGAAGAGTATTATTAATACACCACAGCTCAACTAAACTCTTCAATCCTAGCAAGCTCAGCTTTGAAGATGAAACTTTACAGGCTGGAGATGTTGGCTGAGCTTGCTTCAGGCTGTGCGTATTGTAACAGATCATCACCAATTGAGGTGCTGCTTTTATAAGAGCCAAGAGGGAGAGAACAAAGTGAGCATACTTGCCAAAAACATGATGAAAAGTTGGTATCCGTTACACTGCAGTGGACTTTTCTCTCTGTATGAGTCTGCCAATGGACTCAAATTGAGTGTGTGCAATATGTGAATGATCTACTCATTAACCTAAGCTATGTCCTTCTTGTCTCCATTGTGTCTGTTTGACCCTCTCAGTGAAGGTTATATAAATGCAGGTCAAGAGGTCACGGGTTAAGGGGTGAAAGTTAAGAATAAGGCTGAAGTCACTTTTGCCCCTGTGTCCAGACTTAGTCTGTCCAAATACTCACCCCTGAGTCATGCTGACCCTACACACAACCTCACTCTGCTTTGTCTCATGGCTTTTGAGAAAAAAACATTAGTTCATCAACTAAAAGGTCCCCAAGTCAATAGAGCTCAGTTTATCTGTCCTCCGTGTTTTCTTGAAGATATTTCATCATTTATGATTTCACACGCTTGATGGAAAACTGTGGTGTTTAGCCATTGTTTGTCATTCTTACCTATAAGGTCTTGGAAAGATGCTTGGATAGTAAGGACGCTCACTTATTCTCACTCATACACACTCAACCATTCACACTCACGTTCACACCTAGGAGCAATTTAAAGCAGTAGCAGTCACACCTTGCCAGATTAGTAAACAGACATCTGAAGGATAGAAACATTGTGGAAGAAAATAATCCAGGTGTGAAAGTCATACCCATTGCTTCTCTTGGCTCTCATGATACCCCTGAGGATGTACCCCAGTCTGTCTCAGACCCAGTGAAGACCCAACAGACCATCATACATCAATGAATGTGAACTAACAGGACGAGGGATTCACACGTTCTGAACAAAAAGCATGCTCAATGCAAAACAACCGTATAACCAGCGGACACATTTGCCTAGTGGAGTCTATTCCAAATCCACCGGAATGAACAGACCTCTCCTGACAAGGAACGCATTTGCTGAACGAGAAACAGACTAGAAACTGTCAAATTTGCACTGTAGACTGCATGGAGGCATTTAGATAGTGTTTTTGCATCTTCTAATTTGTGGTTGTTGTTGTTGCACCCTGTCACTGTTTTAAGGTCGAGGCATCCTGATTGAGTTCTACTTATTTGAGTAATATCTGAGTTGTCCTGTGGTCTTCTTGTCTTTACCTAAAGGAGTTGTGTCATGATTTTTACTCACGTTGCCAAGAAGTCACATAAATATGCAATCATTGTCCAAAATACTAATCTATATTTATTAAATACTCTTACAGCTTGCAAATCAAAAGGGTTTTAAAGTTTTTGAAACTAACATGGAACGGATGGAAATGGATTGTAGCGTGAACCTTTTTAAAATCTTGCTGGGCTGAACAGTTTTCAAAGATTTCAAAGATAATCATAATAATAATAATAATTCATTTTATTTATAATGCACTTTACATCTGAAGAAATCTCAAAGTGCTACACTTGGCAGT
>JBCNYH010000001.1:79859312-79869909 GCA_039654325.1 Tandanus tandanus
TGTGTGTGTGTGTGTGTGTGTGTGTGTGTGTGTGTGTGTGTGTGTGTGTGTGTGTGTGTGTGTGTGTGTGCCTAATCCTAAACTTAAAACATATCTTCACCTTTCAGTTTATTGATTTACGCTATGAGGACTTGCGGTTTTTTTTCCCATAAGGACAAGAAGTCCCTATAATGTGACTGTGTAAACAGATTTGTCTCTTTTTTAATGAATACCTGGATCACACACGCACAATCTGGTTTCCATAAATTCAGGGGACAGTGAGTAGACTTGCATTCATTTCCTGGAGACTTGCCCTAACCCTAACCATAACCACTACTTGCCTCATCCTAACCTTAACATTAAAACATGTGTTCACCTTAAAATTGATCGATTTACGTTATGGGGACTTGTGTTTTGTTCTCATAAGGACAAGTCCCCATAATGTGACTATCTAAACACACATCGTGATGAATACCTGGATCACACACACACACACACACACACACCCCTGTGCCTGTTTGTGCACGGTATTGTTCCAGTGCGGTCTGTAACACGCCCTCGTTAGTCTGAAGAGTTATTACAAAACGAAATCCGGTTTATTAAACGACCCATTGAAGGACTACATGCAATATCAACTGACACAATTGCTCTTTCAGAACAGGACTACACTGTTAAATCTGTTTATAAGTGTACACAGAGGTAGTTAAATATTTTTAGGTTTCGTTTTTGTGTATTCGGCTCCAACTGTACATAACATCAGACCCCACATCATTTCTTTATGCTGGTAGATTCTTCTTCTTCTTCTTCATGTGCGATGTCTGTTTCAGGCTTCAGTTGCCCCTGAGTACCAGGTGCTCATGGTTGACGAGGCATATTACACAAATATGGTCGGCCTTTGCCATCCCTCAGCGCCCCTTTCACAGCACCTGGTATTCCCAGTCGGTTTCCCATCCAAGTATTAACCAGGCCCAACCCTGCTTAGCTTCAGACAGGATCCGGCCATTCACAGGGTGGTATGGGGGCTTGGTAGATGCTAGCAAGCTAATTTGCATGCTAGCTACTTAGCTAATCAGCTGTTTATCAAAATTGATTCTGTTTATTATGTAAAGTGGAAATATATATATATACATACACATACATACACACACAAATTTATTAATGTTGTATTTATTGACAGAAGAAGGTATGTCCTGAGCAATCTGGTCCTCGTGTGCTGTAAGAATCCGCTTGTAGACGTGACGCAAGTGCACTTGTGCGTTTCTCAAGTTTCGAGGACGAACCGGAAAAGATTTGTTTGTATTAAAACACGTAGACTGTCTGTTTGTTGTATGGAGGTTTCCTGAGATTGTTCGCACTCGTACACATTTAAACACACTTAGCTCTGCGTAACACTCTCTCTCTCTCTCTCGCTCTCTCTCTCTCGCTCTCTCCGTCTTTGTTTCTCTCTCACGCTTTCTCTCTCTCTCTCTCTCCTCTCTCTTTCACTCTCTCTCTCTCTCTCTCTCTCTTTCATCTCTCCATCTCTCTCTCTTTCCCTCTGTCTCTCTTTCCATCTCTCTCTCTCTCTAACTCTGTCTCCCTCTCTCTCTTTCTCTCTCTCTCACTAACACACACACACACACACACACATGCTTTCTTGCTGTTTCACTCTTTATTTTTCTCTCTCTCATACACACACACTCTTTCTCTCGCTCTCTCGCTTTCTCACACACACACTCTCTCGCTGTTTCACTCTTTCTCTCTCTATCTCTCTCTCTCATCCTCTTTCTATCTCTGTCTTTTGTTCATTGTCCTCTCTCTCTCTCTCTCCTTCTCTTTCTACTTCTCTCTCTCTATATCTCTCTCTCTTTCTCTCTCTGTCTCTCTCAGGCCTCTCAGCCAGACGAGTTAACTATCGATGAGCATGAGGTGCTGGAGGTCATAGAGGATGGAGACATGGAAGACTGGGTCAAAGTAAACACTCTTCATATTTAAACCCGTATTTCTGTTTTTAAATGAATGTATGTACATTGCTTGGTGTTGAGTTGGACAGAATGTGTGTGTGTGTGTGTGTGTGTGTGTGTGTGTGTGTGTGTGTGTGTGTGCCTGTGGTTGTGTGTGTTGTGTGCAGGCACGGAATAAAGCAGGTCATGTGGGCTATGTACCTGAGAAATACCTGCAGTTTCCCTCCTCGAACAGTATACTGAGCATGCTTCAATCACTCACTGCCTTGGACTCACGTTCCCACACGTCAAGCAACTCCACTGACCCTGAGCTGGCCTCAGGCAGCATAAACGGTGACGCTAGTAGTAAGTTTACATCCCACACACAAGCATTTCCACTTATTGAAGATCAAGTGATTCCATTTTGTCAAAGGTAGCAAACAAAGTGTAAATATAGTAGCCTTCACCGTTGTATAATCCGTTAAGTAAGAATTGCCAGTGAAGAAAATGGATGAGTATTTACTTTGGACATGGTAAAGTGCACTAGGGCTACAGCGATTAGATAAGTTTATGGCAGGGGTGTCAAAGTAATTTTCACTGAGGGCCACATCACAAAATTCTAGGTCACCAAGGGCCGAATAATCACTGGGCATGAAAGGAAATCTGTATGCCGGTTTAGGGATTTGGTTTCTTTTTGCTTTTTAGCTAGCTATTGGAATGGGTTCCGGCCGTCTGTCCGTCACTCTTTAGTTTCCGGACATTTACTTGCTGTGCGCTGAAGCGGGGCCTTTCAAACTTGGTATGCTGGCTCAGTACTATGAGTTCTAGGATGAATTTGTGTGTGAGTGACCTTGTCCCACTTTTCAAGGTCACAGAGGCAAAACTGTATGTGGGTCATTTTCATAGAAATGCATATTTTATGTCCCGCTCTTTATATACCCAATTATTTTTTTAAAAGATTGCATTTTTTTAAATTTTGTATAATCACACCCAAGTGTATGTAAAAAAAATAAAAAAAAGTTTAAAAAAGCAACACCTTCAATCTTAACTGTAGTTATGTGCACAAATGCTGAATTAATAATGTGTGTGTCCCCAATACCGTTGTCACTACTTTAGCATCAGTTCTCCAGTTATTAAATTTGATTTGCCCAAATCTGTTCTGATATAAAAGTACCTTCATGTGTTGACAATTTAAGCTGTATATGTACAGAGACAGAAAATTGCTATTTATTTATTTACTTTGACTTCATTTTTGACAAATATTATCAAATGGTCCTATCGGCGGGAGCGTCTGGACCCCTGTGGTTTATTTTTTCACTTTCCTTTTCTGACAACACACAATCTTTCTTGAGTCGTGAATGACTAGCTATTTATTTGAAATAGGTTGCTGACAATGCATTATGTTTCATGGTAACGGTTGATGCAAAGAATGTATGATAATCATATTCTTTAAAAGCTCTCCCAAGCCACATAAAATGAGTTGGGGGGCCGGATTTTGCCCACGGGCCTTGAGTTTGATAGCTGTGGTTTATGGTTTAACTGACAACCCTAACTTTTGTCCCACTAGTAAGTGACAGGCTGCTTGTGTAGCTTGTAGTTGGTGGTCCTGTGTGTGTGTACTGACCACTGATGTTATCGTTTGTGAGTGTGCACTGTCCAGGATTTCAATAGAAAGTAGCATCTATAGCCAAGAGTCAGGGAATATCTTTTAAACCCAGCTATGGAATATCAGGGAACTTTGTTGTTAGCAGGGTTAAATGTTTAACATGCAGTATTTTTCCTGGGTGGCGGCGTGGCATAGTGGTTAGCACGTCCATTTCACAGCAAGAAGGTCCTGGGTTCAAGGCCCGGGCTCGGCGAGGATGTTTCTGTGTAGAGTTTGCATGTTCTCCCTGTGCTTACGTGGGTTTTCTCCGGATTCTCACGTTTCCTCCTACAGTCCAAAGACATGCACGTTGGGCTTAATGGCTGTTCCAAATTGCCCCCTGAGTGTGAGTGTGAATAGTTGTGTCTGTTGGCCCTGTGATGGTCTGGTGAGCTGTTCAGGGTGTACCTCGCCTTCGCCCAGTGTCGGCTGAGATAGGCTTTAGCCTCCCAGTGTCCCTAATATGATAAACCATTTGAGTATATAAGTGAGAGCGTATATTGTGTAATTTTATTAAGTTTAAGTAGCTAATAATGTTAAGTTTTGTTCTGCATCTGTGACCTACAGAACAAAACATCTGTGTATTAAATAAAGCTCACAAACTGATGGGTTTAAAATACAGTGGCTGGCCTGCTCAGCACAAACTTAGCCTGTTTTTCCATTCATTAAAAGTCATGGAATGGTTATGGCTTTTAGTAAGGGAAAAGTCAGGAAATTTGACATCGGATATAAAGCGGGAACAATAAAGCTAAGAAGTTAATTACAACGGGCTCGATCCTCCCATACGTGTAAGTTGAAAAGCACCCAGCTGCATGGTTTTTAGCCTGCGCTAATCTTCCCCTTGACTTAAGTCTGTGGCTTACATGCTATAAAGAGAGTTACATGTTTTGGGCAGAGAAAACCCAAAATACGGGCATTTCTTATGTAAAATGTATTCTATGGTCATCCTGCCCTGGACTTGTGCATGGTTTCAGCTGTGCACCTGTAAGAGCTGTAGTACATCAAGCACCACTATGTGATGAAACTTCATATTGCATTTTAAATTGGCAGTTGTTGTTGTTTTTTTGAGTTTAAAACTAAATGTGTTTCTGTAACATTTTTGTAAGCCTATAATATATTGCTAATTGAAAAACAAACAGGGTACATCACCTGGTGATGTGAGCAAGCCTGGAAAATAAGTAGTTTAATGAGAATAAAAGAGAAATATCAATTACGAGGAAAATAAAATAGGACCAACCTCATTTTGTAAAAAAATATGTTTGTTTTATTCATATGAGCTTATAAGGGCTTCATAGTAGCTAAAAATGGTTACAGATTTGTCTTCCATTTTTGTGTGGATAACAGTAAATGGGAACTAATTGCCGATCGGAACTACAGTCCTATACAAGGAACTCAAGAAACGGCAGGAATAATTTGTGCCAGTTTTTTAGATTTGTCACTTTATAGCGTCACACCTAATTTTCATAGAATTAAGAGAATTGTTGCTTGTCGCTTGATTCTAGTGATGAAATCACAGTCCCATGTTGCACATACTGTATACACACATTATGTGTGAAAATTACACCTCCATACAAAAGTCTGATGCTCGTGTAGCACAAAGAGGTGTTAATCCTGGGGTTTTTTCACCTTATTTAAACGGAATGGGTCACCAGTTGGGCGTGCGCACTAGGGACTGGCTGTTCTTCATTAGCATATGATCTGAGGATGGACAAATGCACACAAATGCATATGAATGAAGTTTAGGAATGCATGAATAATTAAGTTTATAAAAAAAAAAAAAAAAAGTACTTAGGGAACAGTACTTATAAATAGTACAAACAATGGCAAAATAAATCAATCAAATAATTAAACAAAACAACTAAAGAAATGACGTGTAACGATAACAACAGTAACAATAATGAAAGTAATAATAACCACAATAATAATATATAAGCATATTTCAAACGTATAAGCTATCGGAACATGAACAACTACACCCACCTGTGCTTGACACCATCATAAAAGCACTAGCTATGATTTAACAAGACAAAGAACAAGAAACCTCCTCACCGTAACTCAGGCAAGTGTGGATGCAGAGACAGGCGCATACAAGCAGCTCGTTTTAAGGCTCTGCCACATAGATAACACCTCATTCTCTATCCATATGCCTGTTTTTCCACACCTTTCTGGTTTTAAAGGGGTGATACCCCGATGATATTGCCTTCCTAAGGATAGGCCAGCGCATATCTGGCTTCCTTAAAGTGATATTTCTAAGGTGTAAAGCCAGAAAAATGTCTTGATTCAAGGCATTGTCTGATGGATGAAATTACTTATTCTTTGTTGTTTTAGCACAGATGGCAAAGAGAATGCTAAGGGTGTAATCATACTAGAGGTGTGATAGAAAAGCGACTGTCGCTTTTCATTCTCAAAATGTTCTCAAATTTGTCTCACTACATTCGATGCATTCACATTTTGGTCGCCTGGTTCATGAGCTCATCGCAAAAAATGTCAAATATGTTTGAAATTTCCGCAATTGTCACGAAACAAGGCTCTGATGCGGAGTAGTCTCAAACTCTTCTCAAGCAGTCTGCATTTGTTGCAAAGTTCACAGATTTGTTTTTGGGTTTGTAAGAAAAAGCGATAAGATGGAGACTTCCACACAGAAAGTTTACAACTTGCTGGCATCCGCCATATTCCGTGTATTTTGTCATCATTCGTGTTTTATTCACAGTTTTTTCACGCTAAAAACAAGCAAATAAAAATGAATGGTTTGAGATCAAAAAGTGAACAAAACACGACTGATTTACAACATGAGATTCGTAATTTTGTTTTCGACAAACATTCGCAAACCAATCGCAAAGTACTCGCAAATCGGTCGCACGGACTTTCACGCGATACATATATTCAAGCGCTGCATATTCGCTTGCATGTGGAGTTGCAAAACATCTTAACACGAATTTCAAAATTTGCAAAAAAAAAAAAATTTCACAAAAAAAATCCGTTTGCGCCTGTCGCATTTCTAGTGTGATCACCCCCTAAGATTGACTCAGATTGTAAATCTTTCTCTTCGTAATGGCAGATATGTAAGTTTCCCATGGCCCAATGGTGACATAATGCCTTTAAACCCGCGCCACTCTCAAAGCTTTTAGAAACGTCAGATTTCCTGTCCTTGGAATCTCGTAATATGGGTATATTGGCACACAAACTGCCTTTTTATTTATCTTTCCTTCCATCTTGTTCTCTCTTAGTGAGTTTTGCAAAGGCTATATACGACTATGAGGGCCAGACCGATGACGAGCTGTCCTTCCCAGAAGGTGCCGTCATCCGGATCCTTAATAAAGACAATCAGGAGGACGATGGATTCTGGGAAGGCGAGTTTAATGGACGAGTGGGTGTCTTTCCATCTGTCCTGGTGGAGGATCTGACTGCAGAAAACGGAGACACGCATTGGGCTTTGGATACTCAGGTAGGACAGCTGTGCTATCAGTGTTAATGCATTCCTGTGATCACACACTGATATTTCACAGAACTCTACATGGTACATATGCACATCGTAGACATATTCATAGTAATTATACGGATATGTGTAAATTCTGGATCTTTTTAAATTCTTCTCCATTATTCTACACTGCCCAGATACACACATCCTGTCCTACAGTGCTCACACACGCTTTAGATAAACGGGGCATGCCCTTTTCCTGTCTGCCTCCGATGCCCAATATGTCTGAGGGCTTATTAGAGCAGGCGTTTCCACTTCCTTCCTGCAATTATCGTCGTGTTGAGACGCTTTTAAAAAACCCACATCTAAAACGACAGACACTTCCTCTGTCATCAGTACTTTGATTAGATTCTGATCTTGATATAAAGCCAGAAATTAGGGGTGACTACTTTAATAAGAATCTCCTTTACAATGTAATAGACCAATCACTCTGTTTATGACTATAAATACACAGATGGATCATGTGCCACAGAGTTAGTCTTGCTATTTAATTTTACACTCAGCTACTAATTTGTGATTTAATTACGGGATGTATGATGTGTCACGATAACAACTTAATGATGTACTGCCAGATGCTGTACTTTATCTGTGTTTCTGAATACTTATGTAGAAAAGACATCTCACTCACTCATTTGCAGAACCACTTAATCCTACTAGGGTCCCGGGGAGACTGGTGCTGTCTCAGAAGACCAATACCATCGCAGGGCAACACACACTCACACCTAGGGTCAATTTGGAACAGCCAGTTAGCCCAATGTGCATGTCTGTGGCCTGTGTGATAGGAAACCGGAGTACCCGGAGGAAACCCACACAAACACAGGGAAAATATGCAAACTCCAAACAGAAAACCCCCACGCCTGGGATTCGAACCCAGGACCTTCTTGCTGTGAGGAGGATGTGCTAATCACTTCGTTACTGGATTTATGAGGTAGCTGGTGTTTGACCTTTTATCGTCACCCAAGGTCAAATGTAATGGTTTCAGTTGAAAGTCCATATATGGTTTGCTATTAGTGTTCCATATTAACCACATATCCGTCCACACTCAATTCAAAGTTATAAGAATCCTGTGACCTTGATTTTCACCTTTCAAGGTCACTCATGGTCAAATGTAACTGCCTCATTTGAAAGTTAATATATGGTTTCCCATTAGTGTTTCATAGTAACAGCATTTCTATCAGCACTCATTTTAAAGTTATAAGTGCTGTATGTCCAACAATTTGTGCACTTCTGACCTTGACAGTCCAAAATCAGATCATCGCTGCAACTCTGGTAGGGTAGTGTCTCCACCAAGTTTGGTCCAAATCTATGCACGTTTGTGGTCAGGATTTTGTTCACAATCAAACTGACAGATAAACAAATGCAAGTGATTAGAATACTCATATACTAGAATATGAAGACTTTGTTTTGTGGTGGAGATCATTATATTGTAGAGTTAAATCAGCTTGAAACAAAACTTATTTAAAAACATAGTTTTCATTATGGGCTGCAAGGTGGCGTAGTGGTTAGCATGTCTGCCTCACAGCAATAAGGTCCTGGGTTCGAGTGCAGGGCTTGGCGAAGGCGTTTCAGTGTGGAATTTGCATGTTCTTCGTGTGCTTGCGTGGGTTTCCTCCTGGTACTCTGGTTTCCTCCTACAGTCCAAAGACATGCACACTGGGCTAATTGGCTGTTCCAAATTGCCCCTAGGTGTGGATATGTGTGTGAATTGTTGTGTGTGGGTTTGTGCTGTGATGGTCTGGCAAGCTGTTCAGGGTGTACCCCACTATAGCCCAGAGTCAGCTAAAATAGTTACCAACCTCCCTGTGACCTTAATAGAATAAAGCGCTTTGGCAAATGAGTGAGTGAGTTTTCATTATAAAACTGTCAGTCACACGATCCCTGAGTTATTAAGTGGTGGACATTTTTCAACCTCAAGCACTTAAGGGAACATCAGTTTTCTGTTTAGAAAATGTAATTACATGAGTGATTAGTTCTTGTGTTGCATCATGCATAAATCACAATGCCCACTGGAGGGATAACATGTTTTCTGGTTCGTTCTACAGGTATCATCATGTGTGAAACTCCAGTCATCTTTGCCTCCTTTACCCCTGTATGATCAACCCTCCTGCAACCTGGATTGTAGCCCCGCCCCCAACCAGCCCCGCTCACCATCTGTCAATGGAGAGCACAAGCAAGCTGGTCTGCACAAAGCCCTGCCACACAGTAAGAGACCCTTCCAAAATCCATTGGAGTGTACATTACTCACTGCTTTGCTTTTTTAGAGCAGTCTTGATTTTAACAGCTTTCTTATCTTTGTGAAGATCACAGTTCTGGGTTGAGTCCAGAGAGCCCAGGCTTTCCCCAGCCGCACAGATTCACACCTGATGGATCCGGCCCAGGAAAACTGCGACCTGTACGTAACACCTTATCAAACATCTATATTGCTAGTGAAGTTCTTTTTTCAAATTTTACATACAGAGGTAAAATACAGTGGTTATTTGCTTTAGTTCCTGATAGTGATAAGTAATGCTGCAAATCTGTTGTGCCATCTGTGAAATTCTAAGTCTTTTCTTATTTTCCTTTGTCCAAAACCACATTTATGACTCACTCACTCATTTATGAAAACGCTTAATCCTACTAGGGTTGAAGAGAGGCTGGTGCCTATCTCAACTGACCCTGGGCGAAGGCTGAACAGTTGGGCCAACACTCACACCACAGCCAAGTAGCCTAATGTGCATGTCTTTGGACTGTGGGATGAAACTGGAGTACCCAGAGGAAACCCACGCAAGCGTTAGGAGAACATGCAAATCCTACACAGAAACACCTGATCCCGGGACTTGAACACAAGACCTTCTTGCTGTGAGAAGGACGTGTTAACCACTACACCACCATGCCGCCTATATAACTAACATAAATAATTTATTATTATTAAAAGTAGTAGTAATATATTCTACACAGGAACAGTGCAATCTGATTGCCTCGCTAATAATAAGATAATAATTATTTAATGAGCTGAAGTATGATATAGAGAATAATTCAGTTGAGGGGTTGTTATCTGTCAAGGCTGAATAATTCTTTATCATACTATAGACAAATTCTATAATAGTTTGAACCGAGCACCTTAGCGAAGACCTATAAGCATGGAACATGACTTGGATGGTTGTCCCGTGTCCATGCCTCCACAGGAAACCCAATAAGGCTGCTACCTCACCAAAAAAAACCTGAAATACAAAAAGAGGGGCTCATACACCATTGCTCAGACACGCAGGGAATAAAAAAAGCACACAATCTAACTCGGGTAGGCAGTCAAAATTTCACCGAGCAAAACACTACCACATTAATGGGAGCACGGAACATGAACTCGTTAACCAGATAATTAAACTTACATGACAGTTATCAGCAAGTGAAAGGTGGTGAAAAGAAAACTCAGTGTTAATCTTTCCTGCTTTCGCTTTAAACCAGGGGTCTCAAACTCGCGCGCCAATTGCGGCCCGCAGGACGATAGTTTGTGGCCTAAAAATCTAATTATTATTATTAAGATTATTATTATTTTCATTATTATTATTTTATTTATTTATTACTGATTGATTTATT
>JBCNYH010000001.1:79870009-79887545 GCA_039654325.1 Tandanus tandanus
CCTGATGCGGCCCAGCCTCACCCAGACTCTGCCTCCAGCGGCCCCCAGGTAAATTGAGTTTGAGACCCCTGCTTTAAACCGTAGTCAGGAAACGCAAGGGAAATTTATCTATTTATTTACTTATTTCCTCCGGAGCTGAAGTTGATTCAGCCATTATAGGAGCCGCGCTACTCTTATAACACCAGCCACGGACACCCATCAATAGAGATATCTATCAGGAGCTCCGTCTTTAGTCAATACCTAAATCTATATGTTATTATTAATTCGAATTCAAAATATTATTAGTAGACAGTAGACAGTCAACTTACGATGCTGTGCATGCCAGTTATGCAATAATCATTCATCTTATCCGATAGCAACAGTGCAATAACTCAGTTAGCCCATGGCAATGATGCAATACCAAGAATTATTATTCATTTGAGTGGAAAGCCATCAAATAATTATTCGAATTGCATCATTGCCATGGGCAAGTAACAACCCCTCGACTGAACCATTCTCCATATCATGCTTCATCTCATTCTACTTCACTTTCTCTTGAATGAAAAATAAAAGGTGATATCTTAAGGGGACATCGCTTGAATTGAAACTGCTAACACTCACTCACAGTTTGTTACAGTGACTTGGAGCAGGTGGCATAATCATTGCCACGCTTTAAAATAAAAATATAAACCATAAAAATATATATATATATAAAAAAAAAAAAGAGTCTGCATGTTCTCCCTGTGCTTACATGGGTTTCCTCTGGGTACTCCGGTTTCCTCCCACAGCCCAAAGACATGCACATTAGGCTAACTGGCTGTTCCAAACTGAACTGAATAGACTATTAAGCAACATCCACCTCATCTTTTCCAAATGATTAATAATTATTATTATGATTATCAGACTGCTTCTTCTCTTGCCCCCCCTTCAGGTCCGTGCGGCTCCACCTCCTCCAAAACAACACTCTCGCAGACAAGTGGACAAAACCGAAGAAGTAGAGATCACACTGGTGTAGCAGCGCCAATCTTTTCTTCAGAGGACTCATCTACCTTTGACCTCAAACTCCTCCTACTGGCTTCAAAGGGGTGGGGCTTCCTGTAAGGCCACCCTTCCAGCACTCTGACCAAGGTGGACTGCATTTCAAAGACTCCTCCGTTGCTGATCCTGGGGGAAACAAAAAAACAAAACAAAAAAAAAACTCGTATGGCGTCACAGACTGACTGTTTGGTGCCTTTTAAACCTTTTCATGCCAAAATCAATCCTTGTATTTGTATTTGTAGAGCCAGAATATTGTGGCATTACCAGTTACACCGTTGTGCTCTACAAGTTCAAGATGGCAGAAAATATAAAGAGTAATAAAGCCTGGTTGGTTAATTTGCACATATACCTATCCAACAGGCTCATCAACAGCAGAAATTGCAATATCAGGAGGTGATTGAAGGATTCGCGGGGGCATTTTTGGTGTACAGTGGGTGTGGGTGATTAAGTTTGCCCCGTTTTCAGCCACGTGTAGTCCTACCATACGTATTTAATGTTGTATTAGTACAGTACATTACTGTTGTCATAGGAATGTTCAGAATATGTGCAACATTTCTTCATATATTGTAACTGAGTGAATGAAATATTTTTTTGTTTTTGTTTGGGTTTTTTTTTTGGAAGTTGACAACAAAGGTAATTGTGTATAAAAAGGTAAAATGGCAAGGTAGGACGGATGAGAAGGAGTTCAAGAGAATGAAGGCTGGATCCTCCATTTTCTTTTCCCCTCTCCCATCACTCCTTTAGCCGAACACATTACTCTTCCATAATATCCTGTTAATCTGAGTACAGTACTAATTACATCAATATTAGCCTTTTCTCAGCTTGTCCTAAGAAGACTGCCGTTTGTACGTATTAACTAATATTTAGTCGTCAAAAGGAAGACAGAGTGTGAAGGGTTTTTCTGGCGTGTGATGTCCCTGAAAGCGAGCCTTTAGGCCTTTTCTTTATCGTGTGGTCTAACTTGTTTGCAAATGCCAATCAATATGCGAGCATTATTTCAAGTGCTTAGTTTTTCTTCCTAATCCTTATCTTGCGCTCTCATCATGGTAACATAGGCTCAGTCTAATGGAGTGTGTTGGCAGACAGGTCACGGCCATTTCATAGTAATTAGCGTCCTAAGTGCTTTTCCTTGGTACATGGGGCCGCTTTTTTTTTTTTTCCATTTTCTATTTCATACATAGAATTGTATAATTCTGCTACAAAAATCATATTTCATTAACAAGATCAGTCAAATTTCATTTCATTTTGAAGAACTGAAAGACTATTATTATTATTATTATTATTATTATCAGCCCATATCTGTATTTTAGATCATATTTTATTTTTGGCATGTGCTGATTTATCTTCTGATACAATAACAGTTCTGTCTACTACTTATTTCTTGCTCTCATATGGAGGAAAAAGCTTTTTTGATTCCTTCATAAACCACAAAAACACATCTTTTTAACTTACCTTTTTTGGAGATAGCTAATCTACAGCTGCATATTGCAAAGAAAAGATCTGTATAGTGTTATAACCTCAATATAATTTCATGTTATTCTGACAATATTCTGATAATTTCCAGGTTATAGTTATATTATGTTTTCATGTTGTTTTGACGTACCAGATTCTTACGACAATATAAGTTTCTTACTATTTCGTGATAAGTTTATATCTCAGAATAACATGAAAATTATATTGTTATAATGTGAAAAAAATTGGCGAGGGTGTTTCTGTGTATAGTTTGCATGTTCTCCCTGTGCTTTTTGCTCATTTATGCACTATATGCATTAATGCACATTAAGCTAATTGGCTGGCCCTAGGTGTGAGAGTGAGTGTAAGTGAGTTGTGTGTGTTGTCCTGCAATGGACTGGCGAGCTGTTCAGGGTGTTTCCCACCTTTGCCCAGTGTAAGCTGAGATAGGCTCCAAGTTTGTATGTCATAATAATGGAAAAATATACTATTATAACCTGAATTTTTTTACGTTATAGCATAATAAATGTTATATTGTTATAATGTGATAAGGGCGGCATGGTGGTGTAGTGATTAGTTCATCTGCCTCACTGCAAGAAGGTCCTGGTTTGAATCCTGGGCTCGGTGAAGGCATTTATGAGTTTGTATGTTCTCCCCGTGCTTGAGTGGGTTTCCTATGGGCACTCTGGTTTCCTCCCACAGTCCAAAGACATGCACTTTAGGCTAACTGGCTGTTCTAAACTGTCCCTAGGTGTGAGTGTGAGTGTATATATGAGGTTGTATGTGTGTTGGCCCTGCGATGGTCTGGCGAGCTGTTTAGGGTGTACCCTGCCCTCACCCAGTGTCGGCAGAGATAGGCTCCAGCCTCCCCGAAACCCTACAGAATATAGGATTAAGCGTTTTGGTAAATGAGTGAGCATAATGTGATAATTTGGTGTCAGAATAACAGTGAAATTATATTTTGATAAACTAAAAAGTTTGAGTTTATAACGTGATACTGATCTTCTTTTCTTTTACCTGAGTGCCAGCAATACGTAGCCCTACTAGTCTGATGCGAGTTCTGTGAAGATTTGAATTTCATATCCATAAACGTTCATTCATATTCATATGCAGCACTCGTTAGCATGCTATGAGGTAACCTGATGGGATTTTCATAAATGTTCTAAATATATCCAGGCTAACTGTAGCTGGCTGGGAGAAAATGCTAACTGATACTTTGAGTTCAATCATAAAACATTTTGAGGACCTACTGGGAGTCTATGTGAGCTAATTGGCCGATCTCTCATGGGAGGGTGGGATGGCATACGCTTCCCTGTCACTCACAGCGATCACCAGCCAATCCATGGGTGTCTGTGAGCTCATTCGTACAAAAGGGGCGGATAGCACTTTCCCTCCGAGTGTGTTAGTTCACGGAGGGGGCATGTGCATGCTTACACCTCTCCCTGGTTATTGATGGGTATATGTGATAGGGAGGCAACACTTAACGGGTGGGAATTGGATATGGCTAAAACATTAGGGGAGAAACAAAAAACAATACTGTCCTAAATTACACCTACTGTGGCCTGAAAAAAAAAAATTCTGCAGAGGTTTGGAATTACATTTTCCTAAAATGACACACTGTTTTATTTATTTATTTATTCATTTTTTTACATTCCTCAAAGGTATCAGCACATGCCTGTGTTCAATGGAATAGCGTGTACCTCAGCACTTTTCCAAAGCTTGTATGGCTTTGTATCTTCGACTTTTATGTCAGCATCCCATCAATGGACCCTTGTGTAGCATAGCTGCCGAAATGTGTGTTGGGGGGTTGTTTAGTTCTTTTTTTTTAATTCAGTGTTTTATACCCCAGCGGTTTTGTTCGCTAAAGAATACAGCCCTGTTATTTATTCTCTTCCTCCACGAGTAAGAAATCCCCCTTTTTTCTAGATATTAGCATTCCTAGTGTTAATAACAGTTAATAATATCACCTTAATTAAAGTAAATGATTTCACCTTAAAAATTGGTGCTCGTGAAGAATTTCGGGTAGGGGAGGTGCGGGACAGGGGGTGTATATGTATATTTTGAATTTCCTTTTAACAGAGTGGACAAAATTGGCGTATCTGCTCTGATATCATGTCTTTTTTGTTCTTGCAGCCTGTTTACTTTTTGATCTCGTTGAGATCTTTTGAATGTTATCAAACTTGTTTTGAAGTTTATGGCCCATCCTATCAGAAAGTTCCTCTCAGAGATTGGCTTTTCTTTCCTTTTCCTTTCCTTTTTTTAACTTTAACTCAGTTTCTGCTTTTTGCGAAAACATCATCCACATACGCCACATACGCGTATCATTTTATTTTTAAATGCTTTAGTTGTATTTTATTTGAAAGACACTGCTTGAAAGAAGATAATGTAATAACGCTGGACTGTTGCTGCAGTGGAAGTATCAGAGAACAGGTCGAAACATTTCTTTCTGCATATTATTAGCTGTAAAGTAATTTGTATTTATTGTGTACAAATGTTAAATAAAAAAATGAGAAAATAATGTCTGCTTTCCTGTAGGTGGGTCTTCATTACAATACACAATGATAATAAATATGTTATTGTTGTTGGGCCCCAAATGTTGCTGGGTATCAGGGATATATAATATATTTCAGCTACTGACTACATCGATTGAGGAACGCATTAGAAATGCATTGGTAGAGCCCATCACAACCAAAACACACCATTCACAGTTATGGCATTTGGTACACACCCTTATCCAGAGTAACTTACATGGGTGCAGCCGTGGCCTAATAGTTAGAGAAGCGGGTTTGGGACCTAAAGTTCGCTGGTTCAATCCCCAACCAGTAGGAAAAATGTGTGGCGGCAGTGGGGGAGTGAGCTGCACCTTCCCTTCCTCCACATTCATTGCTAAAGTGCCCTTGAACACCCTGGCACCTTATCCCCTAACTGCTTTCTGGGCGCCCCCAATGTGTGGCAGCCCACTGCTCCGAGTGTGTGTGCTCACTGTGTACACGTGTGTGTGTGTGTGTGTGTGTGTGTGTGTGTGTGTGTGTGTGTGTGTGTGTGTGCTCACTTTGGATGGGTTATTTCCCTTGAGGGATTAATACAGTATATCAATACAGTATTTTTACTTAATTTATACAACTGAGACAGCTGAGAGTAGCGTAGAGGTTAGCACACCTAACTCACAGGAAGAAGGTCCTGGGTTCGAGTCCCAGGCTCGGCCATGGCGTTTCTATTTTCTCCCTGTGCTTATGTGGGTTTCCACCTGCAGGCCAAAGACATGCACAATAGGCTAATTGGCTGCTTCATATTGCCCCTAGGTGTGACTGCGCGTGTGAATGGTTGTGTGTGTTGCCCTGTGATGGTCTTGCGAGCTGTTCAGGGTGTACCCCAACTTAACCCAGTGATGGCTGAGATGGACTCCAGAATCCCCGTGACCATAATAGGATTAAGCTGCTTGGCAAATTGGTGAGTGAGGGTAACATTAAACATTTTATTGTTATAATGTGACAAGTTTGTATATCAGAATAGCATAAAAACATACTATTATAACCTGAAATGTTTTACATTATAGAGTAATAAATATTATATTGTTATAATGTGATATGGGCGGCACGGTGGTGGAGTGGTTAGTACGTCCACCTCATAACAAGAAGGTCCTGGGTTTTACTTAATTTATACAACTGAGCAGTGGGCATTGCTCAAGGGCATTTTGGTGGTACTGGGGATTGAATTCACAACCTTCTGATCAGTACCCCAAAGACGTATCCACTGAACCACAACTGCCCCACAACAAAACTGCCCATCAAGTGACATAAAACAAAATTTTAAAGATGTTTAAAATGTGACATTCACTCACCAAACCGCTTTAACTATGGTCGCACTCACCCATTCACTCACTGATTTGCCAAAACATTTTATCCTATTTGGGTTGCGGGGAGGCTGGAGCCTATCTCAGCCGAATCGGGGCGAAGACGTGACACACCCTGAACAGCTTGCCAGTCCATTGTAGGGCCAATACATACACAAACATTCACAAGTAGGGGCAATTTGGAACAGCTAGTTAGCCTAATGTGCATGTCTTTGAACTATGGGAGGAAACCAGAGCACCCAAAGAAAACCCATGCAAGCACTAAGAGAACATGCAAACTCTACACAGAAACGCCCGAGCCGTGATGCAATAGTTGTCTCTTCTCAATTGTTTTCGTGATTGTACCTTATAGGTAATCTATGATATGCTTACATATTAGCTTGTTAATATTTTTGAAACGAGACACCTTGTAGCTGAGGCAGCAAAGACCTGCCTGTGAACTATCCCTACATCTCAACTTGAGTGATGTAGCTGAGGTTGAGGAACTGTCAGAGCTGGAATTCACACACCATGCTGACTGTGTGATTTCTATTTCTGCGGGGTGGTTTTCTTGGAGTGTAGTGTAGGGCTTATAAAACAACTAAACTAGCTCTTCTGGCTTAGGCCACACCCACTTTAGGGTTAAAGCTGAATATAGATGCAGATAGGGTTATTTGAAGACCTAAACAGGGGCAGCATGGTGGCATAGTAGTTAGCAGGTCTGCCTCGTAGCAAGAAGGTCCTGGGTTCAAGTTCCATGCCTGGCAAGGTCGTTTCTGTGTGGATTTGGCACGTTCTCTACATGCTAGTGCGGGTTTCCTCTGTTTACATCAGTTTCCTCCCACAGTTCAGAAGACATGCATATTAGGCTAAGTGGCTTTTCTAAATTGCCCCTAGGTGTAAGCATAAGGGTGGATAGTGCCATTGTATTGCACGTGTAATTTTATGTGTAGGAGATACTCAAGAGGTAGCTGAGATATCTCATATGCAAAATACTCAAACCAGCCCATTTGGTTTTCCAGCATCCATGCCATGATCAAAGCCACAGAGCTCACACCTTTACTTCATTCTGATGTTTGATGTGAAACGTAATTGAAGGTCTTGACCTAGGCTGTACCTGCAAGGTTTATTTATTTTTTAAAAATTTTGCGTTGTGCTACCACCTCATGAATAATTGCTACTTAGATACTGTATCTGCATGAATATTCAGTTATACAGGTTCCTAAGAAAGCAGGGATTTCAAATTAAGCTGGCGGCCAGCAGGATTTCCATCTACTAGATTCCTGTGCGCAGTCTACTCATTTTATTTTCAAAAGGAAAAGTCTGCATATTTTCTATATGCAACGTGCCCCCCCACCATCTCGCACACGTATTATATTATAAAAATATATGTGATCAATTGGTTGTTCCGGTGTCAGTGTACTTGCTGCTCAAGCTGCTTTTCACAACAGACAGAGCAAATGGGCATCTCAAATCTGTTCACTGGCTTTAGAGACCAGTGTGCATTTCGCATTTGGATCTCTGCTCTAGAGGGGAGAAAAGGGCAAATATGAAAAATATATATAGGCTATGCAGAAATCTATTCAGTTTAGTCAGTGAACTGCTGTATTTTTTATTTACTTTTCTCGAAATCACTAATTCAACTTGTATTTCCCACATAATCTCTCCGCTGATATAATACGGTATTTTCCCTTATCAGTACGAGTTGGAAAGCTGATCTAGTCTGTTACGCATGTCCAAAATGGATAATAAATCCCCAGGTTTAATTATTAAAAACCTCTGCCAGGTAATTATGCACCAATCTGACATGGAATGAATGCATCATGGAGGAAGGCGCAGGTTTTTACGCGTAGTTCCGCGATCCACTATCTCACACACACACATCCGCATTTTAGCTTCAAACCAATACTGTAGGCTGAAATAGTGGCTGTCCAACAAGCCAAAGCTGAGCTCAGAGCAGACATGAGCAGCTCGTGCTGAAGTACACAACTAATTCACCCGGACCCACTGGACTCGAGACGATCAAATGGAGGTTACATGTGAAATATATATAGAGAAAAAAGCATTAAAAAAGTCATCAAGAAAGAAAGCACTTGGATTTTATTTATTTACATTTTAAGGGCAGGTTCAATACAATACATTTTTCTCATGATGGATCTTCAATGCAGCGTCTTATTCTGTGTCTTTTTTTAAGTTCGTCAACGGTAATGATGACATCATGAGGACAGAGGTTCCTGCTACTTTTAGTGGTTCTCCTGCTACTCAAAAACAATTTGAAAAACATAATAAAGTGGACAGTGAGAGGAAGTCCATTTCCATATAATATTAGAATATTATTCCTAGGTTGACCATGTGATGGTTGGTGTGTTGTTTTTTCTTTTATCTCGGTTGTACCCCGGCTTCACCCGGAGTCGGCTGGAATGGGCTCCAGCCTCCCTGTGACCTTAGTAAAAGAATAACGTGGTTCGGAAAATGAAAAATGATTCCCAGGAATTGAAGGAGGGGTTTCAGAGTTGCAGCAGAAGTGCCTTCCCACCTCCTCTTACCCAGTCCATATTTCAGTCCAGGGTGTTACATGAAAACTTTATCAGTCCATGCCACATGTGCTTCCTTTTTCTGACATGGATTCCTGAATCAATCCTCTGATGATCAAATGGCTTGTGTGAAAATTTACTTGTGTTCCAACCCTCATGGTATGTGCACTTTTCATTTTTGGCTTTGTTACAGTGCAGAAATTAGTCATGAAATAGAAAAGGATGTTTGAGTATGATATGAAGTATGGATCGCACAGACTGTCGCTGTGTTAACAAAAAGAAAAGTTTTTATGTGACGTATACTGTAATATTATTTATGTTTTGTTCTGTAGCTATACATAATCAGGACTCTTATATATGCTGACTGTATGTTTCAGACTCTGTAACAGAAAGAAAGGTGCTGAGAGAGCACGTGTTCCTGAAAATAAGGGACCACTGCAGGCGTACACATGGAGTCGACTTCAGGGCAAGACATTTGTTTATCCACTTATTGTTATTTTCTCTCATTTAAACTGGCTTCCTCTTTGTTGCCTTTTAATTTTTAACAAAGACTAGTACATGTGTCTCCTCTCCGCATGAGACGAGTGTAGGCTATATCAGCATGGCTAAATAAATAGGTTTATTGTGTGTTTTTTCCCTGGAAGCAGAGTCCAGTTACATCCAGTTATTCCTGCTTTTTAATTATTAAAGTCAAACAGGTTCTGAGCGATGGTACATATATTTGTATGATGTCGTGAATATTAATAATTTACATGATATTGTTTATGCACCATATGCTGCTAAATGCAAGCAAATAAAGAGAAACAAAGAAAAGGATCATATGATAAGTTGTCATGAAGCATTACTCATAGACTGTTTTGTGCAGGTTATTGACCCTTATGAAGATTCAAACCCAGATAAGTGGCCAACCCAGCAGGTGCGGTTGCAATTGATCGAGGAGTGTCGGCAGAATTCGTTGGGTCCTTTCTTTGTGGTAATATGCACTTATTTAATAGGTGGGGCCAGTGGTGTAGTGGTTAGGGTACTGGGCTCATGATCGAGAGGTCGTGGGTTTGAATCCCTGTTAGACCCCCACCATGCTAAAGCCCCTGGGCAAGGTCTTAACCACAGGTGTGCCTCTGTTCACCCAGCAGTATAAATGGGTACCCGTAAAAATACTGGGAAGGTAACCTCTGATGGACTAGCATCCCATCCAGGAGGAGTTGTACTACATCCTAGTTGCTTCACGCTACGGAAACCAGGGATAAGCTCCAGCCTGATGAGCCAGTAGACTCGGTTATAAAAAGCCCAACAGACTTTACCTGTGGAATTGGATTGTTCACTCAATCATTAATTCATTTGCTGAACCGTTTAATCCTAGTAGAGTCGCAGGGAGGCTGGAGCCCATCTCAGCCGACATGGGTGAAAGCACGGTACACCCTGAACAGCTCGCCAAACCATCACAGGGCCAAAACACACACAACCATTCACACTCACACTAACACCTAGGGGAAATTTGGAACAGCCATATAGCCTAATGTGCATGCCTTGGATTTGAACCAACCAACCCTGAGGGTGTGATGGTCTTCATCCTAGCATTGTGGGATTTTTACTCTTACACTCAGTACTAGTATCATCCATCCATCCATCCATTTATCCCTTTGCCAAACTTCGTATAGGATCGTGGGAAGGCTGGAGCCTATCTCAACCAACTCTGGGTGAAGGCAGGGTAAACCCTGAACAGCTTGCCAGTCCATCACAGGACCAACACACACACAAAACCATTCATACTCACACCGACATCTAGTGGCAGTACCTGGAGAAAACCTACACAAGCATGAGGAAAACGTGCAAACACACACAGAAACGCCCTCACCGCGCCCAGGACTCAAACCCAGAACCTTATTGCTGTGAGGCGGATGTGCTAACCACTACACCACAGTGCTGCCACAGTAGTGATATACAAACCTAATAAACATACTGATCAGTTATTCTGCCTCTGATTTCTAGGGCCTGGTGGGGATGCAGTATGGAGCTGCGTGTTTACCAGAACAGGTGGAGCTTTCTGAGTTCCTCACAGTGCTGCGGGTTTGCCAGAAGATGGGATTCAGCTCGGAAGCCCTGGAAAAATGCTACCGAAGAGATGAGAATACCATACCCCCATCATTCTGCCTGCTCAGTCAACATGAGCATCAAAAATATAACTCCCAAGTAAAAGGCTTAATGAGTATTATGAAGTGAAGTGAGGCAAAATAGAATATGAATAAATTATGCAAATATTCAAAATCTAGCAAAGTTCTTTTCATTTTCATGGCAGAAAATTGACAAGAATGCTTGGAATGATGTACTTGTAAAAGCAAGGAAGACCTTAAATTATGTTATCACCCAGTGTCGTCTGGAGGGCAGAATTGATCAAGAAAATTCTCAGAAATATTATCGGTCAGGTAAGTTTTATTATTATTATTATTATTATTATTATTATTATTATTATTATCATTATGTATTTTTGGAATGCAAAGACAGCTAAATTTGTTTGTGATACTTTCAGGGCTTGAGAACGATCTACGTTTTGCCCTGGATGGACAACCTGCTTCTGGTATCAAAAGGTGTCTTTGTTATGTTTATAAAAGTGGTAAACAGCCTGACCAGGGGAAGAAAGGAAATGAACTACATTCAGAGCACCAAGATCAATTGTTCCAACTGTCACAGCTCTGTGATACGTTCCTACCAAGCCTGGTTAGAACCCAGCGGGCCTTGATATACACCAGCACTACCAACAACAGTAAATGTGATGATAAACAGAGCTATGCTGAAAAGCTCAGCCACCAGCTTTATTCAGATCTTATAGGTCTTATAGACCAATCTACTGTCAAAGAAAAAGATCGAAGCCATGGTTCACTCTCCCAGCAGAGAAACCTGTGTCACATCCTTTCCACTTTATACAGAATTGAGCGTACAGAAGTCAGCCACATAAGAGCTTACTTGAAGAAGGACACACAATATCCATTCGTCCTAATTGGTGGCCCATGCACAGGCAAAAGTGTACTTTTGGCACACTGTGCAAGTCAGGTAATTTTTCAGTTATATACATTTTAATTAAATAGAGTGTACAGTGACACATTAAAAGTAAATAGACACCAAATTTAAAAAAGTTATACATAAATATACATACAACCAGTAGCAAAGTATCAGTTGTATTTTCTCTGCAACATCAGCTGCTTTACGTTCATTTATTCATTCATTTGCAAAAACACTTAATCTTACTAGGGTGGTGGGGAGGCTGAAGTCTATCTCAGCCAACTCTGAGTGAAGGCGGGGTACACCCTAAACAGCCCTCCAGTTCAGCTCAGGGCCAACACACACACACAACCATTCACAGTCACACCTAGGGGCAATTTGAAAGAGCCAGTTAGCCTTATGTGCATGTGTTTGGAAGAAACCCACACAATCTCCACACAGAAATGCCCTTACCGAGCCTGTGACATGAGCCCAGGACTTCCTTTCTGAGAGGCAGACATGTTAACCACTACACCACCATGCCAACCAGTTGCCTTACAACAGGGATTATTTTCAACAGTCCACTTAACAGTCCATAGACACCAAAACAATTTATATACTGTAATGTAAAATAGGATGGCACGATGTGTAGTGGTTAGCACGTCCGCCTCACAGCAAGAAGGTCCTGGGACTGGGTCCCGGGTTTGGGCATTCCTGTGGAGTTTGCATGTTCTCCCATGCTGGCATGGGTTTACTCTGGGCACTCCGGACTCCTCCGACAGTCCAGTGATATGCATGCACCTTAGGCTAATTGGCTGATCCACATTGCCGCTAGGTGCGTTGTGTGTGTGTGTTGGAGCTGCAAGTGGCCTGGTGAGCTGTTCAGGGTGTACTCCGCCTTCACCCAGTGTCTGCTAGGCTCCAGCCTCCCCGCGACCCTAATAGAATTCAGCGGTTCAGCAAATGAGTAACAGTGTTCCAGCTAGGTTGTTTTAGCATGGCACTGCACCATGCCTTTGACGTGATCGCCATCCTTTTTTTCATGCACCATGCCCACAACCGCCATGCAGCTATGTTGTTATTTACATGATATTTTTCTGCAATCACCTGCCGTTATTTTTCCCTGCCTCCACGACCCTGGCAACTAGGAACGTTTAGTCAGCAGCATTTAGTCCACTAGTTTTTTTTTTAACCAAACATCCATCAGCTCGCGCATGCTTTTTACAGCCTGCATGACTCCCGCTTGACCCCTGCAACTAGAGCCGCCACTTCAGCTGGAATGTTTTTCTTTCTTAACTGAACATCCATGCACAGCGCGCATCAGCTCGGCTTGTCTTCTGAGTTATTAAGGTCCAACTAGCATCCCATTTGTATTGGAAACGGTGGCAAAACGATAACTATTCAACATAATTTGTCAGAGACTGATCTATATATCTACTTAAGATATATTTATGTCACATCTATGTAAAAATGCTAAAATGTTAAAGACGGCTGAAGGAGTCGGCCAAATGTATTAACAAGTTTGAGCAAATGAGTTTCACAGATAAAACTCTGTAATGAGGGGTGTCTATTTACTTTTGATACGTCTCTGTACAATATACAGTATAACTAATAGCATAACTTTCTCTTTCAGATTCAAACATGGATGAAGGACCGGAACCCGGTAGTCATTGCATACTTTGTAGATGTTAATAGCTCTCTGAAACAAATTCTCAGTCACTTCTGTCAGCAAATTGCTTTATGCCACAGGCAGCAGTACAACACTTTTCACAAAGACATCTCTCAATTGAAAGAAACATTCAACAACCTCCTAACCACAAATCCACATCATCTAAATCATCTAATCCTCATTATGGATGGACTTGACCAAATGTCTAATACACATGAACCACTGGACTTAACCTGGCTTCCCAAGGAATTACCTTCCAATATTAAACTCCTCATCTCATCTACACCAACAAAGTCAGGGTTTCTTTCTGCAATAAAGGCATATTACCCAGAATCCTCACTGTTTTTAGACCTACAACCAGTCAATAGCAAGAGCTGCAGCCAAATGCTAACAACACTCCTTTTGGCAAGTAACAGAAAGATAACATCTGGGCAACAGATGTATGTAAATCAAGCTTTCAAAAAATGTTCCCTCCCATTGTTTGTGGAGCTTATATACAGACAGGTGTGTAATTGGGGCTCAGATTTAGACGTCACACCAGATACATTGATTCCAGGGGTTCATGCAAATATTGGTCAGTTTTTGGACCACCTAGAGGACAAGCATGGAAAAGTATTAGTCGCGAGAAGTCTAGAATATCTCACCTTGTCCAGGTTTGGTTTGACAGAGGCTGAACTGACTGATATTCTGTCTTGTGATGATGAAGTTCTACTACCATTCCTCCCAACACCTTATAAGTTCAGAGTCCCAGAGGTTGTGGTAGAAAGATTACTGTTAGACCTGAGGGGGTTTCTGAAATCACAAAACATATTAGGTGCAAAACCTCTGTTCTGGGTCAGCAGACACTTTATCTTAGTTGTCCGTAAGAGGTACCTGGGCTTAGGCAATCAACAGAACAGGCACTCTTTCATAGCAAACTATTTCAGTGGTCGATGGGCATTCGGCACAGCTAGGTCATTGTTCGCTGCTGGAAGTTCTAGCCAAAATGCCATGCCAATGAAGACTTATGCTGAAAGGCAAGTCCCTGCTCAACCATGGACATTTCAGCCGTCCACGTCCACTGTGACCATGTCTGGATCTGCTGGTTGTGCACATTTTAATCTAAGGAAATTGCAGGAACTTCCTTACCACTTACTGAAAAGTGGAAATATTGAAGAGCTTCTTAAAGTCGTGATGTCACAGGAGTTCCTTCATGTGATGTTCTCTACAATGTTAGTAGATGAATTAATATTGTGGCTCGAGAAGACATCTCAAGTCGTCTTTTCCAGGGAACTCAGACTCCTAATTTCGATATTGAAAGGTTCAACCTGTTTGCTAAACAACTGCTCCTCTGATTTGGCTTTGGTAATGCAGGCAAAACTCTTCCCCTTCTTCAGGCATCTTCCTGAATTAAAGGAAGCTGTCAACCAGGCAGGCCATTGTGGTACAATAGGACATCAGGGGATTAATATGATATTGTGTCCTACACCAACTGTACCTGCCACGCATTGGGTACTGCCAGCAGTGGAAGTATCTCCAATTACAAGAGTAGCTGTATCTCAGTCTGGCTGTGTAGTAGCAATTCAGAAAAATGGTTCTGCTTGGATCTGGAATGGAAGTGATTCAGAAGGTTACAGAATTTCTCAGTCGTCTGGCCTACAGTTTACAGATGTCAGATGTTTGTCAAATATATTTATTCTGTCCACAGAGAATGGTCACCTCCTATCATTGGACATGAATGCTCCATTGTACCTCCAGCAACTTCAAATCCAACATACAGAACAACCATCAAAGGGCATTGGGGGTATATTGATATGCAGCGACAAGACCTTTGTATTCTCAAAGGAAAGAAATTCTGTCAGTGTCTTTGCTGAGGGAGCAGAAATTGCTCCAGTCCATTGCTGTCATGGTATAACATGCATGTCCTCTTGTGATGGTCGCATGCTTTATTGTGGACAGAACCAGGGTACTGTCAGTATATTTGACTCCCATAGTGGCAATCTTTTATCCTCCTTTATTTGTTCATTAGGCACGGCTATATGTGAACTCATCCTTCACAAGAATGAAGCGACAATAACATGTATTGACTGCACAGGAAGTGTGTTTGTATGGGACCTCAAGAACATTAATAAGCCTGTATTCATTACAGTAAGGCTAAGCAACAACAACAAAGAGGTGTTAAACATAGACCATGTAGAAAGTAACCTTCTCATCTGTAAAAGTCAAGAGATTCAAATAATTCAAGGACATTTATTAGCTGTTGAAGAGAAGTTTAATGCACCTACGGGTAAAACATTTGTGCAAGCAGTTCTGGATCATGATGCACACTTCATCATTGCCTTGATGGAGAATTGCCCCTTTCTTTTGGTCTGGAATTGGGTCTCAGGTCAATGTCTGTTAAACCTTGACATTAGAGGTAGCCACGCTTTCAAACTTATAAAGTTTAGGGATACTTACCTTACCGTGGTAACAAGTACAGGCATTGTTAGTTGGGACATGGATCTTATTTCAGTAGCAGCCTCCACTCCAAAATCTGGTCAGAAAGTGGTGAAAGTCATTGTGGAACCAGATGAGGAGCACTTTTACACTGCAGATAGGTCTGAGTTGGTGTGGAAGTGGACAGTGTTGGGTGGGAAAGTGGAGGGCCACATGCTTCACCATGGTCCTGTCGAGAACATGACTCTATCACCAGACAGTGTTTACATGGTCACCATTGCCTCTGGTGATATCTATGTTTGGAACACCAGTACACATAAGAACATTTACAGAATCCATGGAAGTCAAGCATCTCGCATACTGTTACCACCAAGAGGTAATCTCGCAGTTTCACTCTCAGAAACAGGGACTTCAAAGGTCTGGAAGTTGTGCAATGGACATGTGGTTTGTACCATTCACCATCATCTAAGAGATGCTGTCATCACCCCAGAAAGTACTTTCCTTCTCGGCATTAATAAGGGCGATCTCCTTGCTGTCAGTCTCTGGTCTGGTTATGTCAGCAAACGGTTCTCCTGTTCTGACTGGCCAAATGTCGCTGCTTTCCAAATGCTGCCAGACTATCCAGATTATGTGATTGTGCTTACCAATTCAGGAACCTTATACTCATGGAGATTAACTGAAGAGACCATTTGCCAACAGTTCCAGTTTTCAGAGTATTTTGAGTATCCACCACAGTTCTTTAAGCTTTCATCAGATGGGTGTTATGGCATCATTTCTGTAGTCGGATCCAAGATAAACATCTTGGATGTTTGCCAGGGTAAATTGTGCTGTTTGAATGCTGAGGGTCCAGTCTTCCAACCGTTTGTGGACATTTTGGGTAAATATGCAGTATATATCTGCAGCCCATCACTGAGGTGTCAAAATTACGCTTGTGATCTTCATACTAAGCAGATCTTGGTTATCATACGGGTAACAGATGGGAAAATATTGAGCAAGTTCTACCTATGTAAAATTGCGACTGCTCTTACACTGTCTGAGACGTTGTGTGTGTATATTGGCTTTGAGGATGGCGCTGTTGGAGTGTATGCTATTAATGACCCTGAAGTAGGTTACATCAATGCCAACACTAAATGCCAGAACACCGAACTCAGCTGTCCGTTCGATAAACCTGTGGTTTGGTTGCCATTGGCAAATGCTAATCTTACTTGGGCTGAATTACTGTAAATATGTATAATATTGCTATTTTAATAACCATGTTAGAACTATGAGCAGGATGTGCCTGGATTTTATGTAGTAATAATATTGTCTTTTGAAAGAAATGTGTGTATAACATTTCAGACTGTCTTCAAATTGTAACGTGGCGACTCCAAACTACAACCAGCTGTTAATATGTATCTGTGACAACTGTGAAACCATTGTGTCAATGAAATAATACAGTAAATATAATAACACCAGAACAGTCGAGATAAGTGTAGAAAATCTGATGAAGTCCATGTGCATGTAATAAAGTATAAATTTATAATTTGCATGTTTAGTCTGTCGTGGTGGAGAGGGAGCTGAGCCAGAAGGCAAAGCTCTCAATTTACCAGTCGATTTACGTTCCTACCCTCACCTGTGGTCACGAGCTTTGGGTAGTGACCG
>JBCNYH010000001.1:79888702-79900757 GCA_039654325.1 Tandanus tandanus
TATATATATATATAAACTTATTTATTTATTTATTTACTTTTTTTTTTTTATGTGTGTGTGAGTGACAGACAGCACCGACAGGGATAATAATAACATTGAAATGTACACATTCTGCGGCCAGGGCTAACCAATACAGAACGTACACAAAAGACTACAACTCCCATGAGCCCCAGAGATCAAGCGGAAGTAAAACATTAGTATAAATTGATTTCCGCTTTGGTCAACATTCCTTTCCTGTCTGCGGCCTTCGGCAAGATGGCGGTGCAAATCTCTAAGAAGAGAAAGGTTAGCAAGCTTTTTATCCTGTTGTCCGTCGAACTTGGGATTTATTCGTTGTAATGATGATTTTAGAAGATTGAAATGGTGCTTAATTATCGTTATTTGTTTTGAGATAGACGTTCTATTTTAATTTAATACCCGGATTATCTCGGATGCGACTCGCCGCGGTTCTGATGCGAAACATGGCAGGAGCTGCCTTCTTAAACCGGTCACTGAAACCAGACTAGAAAATGGAGTATATTTGAATTCTCTGTGACTTTATGTTTCAGTTTTTATCTTTTAAAGTTTTGTCTGTTGGTTTTATTGAACTCTGGACTTGCTTAGCTGAAGCTAAGATGCTAATTTATCACATCCGGGCTTCAGAGTTACAAGCTAGTCACTGTTTTTGGGCATTTTATTCCAAAATACGGTCTACGGACTGATTATTATTGTAATTATCTTAAGTTTTAATAATTTAATGTATATTTTGTTGCTGTCACGCTTAATATACAGGGTGGGTGTTATTCTGATCTCTGCTGCACTTGTATTGGGGATATTAAAGGTTTAAGCCTGTTAATAATCTCTATTTTAAGGTGTAATGAGTAAAAAATCGCATTAACGAGAAGGTAATTTGTGATTAAACAGATGGAGTTGCCCAAACAGACCACTTTCCTGCATATCCTTCTGGGTAGTAACATGTTTTTGAGTTAATCAGACTTCACTTTCCTCTTGGTGTCTGATCTCGATGTCTAACTAGATGTTTTTTTTTTTGGTTGTTGTTGTTGTTGTTGTTTCATGTGAGAGTCTATTTTAATGTATCAAATGTGATTTGATTAAGTTTGGACAAGTACTTCCGACTTGTGTTTGATTCTTATTGCAATTTCACGGCTGTGGATTCTTTCATATTGCATAGTTGGATTGCATTTGTGTTCCTAAGTTTTGTTTTTTTTTTTTTTTTGATTGTTTTTTTTTTTAGTTCGTCTCAGATGGCATCTTCAAAGCCGAGCTGAATGAGTTCCTGACCCGAGAGCTTGCCGAGGATGGGTACTCCGGTGTGGAGGTCCGGGTCACTCCAACAAGGACAGAGATCATCATTCTCGCCACCAGGTGAAGCCTCGGTTATGTTAAATGTGCTTATTTTAGGATTAAGTAGCATTGTTACAGTAGTAGGAAGACTTCTTATTCTGATCAGGAAACAAGCTGTACGTTGTTTTAAAGAAATGTAATCTGTGTGTAGGACCCAGAATGTCTTGGGGGAGAAAGGCCGCCGTATTAGGGAACTGACTGCCGTTGTTCAGAAGAGGTTTGGCTTCCCCGAGGGCAGCGTGGAGGTATGGCTGGTATATTTTTTTTTATTAGGAGTTTTGAGTCGCTGTTTTTAAAAATATATATATATTTTAATAGAGGTTTACTCTCTTCAGGTGCTAAACTACTGTTTTTTTTGTTTGTTTGTTTTTTTAGCTCTATGCTGAGAAGGTTGCTACCAGGGGTTTGTGTGCCATTGCTCAGGCAGAATCTCTGCGCTACAAGCTGCTTGGAGGTCTGGCTGTCCGCAGGTAAGATATTCTAGGTGCTGATATTAAATGCTATGTACATAGTGAAAGTTTTCATTGGGTATGCACGTGTATAACTTGATGCACTTCGTAGGTGGTGCTAAGCTGGGTTATTGTTCATGCTTGTTTATTTTTCTGCACACTACAGTGTGCTGAAGCATTATTTGGCTTTCTTGGGAATGACTTTATAGGTATGTGACAAATCAAATGTTTGATACCGATGTATCAAACCATTGCAGAGGTCCCGAGAAGAGCTTCATGATGGTATAAACATCTCTTTTCTTGGATGAATATGAAGTTATGACTTTTTGAAAGTCTTAACCAGGTCATTAATTTGTACCATTGTTTTAATGAGAAAGTTGTGACCGTTAAATGCCATATTTCTTGATATGAAGGCTTTGGAAGTCCGGCTCAGAGTCGAACATCGTGGAACCGAGGCTATTTTGGAGCTTCGCCCCACCATTGCTGTTGACATGCCCGTCATATAGAGTAGATACGGTGCTCCATGCGGGTCCTGGGAAACCATGTGCGGATCGATAGTAATTAATATAATTTGGCCCCGGTGTGGAACAATAGATATCGTAAAACTTTCAAAATCGTAAAAAGTTACTCACCTTCAGGTTGAACTTTGATGATTTTGAAAACCGCTGATTTCATCAACAAACTTTTTTGCCCACTCACACAAGCTTTGAAAAAATTCACTAAACAGGCTGATGGGGAACATGTGCACTGCGTCACTGAAATGTGTGTGTGTGTGTGTCTGGGAAACCCCAATAATAAATATCATTGCAAGCAATGGTGCTGCTGGCAATGCCTTGCTGTGCGGAAACAGGTTATCGGCACCAGGTGTCGGCACCAAGTGAGCGAGTGTGACATACCTAGACTATAAAGCAAATTAAGATACACTGATGGATGACTGGTGTTTATAAAAACTGGTGTAATCACACAAAACATGGATCAAAACAGTTGTATAATTTTCTTGTCTATCTCACGCTTATAGTTAGTCATGCTGAAAGAAAATATACATGCAAGCACCTAGTGGAATATCAAACTTCATCAGGAGAGTATAACACTAAGGTGTCACATAGCCAGGTCATATGTGACAAATGTAACTGTGATTTCTGTGGCCTTACTGGTAGATTTTGGAGGAGGCTCATTGCGAATATAGGAGGAGAAAATTTGCCAGTAAGCACATGGTAGCCCGTTGACAGATCTGGCTCTTGACTGATGCCACATTTCAACACAACCAAACTTTCCAGTGGTGAAGGCCGCACCCTCTTGGTTCTCAAAGTGGCTCCCTGGCTCAAGTGTTTTTACAGCTAATGCCTGTTGACCCCTGGCATGCTAGAAATTGTCTACCATGAAGTCATTCTGCCTATGTGAGACCGAGGAATTAACATTTAGTATCCGTTCACGTCTTCAGCATTACTGCACCTGACTATCTTCATGTACATTCTAGTACAGGGAACGGAAACCGGACGGGGTAGTACAGGGATTTTATATGCCCAGTACACTAACCCTTCAAACCCCCACACACACGTGCCCTTCAGGCACTTTACTCACAAGAACGTATTTTGCTGCTGCTTGTTCTTCAGTGATGATACGATGACGAGTCGGAACAGGAAACAGGCTGTCTCTCTGGATTCTGGGTCAGCGGTCACGTTCTGTGTCCTTGACCTCAGTTCCTCAGAGTGCTGTGTTCCTTTCGGTTGAAGACATCGAGGCATTTGTCTGAGAAGAATACAAAATTCATTGATTTGAAACACATGATGTAGTGACATGGCTTGTTAATGATATGCCGTCGTCTTCCTCAGGGCCTGCTACGGTGTTCTCCGCTTCATCATGGAGAGTGGCGCCAAGGGCTGTGAGGTCGTCGTGTCTGGCAAACTCAGGGGTCAGAGGGCCAAGTCCATGAAGTTTGTGGATGGTCTGATGATCCACAGTGGTGATCCTGTCAACTATTACGTGGACACTGCTGTCCGTCACGTCCTGCTCCGCCAAGGTAAGTGACGGGGGGGGGTGGGTGATAACTGGTGGTTAAATTAACATAACATTATTTATTCACATCTTATTCACTGTTTAAGGAAATGTAAATGTGGCATTGCTGATCATCACTTGGTTAAAAAACATTTCCTCTTGTCTCAAATGCATTTTTCTTTTCTAGTTTATAGTCTAACCTTTCAAAAGCTGTGAAGGAAATTCAGGCGTGCAGTTTGCAGGGTCACTGTGAGCTTTAATTGTAGCTATTTATAATGGTTATTTATGTACTCATTACTGTGATGCATGCAGCACTTCTGAGCCCAAAAGTTTCCCCTCGGATAATAGGATGGTATTATATTGTGTACCAAAAAGGAAAAACCTCTTGGCCGATCATGTGCATTTTAGGTATTAGGAAACTTGTTACATTTAATTTCTACTCATTATTTCTTCAGTATGGAACATGAGCTGTATATCTATCCATGTGTAATGTATGGCAGATATATATTATGTAGTAGAATCTCCTTAATATGCGTTTCCACTTAATATGCGCCCACCTTTTGGAAGCCTAATTTGTAACACAGAGATAACCAAAAAGCATATATTGTCATTTTCACTAAAAATTGACCATATTAGAACAATATGGAAGCATTTTGCTTTGACCATGGCAGTGTTCACACCTGCATATTAGATAAAATATATAAAATATTAGCAAAAATGCAGTCTCACTTAATGAGGATTGAGGTGCATTGGACCCTGACATTTGCATATTAACAAGACTGTACTGTGTGTGTGTGTATATACATGCATGCGTGTGTGTGTTGAGCTTAGATAATATAAAATATTTAGTAGTGTTTGGATGATTGAGACAAAGTATGAGCCATTGTCAAATTCACCAAGTTATCAGGTGTAAATATTGTGGCTCCAGTTGCTGTTTTTCAAAGCATTTCAATGTATAGACGTATGAATATAGATATAAAAAAATTTTTACAGCTCACATGCCATGTTTATTGTTCGTTTGCTGGCATGTTTACTGTGTGTTGCCATGCATGGTCTTCAAGGAAGTGTTCGTATTATCTGTGCAGACAACACAAATCACCTTTAAATTACCTGAGGCGGCTCAGTAACTCACTAAATATGACCACTAGTCACTTGAGCGAGGTGTACGTTCCTGATTCCCAACACTAAAGGTCCGAGTCAACATGTTATGTAACTTTATGAATATTAAAAGTTCTAAATAATTTGTGTTTCCCCTGATGTTGGAAAATCCTCTCTGATTTGCTTCTCCTCGCCTATTTTGAGATTCCCCTTCAGTGATGATACGATGACGAGTCGGAACGGGACGCAGGTCGTCTCTCTGGACTTCGGGTTAGTGGTCACGTTCTGTGCTCCTAACACCAGTTCCTCAGAGAGGCCCGTTCCTTTCACTTGAAGACATTGAGGCATTTGTCTGAGAAGGGCGTTTAGGAGTGTTCTTACAAAAGCACAAATGTTGTGGTGTTTATTAGAAGTACAGTCAGATAAAAATAAGGAAAATCCACATGCAGAATAAATGCTGGTGTTTGATTTGACTCTGAGATGTGGTTTGCCTGTGTGTGTAGGTGTGCTTGGTATCAAGGTTAAGATCATGCTTCCCTGGGACCCCAGCGGTAAGATCGGCCCCAAGAAGCCTCTCCCTGACCACGTCAGCATCGTGGAGCCTAAAGATGAGATCCTGCCCACCACCCCTGTTTCTGAACAGAAGGGAGCCAAGCCTGAAGTCCCGGTCATGCCACAGGGAGCTCCAGTAGCCACAGCATAGAGGGTAAGAGGAACTGAGTGGGTCCAGGATTTTTAGTCATGATCATGTAAAGCAGCACCTGGTTTCTAAAGGGAAACATTAATGCTCATCACGTTTTCTTTATTATAGTTTATTCTATATTTAATGGTTTGTCAACGTACAGTAAAAATAAGTGCACTGGACATGTTGAATGTATTGCTCGGCCTCGTGTGTATTTGGTATTTTAGAAGATTAAGCTGGGAATTCTGCCATTTGGCTGGAGCCACGTGTAAATATGCATGTGTGGCGTGTACTGTACGTGGGTGCATTGTGTGTGGAGCTCAAGAGCCGCTTATCCCTTCAGTGATGATACGATGACGAGTCGGAATGGCGTTTTGCTTCGCTTGAACGGGGCCGGGTCCAGAGTCACGTTCTGTGCCTCTGAGCTTGCACCCTTTGAGCAGAAGGTCCCTTTCGCTTGAAGACATTGAGGCATTTGTCTGAGAAGGGCTCTCGAGTGATGCAATATTCAATACTGAATAAAACACTAAAGATGGTCCAGAGCATGTTAATGATTGTTTCTTTTTCTCTCCTCTAGGTGGTCACCATTGGATGATGAGGTTTTCTGTACAAAAATAAAATGATAAATACATTTATGGCCCATGTGTCCTGATTTGTCTTTAAGTAGTTACATAATGCTCAGTCGTACCAAGTCAGATTGTATATGTATCAAAATTATTAGAGGTGTAAACACATTTTAAAACTTCTGATCCTTTACATAACTTTACATTGTAATTCATGAAGGGTAAAAAGTTATCCTACAGAACAAGTGATTAACTCGGGTCTTAGGCTTTTAAAGTGAAGTATGACTTTTGTAAGTTGTCAGTGAGTCGTCTTTAGTTATTGTATCCCCCTGAGAAGCATAGGGGATACTATGTTTTCTGGGGATGTCCACATTTACTGCCACTGCAGACTCATAACATTGTAGCAGTGCCGGGTTCTTTATGGGTTTATTTTATACTTGTGTTGAATGGTCCCTACAGTACACCCTACCAGCCTATTGAAGCTGGGTGACCTTAACCTATATTTCAAGGTCACGGGACAATTTATCAAAAATGTTCTTTAACACTAAAGTTTGCTGTTGACCATGTGAGGGATACATCTAGTGTTCTGTGACAAAACATTTCTAGTTCGTTTTACTATTGCGTGTTACATCATTACCTGTTGTGAAGATGGATAAAAATATTAAATATAAGTGTTAATTTGCATAGTGGTGTAAGTGGGTGTGGTTATACAAGGTTGCGTCAGAAGGTCTCGGTTTTCAAAGTGAATATTTGATATGATAGGCAGCACATACTTGTGCCATCAATATTTATCAGAATACATTAAAAATAAAAAGACTTTAAAATCAGGCTGTGTTTTAATGGTCATAACATTGTTTTTTTTTTTTTTTTTTTTAATTATTCCAAATGAAAGATCATACAGGTCCAGACGCTCCTGCCAGGTTTGACTAGTCCAGTGTGTATATATTAGTGATCTGGAAATAAGGTCAATGTGATCCTATTACACTTCTACCCTACTTGCCTCTGAGGGGGACCCAGGCACCAAATTTGGTGATCTGATGTCATTTCCTTTTAAAGTTATTGCACTAACCCATTTCTATAGCTCCTGCTCTGCCCATTTTCGGTTTCAGTTGGAGCTTACAGAGAGGGGGAAAAAAAAGGAATAAGTGAAGATAGTGAAATCCCCAATGCTGTATGTGCAACACTGTGGTTATGTTAGGCAATTCTCTGTCAAGCCGTTAGAGGGCATCCTTTATGTGTAGTTCCAATTGCCCTGTTTAAGGATTCAAAGTAGTCTGAGTGCTCGCTGTCTTCATCTGGGTATTTGACTGATTGCACTCCAGGTAATATCTGAATGCATCTTGAACATAGTGCTGTGAGGAGAGTGTAAAACCCTGTTTGTAAATTGCTATGAATATTAGGACTTTTGGAACACATGCTTCGGACTAAGGGGGTGTTCATTCTCCCAACATTGACAGTATTCCTGATTTAGTTCCTTTGTAATCAGTACTGTACCCAGCCTCACATTCTAAATCATCTGAATGGACAATATGATTTTTCGCATGGTTTGTGTGAATAAAAGTCTAGAACTCACTGATCTATGTATGATTCATAACAGTCTTAACAGTGTTGTTCATGTTGAGTCATTACCACAATAAGGTGTGAAGTACAGGGGTGACCCATAAAAATCTCCCACATTTCAAAGGTTAAATAAATTATTTGCACACATGGAACTTGGTGATGCAGGAGTGGATGTGTGGTTTCAGTAAGATGGAGCTACAGCACATACAGCTCGAAGATCATTGGCAGTGCCAAGGGGAATGTTTCTGGATCGGGTGATCTCATTGTGTGGTGCTGTCGGGTGGAGGCCCGTTCCCCTGACCTCACCTTGTGATTTTTTTCTGTGGTGCTACCTTAAATCATTTCCCACAGCACAAAGACATGCACATTAGGGTAAGTGGCTATTCCAAACTGCCCGTGAGTGCGACTGTGAATGGTTGCCCCTGTTCAGGGTGTACCCCTTCTTCGCCCAGTGTCGGCTGAGATAGGCTCCAGCCTCCCTGCGACCCTAATAGGATTAAGTAGTTTTGAGAAATGAGTGAGCTTGCCGTTCAAGGCATGTGACATGACAGTGACTCCATAAACTAAATACCAGGGGATTCTAAGACTCTGTTGGACTCCTTAAGGACAGAGGGTAGCATTCCTGGGACAGCTCTCTGTCCTGGGCTATTCTGTGGGCTGGTTGTGTGTGTATTGGTCCTGTGACTAGCAAGGAGTTCAGGGTGCACCCCGCCTTCGCCCTGAGTCGGCTGAGATAGGCTCCAGCCTCCCCGTGCCCCAATGGGATTATATATACAGGGTGATGGATATAGTGTGTGTGTGTGTGTTCATTTCATATTAATACTAGTCTCAGGAGGTATTTAGCTGCATAAATAAGAGTACTCTCATGTGTTGACAGACACGCCCTCTTGTTCCGTGTCACACACGCCACGCCCACTCCGAGCACCTACCTGCTGCTGGAACCTCGCAGGTGAAACAGAGGAGCTCGGATCTTCAGGAAGATGAGTCTTCCCGACATTAAATCAACACGGAAAATGGCATTCGAGCCTTTACAGCAGGTACCTAGTCTGAATAATGAGTGTTTCTTCTTACTTTTTATGAATGAATCTGAACTGTGCTGTAGAATATAGTGATAGTAGTCACTGGCTGGGTGACTGGCTGTTTAGACAGTGTTCAGTGTTCAGTGGTTTGTTTACACATGATCACGAGTGATGGAACGAGGGGACTTAACCCAGTGTAGATGGAATGCTGAGGTTCAGTGTTTGGGTCGGAAATAATCAACAAAAATGGGTTTACAGAAGGAAATCTAACCATCGTTTACCTGGTGGTAATTTAAGTTAAAAAAACAAACAAACAAACAAAAAAAACCCATAATAATAATAATAACATTGTTGTTGTTATTTTTTATTAATATTATTGATAATGGTCATCAATGTGATTAATGCAGATTAAAAGTAATTTTTTTTTTCTTCAGAAAAGTCAGCTTGGTGTTATTTTTAAAAAGTCAGATGGTACATTCTATTTGTGAATGTACCATCTGTATGAAAGATGAACGAATGAAATGTATTCACTGACTCATTTCCTGAATCTCTTAATCTCACTAGGGTCACCGGGAGGCTGGAGTCTATCAGCCGACACTGGGCAAGGGCGGGTACACCCTGAACCCAACACACACTCAGCCACTCACATTTAGGGGCAATTTGGAACAGACAATCAGCCTAATGTGCACGTCTTTAGACTGTGGGAGGAAACCCACGCAAGCATGGAGCGAACATGCAAACTTCACACCGAAATTCCCCCACCGATCCCAGGCCTCGAACCCTGGACCTTCTTGCTGTGAGGCGGACGTGCAAACCACCGTGCCGTCGTGAAATGAAATTTACGCATGCCGAATTTTTTTGCTACTAAAAATATTGCCGTTGCTTCCAAATCGTTGTAATTTCATTCATTCATTTGCTGAACCGCTTAATCCTACTAGGGTCACAGGGAGGCTGGAGGCTGACTCTGTACGAAAGCTTTCTTGCTGTGAGGTGAATGTGCATGGTGGTGTAGTGTTTAGCACATCCGCCTCAGAGCAAGAAGGTCCACATGCCTCTCACCATAGACAGTGAGAGACATGGCTGGCCTTTGATAACCCAGTTAGCTGCACTTAGGGGGCAGCAGTGACAACTTGTTGATAGTGGGACTTGAACCCCTGGCCTTTGGATCAGTAATCCAGCACCCTACCACCGGGCCACCACTGCCCTGTGTAACCAAGTATAAGGAAAGAAAAGTCACATGCAGCAAAGTAAGAAATAATCCATCATTTGTTCCTGTGCAGCCTTCAGTCACCAACAACTGATCAGACCATTTAAGACTCAATAATACAGAAATAATTTTGAAGGATGCGGCTGTTTTTTTGTCTGCATAAGAGGTGACAGCGCTAAACACTGAAGCATCATGCAGCCTAATCAGACATCATACAGGATATTTTGTATGGCCCTCATGATATACACAGCTTTAGAAGTTAAAAGTGTATTGATAGTTTGCAGTTGGGCAGCCCAGTGACATAGTTGTTAGCACGTCCTCCTCACAGCAAGACAGTCCCAGGTTCGAGTCCCGGGCTCAGGCATGTTCTCTCCGTGCTTGCTGGGTACTCCAGTTTCCTACGACAGTGCAAGGACATGTCCAAGCAGCAACTTAGGGTAAAATTGCCCCTAGGTGTGAGTGTAAATGGTTGGCTCTGCTATGCTCTGGCGAGCTGGTCAGGGTGTACCCGACCTTCGCCCAGTGTCGGCTGAGTTAGGCTCCAGCCGCCCAGTGACCCCAGTATTATTAGGTACGTTTGGCAAATGAGTGAGTGGGTGAGTTTGCTGTTCAAGGCTTGTGACGTTACAGTAACTCCATAAACTAAATACCAGGACAAATGTATATACCAGGACATTCTAAGACATTGTTAGACTCTTTAGTGATGGAGTCTTTAGTGATGGAGTGTGGCATTCTGTCCTCGGCAATCCTGGGTCTGTGTCCTTGGCTATCTTCTGATGAGACTATAAGCTAGACAACCCTTAAAGTCCATGTTTTCTCTGTTCTCCACAGTGCTCCGTCGTGCAGCTGAATGTCGGAGGTCAAATATACACCACCACTCTGGCAACCCTGCGCAAATTCCCTCTCTCGAAGCTGGCTGAGATGTTCAGTGCACCTCTTAAACTTGTAAAGGACGCAGGGGGTAGATATTTTATTGACCGTGATGGGACACACTTTCAAGAGATTCTTGAGTACCTCCGTTCAAATGAGATTCCCACTAAGAATCTGCGGGAAGTTCACAAGGAGGCTGTTTATTATAACATTAAACCGCTGGTGAAACTCCTGGAAGAGTCGCCGCAGTTTTTCGGGGAGAAGGTGGGACGGCAGCAGTTTTTGTCCCATGTGCGCAACTACCACGAGAATCTGGAAGTCCTCATCAGGGTGGCGAGAGCAGAAGCCATGGCCTCAAGGTACTCCATAATAATCATATGTGTCCTGAAGACAGACGATGACTTGGCGAGGTACAATGACGCTACGCTCAGTCTCGATACAAGAAAGGAATCGTTTGTAAGTTTTGGCCCTTGGAATGCTCAAGCTAATGTGGAGGATCTTCTGGATTGCATAAAAATGGACATCGAGGCAAAAGGATATAAAGTGAGCATTAAACCACACAGCACAGAGAAAGGGTTTCTGTTTAAGAGCCATGATTTCTTCTATAAACTGACTTTTACATGGTGGTGACTGGAAATTGTGGTTGTTCTCTCTTTATTGTGAGAGTGATGGTAATAAATTGTGGTACACAAAGGGCGCAAATCTATAAAATCCACCTACAGGCACTTCAGATAAGAACTGTGTGTTATGTCTTAGTCTTCAAGACCCACCTGTACTGCAGACATGTATCATAGAGAGCTCATTCAGGATCTTTGTTGGCAGCTGGAGCCACCCTTGTTTAATATTTACTCTAGTTTGTACCAGGGCAATATGTCATGTGACCTTAATGTGCTCACAAAAATGTGCTTCTGGAGATTTTCCAAGAATCCGATAGAGCACAGACAAAATATTTTTCTCATCGCAATGTTTTTATTTAACCTCTGCCAAGATTATATTTTCATCAGCATGAGGTTATTTATTTTGTTTATCTGTCCGTCCGTCTGACTGTTAGCAACTTCCTATCCACAGTTTTTGTCAGATCAGTCTGAAATTCGTATGTTGTGTAGATTATCACTCGAGAATGTTCCCATCAAATTTGAGTATGAATCTATGCACTGATGATGTAATAAAAAATTATTAATATAAAAATACATTTCTGCCCTGCGATGGCCTGGCGAGCTGTCCAGGGTGTACTCTGCCCTCGCCCAGAGTCGGCTGAGATGGGCGCC
>JBCNYH010000001.1:79921045-79940804 GCA_039654325.1 Tandanus tandanus
AATATTTCATTCATTCAGATCTAGGATGTGTTATTTTAGTGTTCCCTTTATTTTTTTGAGCAGTGTATATATATATATAGATATATATATATATATAAAATATAATGTTTTTTTTTTTTTTTTTTAAAGGTACCCATTCACGTGCCAATACCCCATCCCAGCTCACGGGCTTAGTATGACATATTCACTGTCTTTTTGTTTCTGTGTTTTTGTCAATTCAATCTACATGTGACTGTCTGAATGGAAGAACGATCTTACACTTGCCAACCACTTAGCGTTGCAACACTGATTCATAGAAAGCGGAAAAGTCTGAGATCAAATGTTGAGGAATAGAAAAAGGCGTACGATTTCAAGAGAGATAAAACTGGGGTGTCATCTCTCTCTTTCTCTCTGTTTTACACACACACTCACACACAGATTACATCCATGTTTAAAGTTACTTCAAACATACCGATTTTTCACTGCTCGAGTCATCCGTGTCTGTGTTGATGGTAGCCATCTTGTTTTGATGATAGTTCTGTACTCTTGCCTTCAGATGGCGTGCGGGCTATGTTTACTTCTTCAGAACGTCACACCCGAGGGGGTCATTGACACTCATATACAGGTGTAAACAAGTGATATCAGAAAGTCATTGTGACCAATTAAATTTTATTTCAAAGTGATAACACTGTTTCATGTTTGTTTAATTTACCTTGGCAGTGAATGGGTACATTTTAGGATTGATAATCTATACCACAGGTGTCAAACTCGAGGCCCGCCAGCTCATTTTATGTGGCTCGGGAGAGCTTTTGAAGAATATGGTTATCATACATTCTTTGCATCAACCATTACCATGAAACGTAATTCGTCATCCTTCCACTCGGGGGCAGCAACCTATTTCAAATAAACAGCTAGTCAATAATGACTCAAGAAAGATTGTGTGTCGTCAGAAATGGAAAGTGAAAAGAGGACAAATACCTAAACTAATCATTTTGCCATGTAGCTTTCCTTTCATGGCCTTTTTAAAATGGATGTTCAGTGATTATTTGGCCCTTGGTGACCTAGAAATTTTGTGATGTGGCCCTCAGTGAAAATGAGTTTGACACCCCTGGTCTATACTATTATACTGTTATAGTTTTGTTGGTCTCCTGTGAAGCTCACTCTCAGACACTCTCTCTCTCTCTCTCTCTCTCTCTCTCTCTCTCTCTGTATGTGTGTGTTAGATTCTAGAAGAGACGTACAAGTTGGAATTCCTATACACTGGACTGGAGACACGTCAGGTGGCAATTATTCATAACGTGCGACTGCAAGCCAAAGCGCTACAACTCATTCTTACTGCCCGTACCAAACGAGGGTAAGTGCTGCTACCACACACACACACACACCTGCCCTTCTGAGAGAATGTGATGTGTTAAGGCTCTGGGATACTAATCCGAGGGTCCAGGGCTTAAGCCCCAGTACCACCAATCTACCACTGTTGAGGCCCTTAACAGTCAGTTGCTCGGTTGTGTGTAAAAATAAATAAATAAATAAATTTAAATTAAAATAAATAAAACAGGTAAATCGCTCTGAAAAGTACGCCTGCTAAATGCCATAAATCAGGGGTGTCAACTTTATTTTTACTGAGGGCCACATCACTAAATTTAAAGGTGATCAAGGGCCGAATAATCACTGAAGGTTTGTCCTCTTTTCCTTTATTCACTTGCATTTTCTGACCGCGCTTAACAGCGATAAGCTAGCATGCAGTCTTTCTTGAGTCATGAATGACTAGTTGTTTATGCCGCCACCTAGTGGAAGGAGGAGGAATTAGGTTTCATGGTAATAGTTGATGCAAAGAATGCACGATAATCATATTCTTTGAAAGCTCTTGCAGGCCACATAGAATGAGTTGGCTGGCTGGATTTGGCCCATGGGCTTTGAGTTTGACACCTGTGCCGTAAATGTAAATCACTCATTCATCTTTAGTAAACTCTTGGTCATTATTAGGGCCACTGGGAGCCATCAGAATGCAATAAAATGTTCTCTCTCTCTCTGTCTCTCTCTCTCTCTTGCTCATCTAGTACAATAAAATAATATAAGAGCATCCTGTCAGTCACTGTATCAATCAAGGTAGTTAGGAAATATTGTGGACAGAATTGTGTGGACAGTCCAGCACTTATAATACTTCTACATGGGATAATATAAAGAAGTATACTTTCCCAGAAAGATGAATAAACTTCACTAATTCACTTCCCAATAACTTCTGACTGCTGTGTAATATACCCTGTTATCAATTGATACCACTGGATTGTCAATACTGTATTTAGAAATAAAATAGTTGTAATTATAGAGTCTTACTAGGACACGTTTCCTTCCCAGGGTTGAGCCTCTTCTTGGACTGTCTGAGAAGTTCCTACAGGAAGTGGAGTCCTTTCAGAGGTATGGTCCATGAGGGAGATATTTCATATCACAGTTATACACGGCTGTAGATTTATTCTCTATCCATTCTCAGCACTGTTTGGTGAGGTGGGGTGTGAACAAATTCTACCTACCAACACTTACTCTTTATATACCTACAGAAGTCACCTATATGGTAACTGCAGATAATAGAATGACCAGTGAGTGTTTAGAGAGGTGATTACCTCCAAAGGGAAGGTTGTGGGATTGGTCTTGTCTGTCTGTCTCTCTGTGACCATGATATCCTGAAAACTAATGGATGGATTTCCACAAAATTTTAACCAAATGTGGGTCTTGGACCAACAAAAAACTGATCAAATTTTCTCTGTGATCTGGATCCAGGATGGTATTTTTCTTTCTTTTTTTCAGATTTTTCCCCCCATTTTCTCCCGTAATTTGGTCATATTCAATTCCCACCCTTCAAGTATTGCTTTCCATATCACACGACCACCACCAAGTAAGGAAAAGTGTCATGCCCCCTCCATGACATGCAATGCTACCACCCGCCTCTTTTCGAACTGCTGCGCATGCATATTTGGGGGCGGTCTAACACACTTGGACGGAAAGCCAAATCCACCTCCTCGTATGAATGAGCTTACTGACGTCCATGATTGACTGGTGATTGCTGTGAGTGACAGGGAAGTGAGCGTATGCCATCCCTCCCTCCTGTGAGAGCTGTGGCATCAAGCCGGATTTGAACTTGCGATCTCCAGGTTGATAGTCGCACACCTTGTCGATGCGCCACTAGGAAGCCCCAATTTGGTAAAGTGGTGTAAATCCTGTAGTTCTGATTGCAAAGTAATTTACATTAATATTTATTGTTGTTGTTTTTAATCATTTCTATCGTAATGGCTCATTCATAGAGACTTGTATGGTGGGTGTCACATTGTCAAGCTGAATAATAAACCAATTGAAACATTTTACAGAGAAAAATGATATAAACAGTGATCTGGTGGTGTAGCGGTTAGCACGTCCACTTCACAGCAAAAAGGTCCTGGATTCGAGTCCTGGGCTTGGCGAGGGCGTTTCTGTGTGTTCTATGTTTTTCCTGTGCTTACGTGGGTTTCCTCCGGGTACTGTGGTTATCTCCTACAGTTCAAAGACATGCACATTAGGCTAATTGGCTGTTCCAAATTGAGCAGTGCAGTGTTTGTTGACCCTACAATAGTCTGATGAGCTGTTCAGGGTGTACCCCGTCTTCGCCCAGTGTTGGCTGAGATAGGCTCCAGCCTCTCCGCGACCCTAGTAGGATTAAACGGTTTGGAAAATGAGTGAGATTTATGATGGGAGGCTCGGTGTCAATGGTGTGTAAGTTAGTCGGTACGTTTTCTACTGTGGGAGTTCTGAGGATTTTTTTACGTTTTTGCTAATAAGCTGAATAGTTTTTGTCTTATTAACTTTCTCAAGAGAGAAAAAACTGCGAGGCTGTTAAGGAATTGTGTTTTTGGTACATTAAGCTCAAGGATGGTGCACAGGTGGATTTTCTGCAATGATAACATTCAAACCAACACCGGGGTAATGGTTTACAAAGCCATTGTAATACCCACTCTAATTTGTGGCTGTGAGACATTGGCTATTTACCAGAAACAGATGAAACAACTGGAAACGTACCATCATCGATGCTTAAGACGAATACTGAACATCAGATGGCAAGATACAATTACAAGAGCTCAAGTGCTAGAGAAAGCATCATCACCTAGCCTGGAATCCATCATTCTTCTTCAGTCCCAGAATTCCATGTGAGCAAGGAGACGTCATTTTCTCGACGGTAATCCAAATACAATAGAATCTCGTTAATATGCGCTTCTTTTAATTGCGTTACCACTTAATATGCGCTCACCCCTTGGACCCCAAATTTCTAACATGGGGATGATCAAAAAGCACATTTTTTTGTCATTTTTCAGGCATACACTCGGCTGGAGCTTCCGCCATTCACATGTCTGATCGTTCTTAATCAAACTGTCTGCGTAAGTTAATAGACGCCCAAAATTTCAGAGTGAATATTTGCTGGTCAAAGAAGAGACTTGCATCTTGCTGCTCGGCCATAACAGCCCATTTCATGAAGATAGCACGTGACAGTTTGAGCTAGTTTGTGCACCTTTATACAGCAGTCTTACTAGTGTTCATTAAATTTGTCATTAAATTGTCTGATCTTCAGAGAGGTCAAATTGTGGGTCCGTCAGAGGGTGGCATCAGCCAGCGACAAATAGCAGACAATTTGAACATATAAATATCCCCTCTGGCATGGGAACGCTTTGGGATCCCTCAGGAGATGCTGGAGAAAAAATATTTTTCATCTGAAATGGCCCTTTAAATGTGAGACTTGTATTTCAGTAGTCAGTTTAATGCTCATCAGAACATCTTGTCTTTTTGTTTCTTTTTCTTTGCTATTCCGTTTTGCCTGCTCAGACTCTTCATGACTGAGCTGCCCCACCTTCAGGACAGTTTTGTGGAGAAGCTTCTAGAACTCATGCCCCGACTTGTAGCCTGCAAATCACTGGATTTAGTAAAGATCCTCCAGACCACACTGAGACAGAGCAGATTCACTCACCTCAAACTCCCGGAGCAGGTCCGACCATCCACACCAAAGTGTTTCTTCTGGTTTCGAAGGAAATTTGTTGTTGAGGATAATACTTCCCCACAGCCTCCCAATGTGTTTCTAACTCTCTATTGCTTTGGGCTTTTCCAGATCCACAGAGCTTCAGCTACTATTATTGAGCCGACAGGAGAGTCGGACAACCCGTTGCGGTTTACTTCTGGCTTAGTGCTGGCGTTAGATATCGATGCCACTCTAGAACACGTGCAAGAGCCACAAACTACAGCTAAAGTGCAGGTCAGGCTTCTTTCATTATTTTAGTCGTCATTTTCCAGGCAGGAGGCGTAAATATTAGTGTATTATTTCAAATCCTGGTGAAATCTTTCTACAGGTACTCTACCCAGATGGACAGTCACATATAATTCATCCTAAACCTGGAGACTTTAGGACACCAGGACCAGGAAGGACGCGGCTCATCACTCAGGTGTATCTGTCCCATTCAGCCTGGACAGGTGAGAGTATTCCCATTGGTTCACTTCCACAGCTCGAGTACTTCCCTGGGATTTAGTCATGATTGCTGGATACTGTGTTCTTGTAATAGGTTCTTATCTCAGGCTGATATATATATTTTAACCACCACCAAGGAGTTTGTTTTATCCTCAAATTGTGTGTGTGTTTGATTGTTTGTTTGTTTGTTGGAAGGATTGTGCAAAAAAAAGTTATGAATAGATTTTCATAAATGTCTACCAGAACTGGGGCTTCGGACAAGGAAGACTGCTTTAGATTTTGGTGGGGATCTGTATAAAATTTCTAAAGGATTATTTACCATTGTGAGAGAGGAGGCGTTTTGACATTTCGGTTCATTGTTCATACATGTATTTTTTTCTTTTCACTTATTAGTTTGTTCTTTATCGAGCACTCACTTTATACCTTTAGACACAGCTGACTGCAATCAATCAACATCTTTTGCCACACTCTGTGTTGGATTTCCTTCTTGAAGGAGTTGTATAACCGTTTCGAGTGTTTCGACTGAGGGTGGCACGGGGCATAGTGGTTAGCACATCCTAACACAGCAAGAAGGTCCTGGGTTCGAGTTCCGGGGTTGGCGAGGGCGTTCCTGTGTGGAGTTTGCATGTACTTCTTGTGCTTGCTTGGGTTTCCTCCAGGTATTCTGGTTTTCTCCCACAGTCCAAAGACATGCACATTAGGCTAACTGGTTGTTCCAAATTGTCTCTAGGTGTGAGTGGCTTTTTGTGTGTGTGTGTTGCCCTGTGATGGTCTGGCGAGCTGTTGAAGGGTGTACCCGACCTTCGCCCAGTGTCGGATGAGATAGGCTCCAGCCTCGCCGAAACCCTAGTAGGATTAAACGGTTTAGTGAGTGATGAGCGAGAGTGCTTCAACTGATTGCTCTCTTGTTTAGGTTATGTTTCCTCCTACTAGCCGAGACCAACAGCTTTGTGAGGTCTATAAACACTCCTTTTAACTGCGGACTAATTAACATGTTTAGACGTGTACCAGTATTTGTTTTCGAAGTACACATTACAAAGTGATAATCATTTTAATTGTAATCCTAATTTAAATTTGAATCTTGATATTGAGGTCTTTTCATTTGTTCAAGTTTTTACCTCTGCCAGGGTTTTTTTTTTTTAATTGAGGATTGTTAGTAGGAATAGTTAATAAGTTATCTACGGATTTTCATGAAATTTGTCCCAGAGGCGGGGCTTTGCACAAGGAAGACTCTGTTATATTTAGATTATCTGGATCAAATTCTAGATCCAGGAATTTTTTTAATGGTTTTTTAATATTATGAAAGCGGATGATTTTAATAGAGTTTTTTGATTTATTAGGCTTGTGCTCTCCACATACTTGTGTTTCCCCTAGATTTTATAAAATATTAGTTTCATTATCATACCAGTGTTAAACTATGGTGTTGTGGGCTCAATAAAAAAAGAAGTGGTGTAATTTTTTAAATGGTTGATGCCAGTGTTTTCCGGTAAGGATGCCATCAGTGTCTTAATATCAGTCATTTTCTCCACAACTGAGCTTCAGTGATTTTGCAGGCCAGTAAGTATGTCCCAGTGTTCCATCATCAAGTCACACACAATACTTTGGCATTTCGTGGCTTGGATGTCAAGCACAAAGAACAACCAGCGAGTCTGGACGGACAGCGACTGGTTCAGTTATATAATTTCATCATTAGGGAGCAGGACCTGTAGATATTGTTCATTCATTGATTCATTTTCTGAAGTGCTTAATCCTAATTAGGGTCGCGGGAAGGCTGGCGGCTATTGCAGCCAAGTCTGGGCGGGGCAGAGAACACCCTGAGCAGCTCGCCAGGCCATCGCAGGGCAGAAACATGCTGACGACAATCCAATGGCCTACTCTTTACGAACGACAGCAGTGGTTCTTTTACATGCCTCTCACCACAGACAGTGAGAGACACGGCTCTGTCGATATTGTAATAAAGCTTTTATTGTTGCCCTGTGAAGCACCTTGTGAATGAGTTTAAATAAACAATTTCCTGCTTGTTTACTTAAATACACTCAAACACTCATCATGACCCTCATTAACATTTAGGCATTCAGCTAATTTCTCAAAATAAGTACACGCAGCGATTTTTTTCTTCAGGCGTGTGATTAGTGTTATCTTTTTTTAAAGAAACTGATGAATCCTTTTCTGTTGTGAGATTATCAGGGCATTTGAAATGAAAACCTAGCAGCCACATTGATATAAATAGAATTGCATCTAGGCCGTATGTGGTTCTCGCTCAAATCATTTTGAAGGTGTAAGAGTCGAGCTGCTTCTCTAGTACACTGTGTAAGGAAATGTTTCTCATTAAAAAACTTTTGGTAAACTCAACTGTAAGTATATGTTTCTACTCCTTTATGTCCGAGATGTGTCCCTCTCTGAGTCAAACCTATCTTCCAAAAACCAGCAGGTAAACAGCTTTTACCTGGATTGGCTCCCTGAAATTGCCCATAGGTATGAACCAGAAGCAGAGCATTAAGCTCTGCAGGTGGGATGTCCCCGGGTTGTTTATTTGTTTGTTTTTTAATGGCGAATTGCGGACAGTACTAGCGCATTATCACCACTCTGTTTGTGTCTTGTGTCTCTGCTTAGAAAAATGTTTCTTTGTTTTCAGTTTATGTGTGTGTCTAAACCACATCCCAGGGTGGTAGTGCATCTTTATATAAGTACCCCGTCTGTGACATCTTCACAGAGCATGTTGGTCATGTGGCACACTGACGGGACATGGAGTCTGGCCCCTGAATGGGCACCGCTACATGGTCTGTCTATTTATTACATGGGACATAATTGTGTGTGTGTGATATTTTGGTTCCCTGCAATATACTGTTAGGAATCCCTCAGTCTTGGATATAATGTTTCCTGGAGATGAATGAATGAAGTAATTTCCTTATTTCTTGCTTTCTGCTGCTTTTATGATTCTCTCAGAGCCGTCTCAGATCGAGGTACGGTTGCTCCTAGCCTACAGCAGTAAACTGGCCGTGCCCAAACCAGCCTGGGACGAAAACACAGAAGGCCTGCCGACAACTGAAAGCTCAATTGAAGGCACCATCAACCTCAGCAAGCCAGTCAAGGTCTTCATCATGCCAAAACCTGCTCGGCGTTAAACTGCAACTTTAAGAGACAAATCTGAAGGAGCGTACCTACCGGGCTGAATCTGACCATAATAACTGAACCAACAGCATTTTTTTCTCTTCACATTGATTTATTTTGGCAGAAAATATTGATGTGTAGTTTTTTTCCATGTAATAAAATCTTGTCTTTTGTATGTTGGTAATACTCTTATTTTTAAAGAATGAACGAATATTTTAACAGTATTTTGTTGGCAAGCAAAATAAAACACAACAAAGGTTAATGTACTGCTTGAGTTTTAACGTGAGACGTGAGGCACTGTACAGGTGGATTGGGATCTTCAGCAGGTGGAATGGAAAACTCCTCCCACTTTGACCCCCTGTCCTGCAAGGATGTTGTACTCTTTCACAGCCTTTTCGGTCTGCAGTACCTTTACATCCACACCCTGTTTCTTCACATGTTCCACTGTAGAGGGAGGCACCTGTGGTGGCAAGACAAAAACTGTTAATCCAGTTCCTACTCAAACCATCCAGGCGTAAAGGGAAATAAATCTCAGGCAAGTTTTATTCTTGTAATCTTTATGTATAGATAAAGTAGTGTGCAGTGAAGACCACCACTTCTGTCTAAAAGGGCTCCTAATAAAAAGAAGTAAAAATTACTTCTCTATAATTTTTTGGTGAAAATATTGAACAATGCTATTGTAGGCAACAAGAACCAAAAAAAGAATTCCAACATGTATATTGAGGTAAAAAGTATTGCTAATAAACAAAAGCACTGAAAATACAAAATTTTCAGAAAAATTGAAAGGTGATGCAAATTTTTATTTATTTTTTTACTTTTGCACAGCATGAAAGAACTTCAACCATATGGAATGCTTTAGCGAGTGAATAAAAAAAAAAAAAATACAGTACACTTGTAAAAAAAAAACAAAATGAATAGAAACCAAGTACTATTCAAGTATTTATTTCATGTAATATTGGATCATATTAATGAGAATAAGTAAACAATATATAGTAATAACAAAAATAACAGTCTCTTTTTTGAGAAAAAAAGTCAATATTTATTGTGGCCGCCCTTTACTTTAATTCCAGCATTTAACCTTTCAGGCATAGTGTTCACATATTTTTTTTATTTCTTTACTCCATTCCATATGGTTTGAAGTTCATTCATGCTATGCAAAAAAAAAAAACATTTGCGACACCTTTCAATTTTTCAGAAAAATTGGAATTTCAGTGCTTTTGTTTATTAGCTATACTTTTACCTCAATATACTTGGAATGATTTTTTTGGGTCTCATTGCCTGCAATAGCATTGTTCAATACATTTTCACCCAAAAATTATAGAGAATTAATTTTTTACTTCTTTTTATTAGGAGCTTTTTAGACAAAAGTGGTGGTGGTGTATAATCTTCACTGCACACACTACTGTATGTATTTTTTTAAAACCCCACTGAAATCACCTGTAATGCTTCACTCATTCCTCTTCCTATAACCAGCGTCTGAACTCCTTTCTTCAGGATTTCCTCCAGGTCGGCTGGCTGGACACCTGGATGATGCTGAGAGATGTATGGCATTTAAAATAGTGCCTTCTCATTTCAGTGCTGTTCAGAAACATAATTACTAACATAATTGATAGGCTGACATTTAAGAACATACATTTGGAAACGTGCCGGCCTTAAAGACATGAGTAACGTTGACGGAACTTTATGGTATCCAAATTATGAGTAGTCCAAGCATCAGCTTAGGTCCTCTATTGATTTTACTCAGATTATTATTACTCCATCTCTTCTTTTTTCTTTATTTTACAAAAAATATCCCTCCCTATGATGACATCTCTTCATCACCATCATTCCTATTCACTCCTCTTCCAAAAAACCCTCTGGGTGACAGATTCCAACTACACTTTGTTACATCCCCTTCTCTTTATCATTTCTTTTCATAATCACTTATACTCTTCACTGGTCTCTTCCTTTGGACCCAGGATTATTTATTTTATTTTATTTTTTACTATTATTAGCATTTAAAACTGATCGCACCTTATTTTGGTCCCTCAATTCCTAGGCATTACCCAGAATGCATTATGTTAAAGGATCATACAATTTTAGGGATGTTAATCTTCGATACCCTTGATTGCTGTACAATTTTGATTCTTTAGCAGTGGCTTGCTTACAGTGTGTACTGTCTCATGCTGGCATTAGTTTGTGAGCCAGCAAGTCTTTCATATGAACTTTCATAAAATATCGCCTTTCACAATTATCTCCCTCTCCCAGATATGACATCATGATAGGTTTTCTGGGATTCACACTGAAATGCATCAGTGCTTACAGAAGCAAGTGTCTGTTTAATGTCAACATGGGGAAGCAGTACAATCTGAGTTTGTTTGGTTTTTCCTGAAGTGAACTGGCACTCACATCTGTCCCAGTCTCTCTCCAGTCCCATTCCCGACTCCCCCCTGGCCACACCTTGCAATCTTTGTAGGAAGAGGCGCAACCTTTGACCTTCATGTGGCCCCAGGACAGAGATGCAATTTCTGGAGATGACATGATGCTTCCCCGTTTTCCTTCTGTAACTTAAATAAAACTTAAATAAATAAGAGTTTATGATTTGAGCTATCCAATAATAAGACTTATATTAAGACTTTACTACAGTTACAACAGGAAAAATACATCAGAGTGATTTCATGCAGACTAAAATATTGTTTACCCCAAAATACAGCGATTCACCTTCCTTGATAGAACCCTCTTGCTTTGGTTATGTAACTTTACCGTGGTCGGACTGCCGACATATACTAATAATAAACATGGCCGGGAGTCTCTGGCACGCCCACTCGCCTTACGTCACAATCAGCAGCCAATCAGGTGCTCATTAATCTTTTGGCGTATTACAAACGACTTTTGCTGATGTGTTGCTAGTTTATCCTAGAATGCCCTGGGACTCACTATATATTAGTAATATAACAACACAATTACGTGGTTAACGGTAAAAAAAAACGAACGAGTGACGTCGAATAAACAAAGTGCCCGGATGTGACAACATCGCAACACAGTCTCACAATGCCCCACGGGACTCGTAGTTCGCATAAATGGACTACAAATATCAAGTCGTTACGTTTTCAGACCTCATCGCGACATGTAGTTTTTTAATATTTGTATTATTTTACTATAGTGTTTCTTAACCTACTGAGTTTAGCAACATTTCGTTCGTTTTGTTTTAGTATCCATAACACTCCGTAGCTCATTCATCGCATTGGAAATTTACTTCCGGTACGGATGATGACGTTGGAACACACCTATGGATTCTATTGGTTATTACTCATGACGCAGGCAGGCCGCTGATTGGACAGATTCACAGCGAGCCGATGGCAGCACAGGAAGGCGGGGTTTATTAAAATACCGGTGGGAGAAAGATAACGCCCACTTGGAGACGGCATGGTTTCCATCCTCTTCCTTGTAGGCAAGGGTTCATGAGAGTAATTATTGATTCATTAGTACTGTTCAGTGATAAAAATGCAGAAACGTTATAATGGAATTTGTGGTGTTTCAGCGGCGCAGCACTAATTCAACGTTACCGGTGCTGCCTTGATTGCTGGATTATTGGTAGCCACAACACTTTACATCACCAAATCGGTTTATGCATGACGCATTTTCTGAAAGTTGTAACCACCGAGTGATCCACAACGCGATCTGGTAATGATGTTTTCCCTGTCGCGGTGAATTGTGGGCAGGCCTCGGTCCTCCCTAGCTTTAATCTCACTCCATACTGTAACCCGGGTAGGGAAAATGGCTGCTCCGGTAGCTCCAACGGGTCTTTCTCCGGGTTTATGTCCGAGCTTTGCCGTCGTGTGCTCGTTTTTAGAGCGGTACGGTGCTGCTCTGGATCTGCCCGAGATGACTTTCCCGCAGATGGAGGAATACCTGCAGGATACATCATCAGGTGAGGGGGGACATTTTACTGCGACGTTGGGGATGGGTATACAGAGGGTCTCTCCATCATCATCATCATCATCATCATGGTGGTGTTGTAGTTCAGTGTGTTGTCCCGCATTAACTCTACATTTCATCTTCCCAGACATTCTAACAATGTGAAGGAGTTATTAAAGAGATGGGATCAGGTGTATTAGGACAGGAAACTGTACTACAGTAGCTAGCTGAAGGGCTGAGATACAGCTCTAAGCTAGCATGCTAGTTTCTGGATTTGGTCTTCCGTTATAACAAGCTAGTAGAAGGCCAATATCTGGGATGTAATCTCAGAATAAACCCCACGAATGACAACATACCCTTTCTTGGTTTGTGTGTTTCAGTAGAGGATATGTTTATAAGCTAATTTCCACATGAACTAGCCCCTCATTACTACTAGCTAGCTGTCAGGTGGAATTATTCTCTCAGGTTTGTTGTTGCTGCTGCTTACTGTAATATTTTTAACTCTACATCCAGACCTGGAGCAAATATTTCATCACTGACATTCACTATCCGCGGTTTTCCAACCACAACATCACGGATTAAGCACATTTTAGGGTTGTGTTGAGTGTAAACACGTTTTAAAATCGGGTTTAAATCTACCTACAGTCACTTTTTAGCTAGCAACAAACAGGACCGAGCCACCGGCCGTCTTTTCTGCGCATGCGCACAACGTCTTAATCAAACTTAGTTTTTTAATTCTATTATTATTAGCAGAAATATAAATTTTGTTTCACACATCAGTTTGTACTGTACTTTGTCCAGGCTGACATTGCATTGCTTTTGTCAGATAATCTTGTAATATTGGTTTATAACATATTAATAACACTGAAATTATTTCATGTTTGGTGTCATACATCAGTAACACAATAATAATAATAATAATGATGATAATAATGCAGGTTAACAACCTGGCATAATTTTAAAAAAGCCTAAAAACTATTAACCAGAGACTCCTGTACACCTCCTATGATAAATGACACATTAATGTACATTTTTACCCTCATAGTTTTATCAATCATTCATTCATTCGTTTGCTGAACTGCTTAATCCTACTAGTGTCACTGGGAGGCCGGTGCCTATCTCAGCCTACTTTGAGTGAAGGTGGGATACACTCTAAACAGCTCTCCAGACCGTCACACACACACACACACACACACACACACAGCCAGCCGTTCACATTCACACCTAGTTGCAATTTGGAACAGCCTGTTAGCCTAATGTGCATGTCTTTGGACTTTGTTGAAGGAAGTCCACGTAATCACAGGGAGAAGATGCAAACCCCACACAGGAACACCCTTCCCAAGCCTGGGACTCGATCCCAGGACCTTCTTGCTCTGAAGCGGGCATGCTAACCACTATGCCGCCGTGCCTCCAGTAGTTTAATCATGATGCTGATGCTGATTTATCAGCAACAAATTTACAATTTACACCCTCCAGAGCCGCTCACCTGTGTGAAGCAGCTTCCCTTGTTGCTTCCTCGTGACGACGAGGCTAAACTACTACAACCATTAAACATGATTTTACCTAATAGCTAACACAATTGGGTTTCTAGCTCGGTAATGCACAACAGATTCTGGACTGTCTACTTGAAGTAAAATATACCTAGTTTTTTTAATAACTTTGAAAGGATCATGCTAAATGTATTTGTCTTAAGGGTATAAAAAGTTTTGCGGTTCGCTGTATGTATGAATTTGCATGTCAATCATTGTTGGTGTTATTGATTTATTGATCATCTTTCTGGGACTCTGTAGTTCCGCAACCTCTCATTGAACTCCATGTCAAATTACTTCGCAAACTTGGCAAGTCAGTGACAACAGACAGATGGGAGAAGTATCTTGTGAAGGTAAATAAAACTTTGACTACGTAGCATTAAATCCACACACCTAGGTATATGTGTACTGTCCAGGTTTTTATTTTTCTATGCTACATCTTGTCTATATTTTATTTAATGTAGGTGTGTCAGGAGTTCAACAGTACCTGGGCGTGGGAGCTGGACAGGAAAGGATACCCAGAAATGTCCATGGAGTGCAAGACTGACATCCTTAAGGTGCTGCTTAGAAAGGAGCTAGCAACAATGAACAGTCTAGAAAATATTTACGTTATTTACAAATGATTCATCACTGTGAGGAAAAAGTTTGAAAACTGCTTAAGAATGCTTATAGGAACGATAGATGATTATATCCTGAATTATATGATGAATGTACTGGGCAGGATGGTGGTGCACTGGGTAGCGGTGTCTCCTCACAGCTCCAGGGTCCCCGGTTCGATTCTGAGCTTTACTGACTGTCTGAATGGAGGTTTGTTGTTCCCGTGTCCATGTGGGTTTCATCTGGGCTGTAGAAATGTCCTATCTCCAAAACACAGCTGGATTGGCCAGTCTAAATTGCCCCAAGGAGTGTGAGAAAGTGTGTGTGTGTGTGTGTGATGGAGAGTGTGTGTGTGAGTGAGAGAGAGAAAGTGTGTGATGGAGAGTGTGTGTGTGTGTGAGTGTGAGAGAGAGAGTGCGAGTGGGTGCGTGAGTGGGTGTGTGCTTTAGTGACTGTGTGTGAGTGGATATTGTATATTCTAGTTCACTCCCAGAGTTCCCAGTATAGGCTCTAGCTCTATTTTGACTCTGATCTGGATAAAATGTTTGCTGAAGGTGATTGAATGAATAAATGTGGGGATGGATATATAACCATGAGGTGGATTTTGCTAAATAGTCCCCTCAGTGTTCCGTCTTGGGGGAGCTTTTCAGCGATATCCTACTTGCCTGAGACAATTAATAGTTTTAGTGTATACTACACAGGAACATAAGAGAAGTAATAAAATAAGATTTATTTTTATAAATTTAAGTGAATTAAGCATTATCCTGTGCTTGCAGAGGGATGGATCATGTTTATTAGTGTACTCTACATGTGAATGGCATGTTTGGTCTGTTCCCTTGGGTTTATAAATCATTATTCAGAGTGGATAATGCTTGAATCAAAATGACAGACCATCGCAGTTTATCACAGGCACTCACGCTTTAAAATGGAAAATGAAACCATAAAAAATTCAGTTCAGTTTGGTTTTCTTGTGTCTCTCAAAGAACACGGCTCACCTGAACGGTCTCTGTCACGGTTAAAATATGTAAATATAAATGATAAACAAATGATTTTAGTTTTTTTTCTTGTGTATCCTTGTAGTTTATTGTAAAATTTTCAATAAGTGTCTGAACACGCCTTTAGAGAGCTGGTTTTCTGAAGTGTCCGTGTAGTGTGTAGCCTATTAAACCCAAACCACCTATGCTAATAACACTCCGTAGCACTTATTACCTCAGCTGAAAGAGCAGAGCTCACCTGACCAATCTCTGTCATGGTCAAAATATGACATACTTTTTTATGAAAAATGATGATAAAAGTCTTGTTTTAGTTTGCCTTTTATTATCTGTTAGATTCTGCACCTGCCTGCGCAGGCAGCTCATCTGCGCCTGTCGTGATTTAAAAAAAAAAAAAAAAAAAAAAAAAAAAAAGGAAAATAAAAATCTTAGCTGTCCATGTAATGTATACGGAAACATTTATGCACCTCACGCTCGTTGGATGTTGCAAAAATGAATTTTCAGCGAGATTACAGCAAACCAATCAGGTCGCACCATTCCTGTGTAGTGTCTGTAAACTGAAATATACTCATTCTGGTGATTGATTGTATTTTAATTATTCATTAATGAGTAATCTTTATCTCCTGGTCAGGATGCAAGGCAAGACTACATCCTGAATGAGATGTCAGTCCATCTTTTGGCACTGTGGCATAATATCAATTATCCTCCTGAAGTCGAGGTGGATGTTGCTGAATTGTCCCGATACGGAACATCAATAAAGCAATAATAAAAAAAAAAAAAAAAAAAAGAAGTTTTAGTATATGCCACAAAGAAAATTTTTATCCATCACGTGATCATTGTGAAGAGAACAATGACATCACAATGATCACGTGTGCTTTAAGACGTGTGCATCTTTTTGAACTTGTCGCTCCTGAGTGCGTGACTGTCAACCTGGAGATCACTGGGTCGAATCCAGGTTGATGCCGCAGCCATCCGCGACCAGGAGTTCATGGGAGCTAATTGGACCAGCTCTTACCAGAGGGAGGGATGGCATGCGCTCACTTCCCTGTCACTCACAGCGATCACCAGCCAATCATGGGCGTCTGTGAGCTCATTTGTACGAGGGGGCAGATAGCGCTTTCCCTCCGAGTGTGTTAGGTCGCCTTCAAATACGCAAATTCGTAAGGAGGTGGGTGGCAGCATGGCATGTCACGGAGGGGGCATGTGTATGCTTACGCCCCTCCCTGGTTGGTGGTGGCCATGTGATAGGGAAGGCAACACTTGATGGGTGGGAACTGGATACGGCTAAAATTAGGGGAGAAAATGGGGAAGAAAAAAACCCCCTGCAGACCGTATTGCATAACTTTCTTCGTATTTTTTTGGGATGGCATTTTATAAAATTTCCAGAATTGCAAAGCAACAGTGTTTGTTTATTCTGATTCATACAGTGTCCACGCAGGACAATGTTTGGTAACCCAAGGTAGTGAACCAATCAGGTTGCGCCACTCTTATGTATACTAATTTAGTATAGCCAGTTCGGTAACCAGCATGTTTTTGGGAGGTAGGAGGAAATCGGATAACAGGGAAATAAACATAGGGTTTAACCTGAACTCAGATTTGAGTATTATACTCATCAGATTGTTGTCCCTGTGTCTGTCCAATGTCCGCACGTGCCCACCACGAAACCCAGTAAGTTTGCTGAGTTAATACTGATCGGCTGTTCTGTATTGCTGACTTGCATGATGATGTAAAAAAATAATAATAATAATAAAAAAAAAAAAAAAAAGGATTTATCAATAATGAAGCTGAAACCCCAAAAATAGAGTCTAATACATTACCACTCAGACTTGCACACAATAAAAAACATGCAATCTATCTCAGGTAGGAAGACAAACTTGCAGGTAAATAAATGTTCATGGAGCAAACACAGAAATCAGAAGCTTGACAGAACATAAACTTGTTAAATGGATAATTAAACTAACAAGACAAGGTATCAATAGAAACAACTACACTTTTAGGCAGTGCCTGTATCTATATAGTACACTACATTACTTGTGTTTGTTGCTTCTACAGTATTTGTGTGAAAGCCAGTTTGACGACAACCTCAAGTTTAAGACGGCAGTGAACGAGGAAGACCCAGAGCAGATGCGCATGCAGCCGATCGGCAGAGACCAGGAGGGGCTCATGTATTGGTTCCAATTGGACCAAGATCAAAACGTGCGGCTCTACGTGGAGGAGCAGGATGATCTGGATGGGTTGTCCTGGAAATGCGTCGTCAGGTAAGAAGAGAAGAAGCAAGAATCCAGAGACAGCACAAGGTTACTTTATTACCAAATAGACAAAAGACACACAGGAAACGTAAACAGAGATGTCCTGATGTACAAACCCATACCGAACTTAATCCTGGAACCTAAGCACTTTAGCAGTAGTTGGAAATCAGGAGACTAGTATCGTCCAGAGGATATTTGGGCGTTTTAACTCAAAATTGGAAGAAGCTGCAGAAAAAAAACCCGTCAAAATCAAGAAAACAAGGTCAAATCACCAAATGCAAAACAAATCTGGGTGGAGTTTCAGCACCGAGAGTAAAAAACGTTCTCAAGAGCAGCATTGAAGTTCATGAGCAAGTGTCCTCTGGACAGGTGTCCTATGATTCTAAACTGACTGCAGGTGTACAGGAGCGTCTGAGCTCTCCTCACTGTCTTTATACTTAGCAACAGTCTACTTTTTTTTTTTTTTTTCATTGCATAATGTACACCGATCAGCCATAACATTAAAAACATCCTGACCAATGATATGTAAAGAGAGATAACATTGATTATCTCGATAGATTGTCACCTGCCATTCAGTGGGATGTATTAGGCAGAAAGTGAACAGTCAGTTCTCAACGTTGATGTGTTGAAAGCAGGAAAAATGAGCAAACATTAGGATCCGAGTGATTTTAAAATGGCTGAACGACCGGGTCTGTTCCTCTCCAAAGTGGCAGGTCTTGTGGAATGTTTCTGGTATGCAGTGGTAAGTACCTAAAAAAGGTGGTCCAAAGAAGGATATCGAGTGAGCTGGCACGAGTGTTTATGGGTGTCCAAGGCTCACCGTTTTCGTACTTGGTGGGGACACTACCTTATCTGAGTCGTAGATATCATTTCATGTCTAGCTCATGATGAAGAGGTCATGGGTTCGATTCCCAGTTAGACCCCCACTGTGTGAAGACCCTTGTGCAAGTGTGCCTCTGTCCTCCCAGCATACTGGGAAGGCAACCTGCGGTGGATTGGCGTACCATCCAGGAGGAGTTGAACTTCGAATCGATTCACGCTACAGAAACCGTGATAAGCTCCAGCTGTGATTAGTCAGTAGGCTCGGGTTTAAAAGCCCAAAAGACATTACCTTACTTATTTACTATATTATCCATGCTACATGGTGGAGGTATCTCTGAGTGCCTCTCTAGTGTAAATTGGGATTTTAAAGATTTATGCCTCAGAATTCTTGAATCTGATTGGTCGGAAACAGTAATAGTTGTAAGGCAAGTGAAAACTAACATTACATTACACATCATGGCTCCAGTGGGAAACTTCAGGAATCAAACAGTGAACAAATATTTCTTGGCCCATCAGCCACATCTGGAGTAACTCTGGGTTTACACTGGGGCCACAGTGTCCACAATCTCCACGATTTGAGAGAATCGTGATGAGCTTAGGGGATCGTGGGATCGAATCCTTGATAATCTTGCGGGAACTTGGTGGAATCGTGATGATCGCGACACAATTTTTGACTGTCAACAATTTTGATTGTTACGATTATTACGATTTGATGCCAATCAGGGTAGAGTGCAGTAGAGCTTAACAGACCGTAACAGACCTTGATGCGCCATCGTAGGGAATCTTGAAGTCTTCAACTAACATATCTTGGATTCACCCTGCTTCCTTTTTATGCCCCAATCGTGCTTCGAGCGAGCTCATAAATTGTAGGACATCGTAAGACAGGGGTCTCAAACTCAATTTACCTGGGGGCCGCTGGAGGCCGACTCTGGGTGAGGCTGGGCCGCATCAGGTTTTCCACAAGAAAAGCTTTGTTTTTACATTTTCAATCTTCTCAAATCTCTTTATTTTTTAACACAAAATAAGGTGAAAAAATAAATAAACAAATTAAGAATTAATAAGAAAATAAATAAATCAATCAGTAATAAATAAATAAAATAATAA
>JBCNYH010000001.1:79953358-79966303 GCA_039654325.1 Tandanus tandanus
GTGGAGTCGTGATGGTTTTGAGGGAACTTGGTGAAGTCGTGATGGTCTTGAGGGAACTTGGTGAAGTCGTGATGGTCTTGAGGGAACTTGGTGAAGTCGTGATGGTCTTGAGGGAACTTGGTGGAATCGTGATGGACTTGAGGGAACTTGGTGGAATCGTGATGGACTTGAGGGAACTTGGTGAAGTTGTGATGAACTTGGTGGAATAGTGATGGTCTTGAGGGAACTTGGTGAAGTTGTGATGGTCTTGAGGGAACTTGGTGAAGTTGTGATGGTCTTAGGGGAACTCGGTGGAGTCGTGATGATCTTGAGGGAACTCGGTGGAGTCGTGATGATCTTGAGGGAACTCGGTGAAGTCGTGATGATCTTGAGGGAACTTGGTGAAGTCGTGATGATCTTGAGGGAACTTGGTGAAGTCGTGATGGTCTTGAGGGAACTTGGTGAAGTCGTGATGGTCTTGAGGGAACTTGGTGAAGTCGTGATAGTCTTGACGGAACTTGGTGGAATCGTGGCGATCTTGAGGGAACTTGGTGGAATTGTGATGGTCTTGAGGGGACTTGGCGGAATCGTGATGGTCTTGAGGGAACTTGGTGGAGTCGAGATGGTCTTGAGGGAACTTGGTGGAGTCGAGATGGTCTTAGGGGAACTTGGTGGAATCGTGATGGTCTTGAGGGAACTTGGTGGAGTCGTGATGATCTTGAGGGAACTTGGTGAAGTCGTGATGGTCTTGAGGGAACTTGGTGGAATCGTGATGGTCTTGAGGGAACTTGGTGGAATCGTGATGGACTTGAGGGAACTTGGTGGAATCGTGATGGTCTTGAGGGAACTTGGTGGAATCGTGGCGATCTTGAGGGAACTTGGTGGAGTCGTGATGGTCTTGAGGGAACTTGGTGGAGTCGTGATGGTCTTGAGGGAACTTGGTGGAGTCGTGAGGGTCTTGAGGGAACTTGGTGGAGTCGTGATGGTCTTGAGGGAACTTGGTGGAGTCGTGGCGATCTTGAGGGAACTTTGGTGGAATCGTAATGGTCTTGAGGGGACTTGGCGGAATCGTGATGGTCTTGAGGGGACTTGGCGGAATCGTGATGGTCTTGAGGGGACTTGGCGGAGTCGTGATGATCTTGAGGGAACTTGATGGAATCGTGATGGTCTTGAGGGGACTTGGCGGAATCGTGATGGTCTTGAGGGAACTTGGTGAAATCGTGATGGTCTTGAGGAGACTTGGTGGAATCGTGATGGTCTTGAGGGAACTTTGTCTAGTCATGATGGTCTTGAGTGGAATTGTAATTATCGTGACAAAATTTTTGACTCAGAAATTTTGCCACGACTTATGATTTGACGCCAATCGTGAAGAACATGGGAATCGTTGTAGAGCGCAGTAGAGCGTATCAGACCTTGATGTGCCATCGTTCGTGATCTTGATGAACTTGGAAACACGATTCCTTCAAGTTTCACCTCTTGGATGCACCCTGCCTCCTTTTTATACCCCAATCGTGCTCATAAATCGTGGCGCTCCAAGCTTTTTTTGAATCGTGGACATCATGGCCTCAGTGTAAACCCAGGGTAAGCCAGAGCCTCAACCACTGAGCCACTTATAAAATACTCTGTTAGAAATATATATATATACAGTACAAATCAAAAGTATGGACAGAAATGAATGTAAGACACACAGACATACACTTGAGTAATGAGAGCCGAGGTTGAGGTGATACAAAAAACAAACAAAAAATACAGCATCTGGTTTAGGCCACGCCCACTTCAGGTAAATATCCATCTAGATGTAACTTCCTAGTTGCTTTCTGCGCCATGCTGCCGCTTCTGCTAATATGAGTCCTGCCTCATACCAGTAATCTGGGCAATAGTTTGAGCAGGCAGATTCATAATCAATTCCTTCGTCTTACCTGCAGGATGCTGAAGCAGAGGAAGGAAAACCAGAAAAGAAAAAAGGTGCAAAGAAGTGTAAGAACCTGGAGAGGAGATCGACACGGAAGAGAAAGTCGATTAGTTACAGGTGATTTGGTCGTGCCACTGAAATCCACCCTGACAGTCCGTCCTGATTTATATCCCATCTGAGTTATTTATTTATAATCACCAGGTTTGACGATTTTGACGAAGCGATCGATGAAGCCATCGAGGAGGACGTGCAGAATTCAGACGGAGGAGGTGGGGAAATAAATGCGGATACACACACGGGTGGAATGATGTCAGTCTGTTCATTATTTTGTAAACAAGTTATCATATTTTGTGTCATTCGTCATAGATGTGGATCTGGCGAAGGATATGGGTGCCCTTACAGACCAGGAAGAGAAGGAGGTAACCAAAGAGATCCGACAGCCGGTGAAAACTCCTGCTCTGCGCAAGAGGAAACGCCGCCGGAGACTGAACGATTTAGACAGCGAAAGCACGCTGGATGAGGAAGAGAGCGAGGACGAGTTTCAGATCAGCGATAGGTGAGGATTTCTATAATGAGAGCGAGAGAGAGACATCACACCGCATTAACATGAGTAATCACGCCTTTCTGCACTATTTCTTCTGTCCCCTTTCCTTGAGCCCAGTATGGAGGAGGATGATTTCGTGGTGTCGGGGGATGACGGAGCCAGTGACGCTGATGCCGCGTCCTGGGATGGGAGTGAGAGAGCGAGCATCTCCAGCAGCGTAGACCGTCTTCCTCCAACCAAGAGAACGGCCAAGCATGTCCGAGCACAGAGAACCAAGAGGATGACGCGCAGATCAGTACGACGTCACCAAGGCTCTTCAGAGGAGGAGGAGGAAGACGAGGAAGAGGAGGAGGAGGAAGAGATGGGTGTGTATTCTCAATTAGTGTTCTATGCCCTAAAGATCTGGAACTTAGAACACGCATAAGGGGTCACCCTGAACAGTTCTCCAGACAATCACAGGGCAATTCACACACAACCATTCACACTCACAGTTATACCTAGGGGCAATTTAGAACAGAGAGTTTTCCTACTGTGCTTGTCTACGGACTGTTGGAAGAAACCGGAATAACGGGAGGAAACCCATGCAAGCACAGGGAGAACATTCAAACACCACACAGAAACCCCTGACCGCGGGACTCGAACCCATAACCGTTGTCGCAAGGCGGACGTGCTAACCACTACGCCACCGTGCCGCCTATAATAGTAATTGTATTAATGATAATAATGGTAGTAATAGAAGTTGTAGCATTCTTCTTCATTCATTTATTAATTTTTAGTAAGCTTTATTATGGTCGGGGTTGCGGTGGATCAGAAGCCTGTTGTGGGGACACCAGCCCATGTACCATGTACACGTTCCTTTACACCTAGGGGAAATTTAGCACAAGACTATCCACCTTCTGTTATGGTTTTCTGAGGAAGGAGAAAACCAGAGAACCCAGAGGACACCCTGATACAGCGGACTTAATGATTAACAAACTCCACACAGACTATGAGCATAACTCCGGGTTGTTACTGTTGTAAATCTAAGTGTGGTTTTAAGTAAACATTGGACTTTTATAGTTGTATTGACGGCTTTTTTTTTCCTTTCTTCTCTTTCCTCTGTGGTAGAGACGGAGGGTTCCAGTGAGGTCAGTGACAGCGATGTGAATCTCAGCAGAAGGAGGTCACGGCGCAGTCATAAAGCCCAGATCAACTATTGCGAGACGTCTGAGTCAGAGGGATCGCATAAAGCATCCGAACGGAAAACTATCCAGGCGCCACGTCGCCGCCGAATCTCCAGTTCTAATAGTGAGTCAGCCTTCCACTCCGTTTTACTGTCCGAACTTCAGGTATCAGCTCTGATTAGCAGGGAGACGGTCTGCTGTTAAACTGATAGCTGTAAGTTTTTTTTTACTTGTTGGTGCACTACTGAGTCACCCTGTATCCTGTAATTGTTCTGAATTATATCGTCTTCAGTCATTTACTTATTTACTGTATTGAGATTGCATAGCATCACATTATTAGGAAGGATACACCCCTGGCCTTGTTCATCCTTACAGCATAATTAGTGCGTAATATAATACGTTTTAGCGATACAGAGCTTATTTTAATATAAATGATCATAAAAAGCACAAAATCGTCCGTCGGCATCCTTTGACTTTTTATGAAGGGATTCCGTACCAACAGCGTCCGGTTTTAGACGTAAAAGTTTGGGCTTTGTGCCCAGTAGTTCTGTCTGGAGGTCACGCCAATAGCAGGTTCGGGTTGAAGTGGTCTTCGTAGAATACTGAATTGCGTCCAAAAGGAAACGTTTTCAGAGTACGGTCCGTGCCGATGTTACGTTTTCCGTGATTTCTGCGCTTGTTTGTGCAGCCGTATGCTTTGCACTCCGCCATTTTCCTGCCGGCACAGCTCAGCACTGCCCGATAATGTGTTATCTTAGACTGGTGTCTGCTGCACGCAGCTGTTGGAAACGTTTCCCTTTCCTTGTCGAACCAGAGGCCAGGAGACGTTGGGATATCTTTCAAACAGAAGTTACTCTTTATTGAGAACTGACTGTAGGTTTGCTGTAGTCATCCAAGCCTGACAGCTCAGCACTGTAGAATTTATACTTTGCAAGGGAGAGGGATACATAGAGGTGGAGACAATCTAAACAAGGCATGCAAATGCAGTACAGGAATCAGCCCGGTAAGAGACTCTCCCCAGCCCTGATCTCATCGGCATAACAGTGTCATTCAAATGTATAGGTGCTAATCCAACTTCCTGACAGTGTCGCCCACACCTTCACATTATCATAGAGACAAAGGCACAGCCTGGCCTTGAGTTTAGCATTCACATTTAACTTATGGTCAGGAAGTACATACAGACAAGATGTTAATGTCTCAGACACCTGGGCTGCCAGACTTGATCTCCTCAAAATGTAAAACCCAATATACATAACTCTTTCAGTTTTTTACACTGGAACCTAGATTTAACATTTTATAAATTTGTAATCCAACACAGCCCAGCCAATAGAAACAAAAGAACCTTTTTCACGTCACTATCATGGCTGATGAGGAAGGAAACATGTCGCTGCGCATGCCTAGTAGTAATAGTAGTGTGACAGCACTCGATTGTATTTGAAAAGAAGCAAGGACTGAAAGGTGAAGTCATCAATTATGGAGAAAGATTATGATATTTGATATAACTGAACAGCCAAACAAGTACACACCCCCCTTCAGTGGTCCTTCAGAAGCTCCGCCCCCTATATGCATTGACATGCATTGCTAAGGCAACAACACTTAATGACGACACCGCCGTCTCTCCTTCCCGCCAATCAGCAATAGGGAGCGTTTGTGCTCTGTATGAACAAAAATGCCCCTGCTGCTGATTGGCGGGGATAGTGTTGTGTGGCTCACTCCGAGACACTTTTCATCCATCCATCCATTTACTGAACTGCTTAATCCTTCTCAGATCACGGGTTGGCTGGAGCCTATGTCAGCCGACTCTGGGCAAAGGTGGGGAACACCCTGAACAACTCGCCAGTCCATCACAGGGGAACACACACACCTAGGAGTAATTTAAAAATAGCCTAATTTGCATGTCTTTGGACAATGGGAGGAAACCAGAGTACCTGGAGGAAACCTAGGCAAGCATGATGTCCGGGACTCGAACCCAGGACCTTCTTGCTGTGAGGGGGAAGTGCTAACCTCTACGTCACTATGCCTGCTAGATGAGAGACAATCAGATTAATTATTCAACACCTTCTGGCCAATCAGATTACAGAATTAAACAACGCCGTTGTGTAAATAAATTTTAAATGCAATTTGTGTACATATATACATAAATAATATATCAGATATGTATCAATTAAAACTTTTAATATTATTCTAATCGAACTGTTGTGTTTTTTTTTTTTTTTTTTTTTTTTTTAAATCCAGCGTCTGTTGTTTCTAAGGACTCAGAGCCCGAGGAAGAGTCTGACTCAAGGAGCAGACATCGAGGCAGAAAGAGGCAGTCGACGAGGGAAGACTCCAAACAGAGGCACAAACGGCTCAAACTAAAACCAGCAAAAAGTACGAGTGAGGAAGAGGAGGAATCGGACGAGGAAGGAGACGCCGGCGCGTCCGACGAGGAAAGGAGGCCGCCCCGCAAAAGCCTGAACCGTATCGAATCTGACGAGGAAGAAGAGGACAGCGTGGAGAAAAGGCCGGTGAGAAAAGCGGGCGGAAAGCAGGGAGGTGCAGTTACAGACTGTAGGGAGGAGAGCGCGAGGGCACACAGAAGAGGCTTGAAGGACTCGATGCTGAAGCACAATGGCCTGCTTCCTCCAAGATCTTCAGCACTGGAGGAAGACGAAGAGGAGGATGAGGAGGACGACGAGGATGAGGAGGACGACCTCACTGCCCCTACGGACTTTGTTAACTTTGTTTTTGACAGCGAACAGTTATCGTGATGTGATGAAAAAATTTCAGATATTATTTTCTCATTGCCTTTAATTTTTTTGTGTGTTTTTGAGTGTACTGGACCAATCCAAGCTTCCAGAGCAGTTTTCCTGTGATGTCTGGACACACTTTAGTTACGTATATATCACGCACGTGTCTGACGTAGAGCAGGGTCTCGGTGCACATCCTGATTTTTATGAGTGGAAGGTGTACAGTTTTAAAGTTGCATTTGATCAACCAGTCGCAAACTTGATCACATGACACGGCTGCATTAGTGTCTCTAACGCGAACTAACCTTGTTGTTCTTATTGGATCCGAGTCATGATTTGAATTCCACAGTGTAATATTCCAAATTCATTTAGACTCAAGACACTACGGATCTTTTTAGAAAACAATGACAACGGAACATAAAGGGTCCTTATCTGGTCTGAATTTAATTCTTATGGAGAGTCGGGTGGGGGTGGGGGTGGGTGCTGGGCACGGTGGTGTAGTGGTTAGCACGTCCACCTCACAGCAAAAAGGCCCTGTGCGAGGCGGGGGTGTTTTTGTGTGGAGTTCTCCTCGTGCTTGCGCAGGTTTCCTCCAGGTACTCCAGTTTCCTTCCTACAGTCTAAAGAGATGCACATTAGGCTAAGTAGCTGTTCCAAATCACTCCTAGGTGTGAGAGAGTGCGAATGGTTGTGTGTGTTGGCCCTGTGATGGACTGGTGAGTACCCCGGCTTCACCCAGCGTCGGCAGAGATAGGCTCTAGCCTTCCTGCAGTCCAAGTAGGAGTAAGCGGTTCGGTGAAAGACTGAATACACGAATGAATGAATGAAACCACAAGGCCTCGGTCGGGCTTACATTACTAGGCTGGTACGCTAGTGCTGGTAATTTTGGTTTGTTTTTAGTGAGTCGTTTAGAGAGTCGACTCTTTCATTTTCCAAATGTCTCCTTGGCATTTTTTTTAAACTTTTTTTTTTTACTTTTATTCTTTCGGTGAAAGAATGAATACACAAATTACAGAATGAAACCGCAAGGACTCGGACGGGTCTAAATTGCCAAACTGGTCCAATAGTACTTGTTCGGTTCATTTTTGGTGAGTCATTTAGATAGGTGACTCTTTCATTTCCCAAATGACTCCATGGCATTTAACAAAACAAAAAAACAACTTTATTCTTTCGGCGAAATAATAAATATACAAATTAATAAATGAAACCGCAAGGAATCGGTCAGGTCTAAATTGCCCAGCTGGTCTGCTAGTGCTGATAATTTTGGTTTGTTTTTGGTGAATCGTTTAGAGAGTCAACTCTTTTCATTTCCCAAATGACTCCTTGGTATTTTTTTTTTTAACCTTTACTATTTCTCTCTCTCTCTCTCTCTCATGACTAAAATGTTTTATATAATTTTTTAATAAAATAGTGTAGAGGATCTTTCCAATCGTGTTCTTCATAAACACAGCTGAAAGTCAGAGACTTTTCACCAGTCACACTCATGGACAGGTTCGAGGGTAAAGAGCAGCTACACTGGAAGACTTTTAACCAAAACATGCTGCTATACTAACAGCATGCCTGCAAAAATAAAACAAAACAGCTCATACATGTATGTGAATCTCCTCCTCGTAATCTAAACTTGACTCATTCGCAAATGACCCTTACTGTAGTCCACCCGGGTACGTACAGGTTACTGCGAATAATCACACACTTGGTAATCTGTGTTACTTCCATAAAGGTGATTTGGTATTACCTAAATATCTTTCTTCTGGGCCAGATTGTATAAATAAAATACATTCAGTATCCACTAGCCATATCGACTGTCCTGTTTAGGGTCGCGGGAAGCTGGAGCTGATCCCAGCTGTACCCTGGGGTACACCCTGAACAGCTCAGCGATTAAGCAACCAATCACACCGAGGGGTGACTTGGAATAGCCAGTTAGCATAATGTGTAAGTTTTTGGATTGTGGGAGGAAACTGGATCACCCAGAGAAAACCCTCAGGAAGGACATGCAAACGCCACAAAGAAACAGCGTCACAGGCCGGTGAGGCTTGAACCCAGTGCTGACCAGTACGCCACCATGACGCCCTTAATGAAATACAAAAATAAATCGATGTCTTGGCTTAAGTTAGCTAGCAAAGGCTAGTTTGCTGTTATTTAAGAATGTGGTGAAGGATGTATAATGAATAAAATGATTTGGGATGTACCATTCTAGGTAAATACACAACACACCATGGGGGGAGGGGGGGTGGGGGGGGTGCTGGTTTATATCACAACCCGTTTATCTTTTTTCTTTTATCCTTTTACAGATGCATTTAATGCTGCGAACCTTCCATAGCACTTCTCATAGGTTACTTCTTGTTAGCACTTCCATTATGGCAGCTATATGAAGACGTTCCCTTACCCACCTCTTTTTTTTTTTTGTCCACTATGATAGAAAAAACGCAGCTTGTCACATTACAGAGAAATCCGAATGCACTGAAGACCGGATGCAAGAAGGTTTAGATAATATACACGTTCATATTACTCATCTTTGCGAATACACTGTGACCAATACCGTTACTATAAAACCTGCGATTTGAATTACAGCCAGAATGACTTAAAAAAATTAACCAATCAGAGTTGAGAATTGGACGGCGCTGGGTTGTGGTGTGTAGCTAACCTAATTTAGCCTGAATAGCTAGATTATAATACCGTAACGACGGCTATTATCATTGTAATAGCTAAATATGAGTACATAACTAGCTTGGTAATAAGTCCTATAACTATAGGTCAGTGGTGGCTTAGTGGTTAAGGCGCTGGGTTAATGATCCGAAGGTCAGCGGTCACTGTTGGGCCCTTGAGCAAGGCCCTTAACCCTCAACTGCTCAGTTGTATAAAAATGATAATTGTAAGTTGCTCTGGATAAGAGCGTCTGCCAAATGCTGTAAATGTAAATGTAAACATAGAATAAGTTGAATGAGTGTCTGTTGCTTCAACAATATAACACCAGGTCTCGCCAGCATAGCATCGAGAACTCCTTTAAGAAGGACGGCGGTGACTGGAATGCCTCAGTCGCTGTATTAGTTTATACATTTACTCATTTTCCGAACCGCTTAAATCCTGTAAGGGTCACGGTGAGGCTGGAGCCTGTCTCAGCTGACACTGGGCAAAGGCAGGGTACACCCTGAATAGTTCACCAGACCATCACAGGACCAACACACACACCACCAATCAAACCTGTGGAACAGCCAATTAGCCTATCATTCATGTTTTTAGACTGTAGGAGGAAACCAGAGTACCCAGAGGAAACCCACGCAAACTCCTAACAGAAACACCACCCCCTGGACCTTCTTGCTGTGAGGTGGACATGGTAACCACTACGCCACCATGCCGCCCCTAGTTTATAATCACAATAAAATAGTGTGCCTAGATGGCTTTCGCTAGTTTGCTAGCTTATCAGTGAGTGACCTGATGCTAGGAGTCCAACTGCTAATGAGCTAGCTAATGTTAGCTAGGACTTCAGTTCTATTATATTGTGTAACAACAATCTGTTTATATGCTAAGCACTACATTAAGCCAAATAGATATAGCTTTAAAAAAAGGTTAGTAGGGATGTCTACTGAGCAAGTTTGCACTGACAGACAGTCCTTAATGACTCAGGGAAAATCAGGATGTGTCGGTAATCCATGTACTCTAGCTGTTCCTCGGAAAGTAAAGCACTGTCATTTGTAAGGCCAGTAATGTGTCATCTGTCTAACACAAGCTTCTATCAGCCTGTAGAGAGACACTGTACATTTTCTGCTTGTATGCTAGCACCTTTTCAAATCCGTGGTTTAGTAATGTTTTCAGTTTTATTCTCTGTAAAAAAAAAAAAAAAGAAAAAAAAACAACAACAAAAAAAAAAAGAAGAACTAAAAGTTTTTTTTATATGAGAAGGAGATTCTGTGAGGAATCTGTTTGAAAACATTTTTCTTTTGCTAATCTTGAATAACAATCCTCGATGCCAGCCTGTGTTTAATTCATCCATGAGTGGAAGGAGAATCTGAATCGGAACACAGTTTGACGTACTGAAGTGTTTCGCCAGATAAAAGTGCCGGAGAATATCAAGACATAGAATTTAGTCAAAGCGAATTAGCCGCTTTTATGGAAATTACATCCATACACACAGTATACAGCTACTATAAGAACGTAGTACGTCTTATGATTATATTAGGAGACGGTCGCTCATTTCTGATATTTTGTTATTATAATTTAAAGCTGCGCATGTTTTGAATTGATTCCCAGAATTCGGTTGCATCAAAAAAAAAGGTCGCCTCAAGTACTTAAAGGTACAGTGTGTAAGATTTAGTGGCATCTAGTGGTGGTTTTCCAAATTGCAGCTAACTGAGATTTCATTCCCGACCCTTCCCCTTCAAAATCTGTGTGGTTTGGGCTACTCTAGAAACATGGTGTTGCAAGGGGGCAACTGTAGTCTAATGGTTAGAGAACGCATGTTTGGGACTGATAGGTCGCTGCTTTGATTCCTGAACCAACAGGAAAAATGTTTGGTGGCGGGGAGAGTGAGCAGCACCTTCCCCTTCCTCCGCCTTCATGGCTGAAGTGCCATTGAGCAAGACACCTAACCCCCAACTGCTCTCCGGGTCGCCGCCATGTTGCTGCCCACTGCTGTGTGTGTGTGCGCTCACTTTGGATGGGTGAAATGCAGAGCCAAAGGAAATAGCATAGGAAAATCAAATAAATAAATAAATAAATGCAAGATGGCAGCCTCCGTGAGAAGGGACCCGCTCCATATGAAGATATTCAAAGGTTCCCAAAAACTTAAATGCTTTTTTTTTTTTAATGATTATAGATTAATGAAAATGTATTTATTGATGCTTAATTTCTGCTAATAGACCCTCCGAAATGTTACACACTGTACCTTTAAATCTGTCCATGCAATTATTATTTTTTTGGTTCTCCTTGATTTCTTTTTAAGAAACTGTATAAAATGTATGTGCCTGTAGACTTGCCCTTAGGCTAAAGTGAACCTTTTTGACTGAAAGCACTTATCTAAGCACCTTTGATTGTACCAGATGGCCCAACCCAGCACTAGATGGTTTCGACTCTCGTTCGAAAGCACTTTAAACAATACCCTCTTCTTGCTCTCCCCCTCCTGTTCATTCAAAACTGTGCTGTGTGCTCTACTTGGTTATTTGAAACCCAACACTACCAAATCATTCCAGGTACACACCACATGAACCAAGTCTAGAGTCCCGGTGAATGTGGCCTTTGTCTGCTGTAAAGTTGTTCAACTGGAATGAGTGTTACTTATATTTTATTGTTCTAATGTTCAGTCTCAGTACATAACAACTCAAAAACTTAAATAAACATGCTAAGCGTATGTCTGTGTAATAAAGTCTCTCCGTCTATTACAGCTTCAGCAAACATGGATCTATTTATTTATTTTATTTATTTAATTTATTTTATTTTTTACATTTGCAGTCAGGTTCATATTTGACCTTTGTCTTGTAGTAACACTTCTGGAGCTGAAGGGGGCAGTGGCGATCCTTTCAAGGTTTAAACTCTACAGGAAGTGCTGTCTTTTCTTTTTCCTGTTGTCAATTAAAAAAAAAAACTGCGATGGGTGCGTCTCAAACCGACTATTTGTTTACTAGCCTATGTACTTGGTGACGTTTAATAAGGAAGTGAGAGTCAAGTTTAAGGTTTAGTATTGAAATTGATGTCACATGAAACATTCATTCATTCATTCGCCGAAATGCTTAATCCTACTATGTTTACGGGGTGGCTCGAACCTATCTCGGCCAACTCCGGGCAAAGGCGGGGTACACCTTGAACAGCTCGCCAGTCCATCCCAGAGCCAACACACACAAGCATCCACACTCATACATTCAGTCATTCATTTTCTGAACCGCTTAATCCTACTTTGGGTCACGGGGAGGCTGGCGCCCATCTCAGGCGGCTCTAGTCGAGGGCAGAATACACCCTGGACAGCTCGCCAGGCCATCGCGGGGCAGAAACACGCTGTCGGCAATGCAGCCTCTTTACGAAAGACTGCAATGGTTCTTTTAAATGCTTCTCACCACAGACAGTAAGAGACGTGGCCGCCCTTTGATAACCCAGTTAGCTGCACTTTGGAGACAGCAGTGACAACCCGGTGATAGTGGTGCTTGAACCCCCGACCTTCGGATCAGTAAGCCATCACCCTACCACCGGGCCCCCACACTCATACACCTAGGGACAATTTGAAACAGCTATTTAACCTAATGTGCATGGACTGCTGGAGGAAACCAGAGTACCCTGAGAAAACCCTTGCAAGCACAATGAGAATATACAAAAAAACCCAACAAAAAAAACACAAAACGTCGGGACTCAATCCCAGGACCTTCTTCTTCTGTGAGGCAGATGTGCTAACCACTACACCACCCCTGTGAAACATAAATGTTACAATCTAAAACCATTTTTACGGCTCCCAAGTGGCGCATCGACAAGGTGCGCGACTGTCAATCGCAAGTCCGAATCCGGGTTGATGCCACAGCCATCCGTGACCAGGAGTCCATGGGAGCTGATTGGCCGAGCGCTCACGGGAGGGAGGGATGGCATACGCTCACTTCCCTATCACTCACAGCGATCACCAGCCAATCATGGGCGTCTGTG
>JBCNYH010000001.1:79966403-79982863 GCA_039654325.1 Tandanus tandanus
GGCATGTGCTTGCTTACGCCCCTCCCTGGTCGGTGGTGGTCGTGTGATGGGGAAGGCTAAAAGTTGATGGGTGGGAACTGGATACGACTAAATTAGGGAGAAAAATGGGGGGGGGGAATAATTAAAAAAACATTTAAAAAACAATTTCAAGCAACTATACGTCATATAGACTTTACAGAGATGTAATGGTTAGCACGTCCACCTCACAGCCAGCAGGTCCTGGGTTCGAGTCCCACCATTTTTGGGTGGAGTTTGCATGTTCTCCCTGTGCTTGCACAGGTTCCCTCCTACAATCCAAAGGCATGCACATGAAGCTAATCGGCTGTTCCGAATTGCCCCTAGGTGTGTATCTGGGTGTGAACGGTTGTGTGTGTCAGCCCTGCGATGCTCTGGCGAGCTGTTCAGGGTGTACACCGCCTTCGTCCGGTGTCGGCTGAGATAGGCTCCAGCCTCCCCGTGATCCAAATGAGTGAGTGAGCATGATATAAAGCAATGTTCTAAATATTAGCTCCTCCATTTGAAAGAATTTTTAAGGACTCGGCTGATGTATGCAGAAATATGTAGGGCACTAGGTAGTGATTTGAGACGCACCCCGGAGCTCATGTCGCGCGCGTGCAAACGATGCATTAGCGTAGCGCTGGTGATTTAAGCACAAAGAGTTTATTTTCAAATAGTTTTTCTCTTTCTAATTAGTGTTATTGTGAACCACTGAGCAAAAGTAAAGCTTGAACAGATATAGACTAAAAAAAGAGTAAAAAAAACACCCGTCAGTTGCTATTTTATGGTTAGCAATAGCAGCTACCTACCTAGCATCTTGTTGTTGTTGTTAGCATTCAGGTCACTGAGGCGAGCTAGAGAGGTTTGAGAAATCAGTGCGGAGGACAGGACAGGGTTTTTTACTCCGTTTTTTTTTTAAAAAAAAATATGGTTTTGTTAAAAAGTTTGTCTCCTCCTGATGAGGGAGTTCGGCACCAGCAGGCCGAGACTACAGCGGTTTTAGACGGTAAAGGACTCGGAACAGGGACGCTGTATGTCGCTGAATCGTAAGTAACAACAATAACATCATGACTCTTTTCTCCCAGTCACTCATTTGCTGAACTGTTTAACCTTACTGGAGTTGCTGGGAGACTGGAGCAGATCTCAGCCAACACTGCGTGAAGGCGGGGTGCACCCTGAACAGCTCGCACGACAATCGCAGGACGAACACACACAAAACTATTCACATTCACACCTAGGGACAGGTGTTTCTGGAACAGCTAGTTAGCCAAATGTGCATGTCTTTGTACTGTGCGAGGAAACTGGAGTACCCGGAGGCAACCCACGCAAGCACAGGGAGAACATGCAAACACCCTGGCCATGCCTGGGATTCGAACCTGGAACCTTCTTGCTGTTAGGCGGACGCGCTAACCACTACACCACCCACCCTTTATTCTGTACCACTGTATTCTTTTTTTTTTGTTGTCAGAAAGGCGCACACACACATCTGTTACACATGTTAATGTTCTCACTCGTTCATTTGCCGAACCCCTTAATCCTATCAGGGGCATGAGGAGGCTGGAGCCTATCTCAGCCAATACTGGGTGAAGGCAGGGTGCCCTACATACTGTATATCTGTACATCAGTCAAGTCATTAATTCTTTAAGAGGGAGGGGCTAATGTATAAAATATTGCTTAATTACATGCTCACTCACTCATTAGGTTTGCAGGGAGGCTGGAGCCTATCTCAGCCAATACTGGGCGAAGGCGGGGTACACCCTGAACACCTCGCCGGACCATTGTAAGACCAACATACACACACATTTATTCGCACTCGCATCTAGGGGCAATTTGGATCAGCCAGTTAGCCTATTGTGCATGTTTTTGGACTGTAGGAGGAAACTGGAGTACATGGAGGAAACCCACACAAGCACTTTATGACATTATGAGGAAAATGTGGCTAACAAGCAGGGTTATTCCTCTTTCATTTTTTTATTTCATTAAAATTCTTGCACTTGGGTCTCAGAATTTTTTTATTTGTTTTTTTGTTTTTTTAAAGAAAGAATCTCAAATTGCAGCTTCATATCTGTCAAACTTTGCAGGCCACGCCCACCTTTTCAGCCTCCATGTTTCTATTAGATTTATACTACAAGTATTTTTGAACGGTAGTTTTAAGCTCTGTTTTTCGTTGCGTGAAACTTCCGTTCAGTTGAATTCCTCGCCCGCTCACTTCGTGATGCTTGAGAAAATTTCGCTCCTCATCGTGCATTTTGTGTGCGATCATTGACACGGCTTCCTGTGTGAACATGGCTTTAGACTGGACGTGAGATATTAAAAGTATCTGAAGAACCACTAACTGAACTGTTGTACTTCCTTGTCAGGTGTCTGTCATGGTTCAATGGCTCTGGAATGGGTTTTTCTCTGGAATATCCCTCCATCAGCCTGCACGCCATCTCAAGAGACCTGAGTGCGTTTCCACAGGAGCATCTGTACGTGATGGTCAACAAAAAACTAAATGGTAGGCGAATGAATCCTTGCACTCTGCACCACTGTCAGATCCTTTTTTAATACATGCTCATTTACTTGTGTCCGGCTTATGATTTATTTATTTTTTGTTTGTTTGTTTTTTGGTGGTTTGTGGTTTAAAGCAGGGGGGGCCCAATCTTATCCACAGAGGGCCGGTGTGGGTGCAGGTTTTCACTTCAACAAAGCAGTACTACCTTCCACCTGTTTCAATCTCTGATATAAAAAAAAAAAAAAAAACTAGGATGCACATTTGTGTTTTAATTTTGAAGTCGGGTGGCAGCCATCTTGGTGAGAACACCTTGCTTTAAGATCTCAAAATGGAGCCGGTGAAAGCTAAGACAGCTCGAAAACCCTGAAAATTTCACTGCTAACGGTCAGAATAACTTAAATTCATATAACTTTACCGATATTTTCAGTAATTGAAAAAAAAAAATTAAAAGTAAAAAAAAGCTTCACATTGCTGAAATTTGGCAAAAAAAAGAATAAAAAAGTTTTCAAAGGAAATAGTACTTGGATGTAATTATTTCCATTTTCTCATCTTTTCATGCTATTTAAGTATAATTTTCAACAGTCTTACCAAGATGGCTGCCACTCGGCTTTAAAATTGCAATTTTTTTAGACCAGTGATTGAAACAGGTGGAAGGTGTGGCTACTGCTTGGTTGAAGTGAAAACCTTCACCCACACCGACACTTTGCGGATAAGATTGGACCCCCCCTGTTTTAAAGAGATATCATTGCTAGATAAGCAATAAATAACCCTGGATATTATAGTCCTTGCTCTCTGGAGGGATTCTAATGGGTATGAATGAATTACCAGATGAGAACGAGGCTGAGATGCAGGAAAAAGATCCAGGCGGTGAAGGCGAAGAAGAGAGTGACGACGATGATGATGAGGTCATCACAGAGATCCGATTTGTGCCCAGCGATAAAGCAGCTTGTGAGTGTGTGCGTGCGAGTGAGTGTATGTGTGTGTGTGTGTGTTTCTGTTGACGGTTTGCTTTAAAGGAGGGTTGAGACGATCGAGCCAGGTCGTATGATATTAAAAACTTTCACAAGAAAATGCAACCGTACATGTGTAAACGTTTCCTCTTTTTTTTTTCACAAGCTAATATGTTAGCATACTAACCAACATCTATAAACATACACACACAGAGTCACACACAGTCTCTCTTCACCGCAGAGCAGTTGATGGAGTTTAGGTTAATGACGCCGGTTGAGTCATAGCTGCAGATATTCGTCTACTCACTGAACTTGAGGGAAATCACACAGGATTCAAAAACATATCTGAGCAACAGCGAGCGGGGTAACGCTCAGAGCGGTACCTGGTAACAGCAGAATGTAAAGTAAATCACAAAACTGTGGCCGAGGTTTTACACCAAATTAGGCTCGGCTTTTAGGACGGAAGACTTGCCCAGACATTACGTACTAAAGCCTGTATCTCACGGAGTGACGGATGCTGATGAACGCAGTGAATTTTGGATTTGCCGATTTTCGTGTTGACTATAGTCGTTAGCAACATTTAGCGATGTTTGGCAACAATTTCACACAAAGGTTTGCGAAAGACAGTTGGCGAACATTAGTGACTGTTACCCTGGGTTTACACTAGGGCACGATGTCCGCGCTGATCGTCAAAAATTTTGCCGCCAATATTACGATGTATTATGATTTGACGCCCATTGCGATAGTACTTCGGAATCGTAGTAGAGCGCAGTAGAGCTTAACAGAGAGTAACAGACCTTGATGCGCCATCGTAGGGGATCTTGATGAATTTGGAAACACGATTCCTTCAAGTTTCATCTCTAGGATGCTCCCTGCCTCCTTTTTATACCCCAATCGTTCTCATAATTCATGGAGCGCCACACTTTTTTAAATCACGGAGATCGTGGACTTCGTGCCCCAGTGTAAACGTTAGCCGCAGTCCTTGCGATTGCCTCTCCTATGGCTCTGTTTGGAACCGTTTGGGACCTTTTGCCCCCCCCATCCATCCATGTTCAGTACTTGGTGAACCCAAAAGTACTAAAGCGACCCATGTTACAACCATTGGCAAAAAAAACACATTTCTTTGCTCCGTTCGTCAGTATTCGCCTCTCCGTGAGATACAGGCATAAGGGTTAAATTCAAATGAGAATGATGCTTAACACTCATTACCGTGGTTGATGAATATTTAATATCAAGCCATTTGAGCAGTAGGAAGTCCTAGAACTGAACTAAACTCTGTTGTTGTGCTGCAGTGGAGTCCATGTTTTCCACCATGTGCGACTGCCAGGCTTTGCATCCTGACCCCGAGGACGCAGACTCTGACAATGAGGACTTTGAAGGGGAGGAGTATGAAGAGGAAGAAGGCGGACTTGGTAACAAAGCTGTTTTAAAATTAGTTTTTCTTTTAAATAGATGATACATTTAGCAACATACTGAAGATCTCTCTCTCTGTCTGATGTTCACATCAAGGCCACGGTGACATACCCACGTTCTATACATATGAAGAGGGTTTGGAGCATCTGACTGCGGAGGGTCAGGCCACACTGCAAAGACTCGAAGGGATGCTCGCTCAGTCGGTCACACAGCAGTTTCACATGGCCGGAGTTCGCACCGATGAGCCATCGACTGGGTTTGAAGGTGTGTGATCTCTCAAGGTTGTTTTTAAGTTTTAAGTAGAAGTGATGTTGAAAGTAACGCTAAATTACTTATAATTAAATCAAGCGTTCAGCCTTCGTAAGCCTCAGATTTGGCGCGCATTATTAAGTAACCACTAGGTGTCAGTAGCAGGCCAACGCCTGTTTGATAAACGACCCCAAATTTTCTATGTAATACAGGGTGACCCAATAAAACCTCCCAAATTTCAAAGGTGTATGAAAAAAAAATCATTAAAGATAAATTATTTACACTCATGAAACTTTATTCAATACAGTTTTTATTCATCGTGTTTTAAAGATGATCCTCCAAATGGTGGCCATCATTGTCTATCCACGGGCGATCTCCTTCTGAATAACACTCTTTTTGGGTCGATGAGTACACACTCATTATTTCAAGGGTATCTGTGATGAATTAGTGTTACTATCCATTTAACATCAGCGGTTCCTCTGGCAACATCAGTCCATGCCCGATTTTAAAGTGGGTGTGAGTGTTATGACTCATGTTGCCTTTCTGATTGGCTGTTCCAGCCTGGTAATGATGCGAACTCGTTGGATTGGCTGGGCTACGTCACTGACCCCGTGTAGCATAACACATTATGGGCCAGTGATGAGCTGCACAAACAACAAGCGCAGAAATCACGGAAAACATTTCTTTTTGTTTCTAAACCACCCGAGTTGGCAAAACGTTATCTGTGTAAGCCATTTTGGATTACCGTCACGCTCATCTCTGGCAGCATTTTCGTCATCAGAGTCACTAGAATGTGACATCACACTGTGTCTACAAGAGACGTCACCCCTGCCCAATGTGTTGACGTCACTTCCAGGGGACAAAAACGACTGCTAATGCTGCTAACCCTCGCAATTCAGCCCCCGCTAGTAATCCATGGGATAAAATCACCCCGTTTTGTGCTTTTTATGGTAATTTATGTTAAAATAAGCGTCTGTATCACTTAAACATATTATGTATGCACTAATTGTGCTGTAAGGATGACCAGTACCGGAGCTCTTTAGGGTATCCTCACAGAAAAAATCACATAGGGCGAGATCAGGGGAACGGGCCGGCCACCCAACATCACCATAAAAGGATCCAGCAACATTTCCCTCAGCACTTCCAATGATCTTCGAGCTGAGTGTGCCGTAGCTCCATCTTACTGAAACCACAAATCCACTTCTTCAACATCAAGGCGTTCAAGTTGTGGCCTTAAGCGTATTAAAGCATATCACTGTAACTGTCAAAAGATACAAGTTGAAGTTACACTGAGGTTCGTGATTATAGATTACATTAAGTGAAACTATCCTAAACCAAGTCGCCATGATTGATTAGGAGCTGGACTGTTCACTACCTTCATCCAGTATAGTTGTGTAAGTGGATAATTGTGAAATCTGTGCTGTTGTTCTGGGTATATTGTGATTACGATGCAGTTATCATGAGTAACCTGTAGCCTAGTAAATAGCCCAGAGGTAATCTTTCTGTCTTTGTGTTTGTTCTGTAGATGAAATGGAGATTGACCCAAATTCTACAGTAGCCGGGCAGTTTGAAGATGCTGATGTTGATCATTGGTAAGCATCTTTTCTTCACTTGTTAGACATGTAGTAATGTATTGTGCAACAATAAATTGAGGTGCAAATTTATGACAAAATTTATTAACATGTATTTAAATTATTATTATTATGATTATTATAATTATTATTGAGCTATAATATTGTAGTATCTATTAGCTGTAATTGTGTTTTTTAGACAGCAGAGGGCAGAGTATAACACAATAACGGGGTATCCGTGTGACATCACCATGGGTGAAAGTCAGTACAGTTACACCCTGATGTGGTTGTGGGGCAGTGTTGTTCAGCTCGAACACAAAAACAAAAAAAATCCTACGAACCCAGCCCATGAAATCAGAGCTATCCCTTTACAGACTTCTGAAAGATAAAAAAAAAAAAGAAAAACAAAGGGAGGTAGTCCTTTAATGTTTCCCTGACCACAACCTTGTCAGTAAATATCCATAAATGGTTGTATAGAAAAGGCCTATTTATTTGGCTCCGCCCCCCAATTTTTAATGAAAGGAATATTTTACTAATATAGGAATATTTATTATATTTTACTCCAGCCTTTACAAATGTTTGTACATAATTATTGTTGGCTGTTTAAATATTATGAATAAATTATATAATCATCTAAAGTTTACAAAGAATACGGAAAATAAACGTTTATTTTTGGTTTGTTTGGGGGCTTTTTTTTGTTGAAAAATCGAATATAGAATCATGAATTGAGTGAATCATTACATGCCTAACACCTATAGCACACTTTAATTAGAAAGGTTCGGCCAGTTAAAATCTGTAAGCTTAACCAGTGTCAGATTTTCCAACTTTTCTCGGATTTAAATGAAATTGTCAGATAAAGTCGGATTTTTAGTCATTTCCCTGCCGTTTTGCACTTTTTCGTCGGATTTTTAAAAAATTACAGCGGTTTGTTTATATTGACAACTTGAACTAGGTCAAAGAAGTAAAATCTTGTGAGTGTACTCCCTCCATAATCTTCAGTATTTCTAGTATCTCACAGTCGATAATCTGGGTCTCAATCACATTAACCGGTGTCGTGGCGAAAAGTGTCCAGTTCACGACGCAAGAGATTCAAATGCATTTTCAGGTGTTTATTTAGCCTTTAGGAAAAGAAAAGCATACAATCAATCATGCAGAAGAAATTGTTCCAAGAGAAAAACCTTGGACCTCGAACCAGCTCTGCAGTTGGCCCATTCCACTCTGATTGGTCTATCATCCTCTATCTCTTGACTCTGATTGGTCCCTCATGACCTCATGTCTCAACATGTCTCAACAAGTCTCAACATGTCCCGAGTCTCAACATGTCCCGAGCTGACCTTGAAGGCTCGGTGCCTCCCTTCACTTAGGACTGCCATTTTGTTCCTTTCAAGGTCCTGCATTTTGTTTTAATGTTCCGTGTTCAAGGCCAGCCGAGCGATACTCGTACAGAGTGGAATAGCCCAAAAATAAAATAATCTTACACACACTTCAGTGAATTGACTTCTCGTACAATAGTTACATAAATCATCCAATAATCAAGTAGTACAGTAAATCATACAATTGCTCTGCTCTAGGTATAACCATTAACAATTTAAATATATATTTCATTAGAGATGACTTCATTGGACAGTTCTCCATTTCAGGAATATGATCACTCATTCCAATATCTATTCTAATTTCTATTACAATTTCTGTATTCATATTCATGTTGATGCTGTTAATGATCAATAATTAATTCCAGTACGTGATGGGGGAAGTCCAGCAATTTGCATAAGATTTATGGAGGACCAAATATCTGACAGTATGACATTTCAGACCGGCAGGCTATAGGCCTTCCACAGTTCATGGGTCCAAAACCACACAGTGCCCCCAGTGGCGCCTGATACCCCGATTTCCTCCACTTAATTTCCCTCCTCATCACGTCTGCATCTCAGACGTGATGTTCTTTCCTGATTTCCTCCACCGGCAGCGGTGGAGCGGCAGATTAAGCCCGATGGAGCAGTGAATCCAGGGAAGATATGGGAATCTAAATCACCTTATAATTATGTTTTTCGCCTGCATTTTGTTTTTCACTGGTGAGTTTATATTTTTCATAGGCCTTAATTTTGACTTTGTAGATGTAATGGATACACAACTGTACTTAGTTTAATACCACTTATATACCAGACTCAAAAACAGCTACTTCCCCAGAGCTGTGAAAGCCATCACCCCTTCACCCTCCACTCCTTCGCAGTCACACACACACACATGCAATCTTCATCCACAACCACGTACGGTTCAAAATTAGGAATGTGAATATGTTCGAGAATGGCCCAGTCAGAGCCTAAACTGCAGTTCGGTTAGGAATGTGTAGAAACCCTTCTGTTCCTTACTGTAATCTGGTTCTCTGCAGATGCAGTATAATTCACTGCTGTTAAATAAAGCACTTAAGGGGCGCTGAGTGACAAGGACTCATTCAGCAAGTTGTTTTTCTTCACTCCGCGTCCCAGACTGAGTGGAGCTTCTGGTTATCAACACAGGTTTCCCCGGTGCCAGCACCATCTTCTGTGTGTTATGTTTTGTGTTCTTTCTTCAGACCAAATAATGTGTTTTGTATAAAATTTCATTGAATAAAAGTCTTTTGTATAAATTTTGTGTAAAAGATCCCTGATTTCCTTATAAACTAATTTTTATGGGTCTGGTGGATGGATGTTTTGTGGTAGGTCAACTTGGTTTCATGACTCAGGAACCAGTTCATTGTTCTGAATGGTCAACCTACCCTTGGCCCAGTGTTGGTTAGATTCAGAATTTATTTTTTTTTTATGCCCATGAAACTGGAAACATTCAGTCGTCAAGCTGCACTTATACAGTGTGTATTTATTGTTGTATGTAATATTTTGTTCCTGTAGCCTGTGATATTGAGAGTTTAGAACAGGGGTGTCAAACTTATTCTCACCAAGGGCTACATCACTAAATTTCTTGGTCATCAAGGGGGGGGCAACTTGGGACCAAAGGCCGTAAAGAGTTTATGAAAGTCATTGTAGGTCAAATTCAAGGTCAGCAACATGGCTGCCATTTGTTTATAATGGCTAGGTATCGGCTGGTGCGATTTTATTGGTAATCAACCAAACAATTACTAGGCAACTACTAAGCTGTTTACTTGATGTATGTTTCTGCCACCTAGTGGATAGAGGAGTAATAATAATAATTTCATGGTAAGGATTAATTCTAAATGTACGTTAATCATATTCTTTAAAAGCTCTCATGGGCCACATAAAATGAGTTTGCGAGGCAGGTTTGGTATGCAGGCCTTGAGTTTGACACCTGTAGTCTAAAACAAACATCCTCAATCATTCACAGGTCTAAGATGCCAAGATGGCTTCTGCTATTCTCCCACCCCACTGTTTTCCCGCAGCACTGGTATTTTTATTTCCAAAGACAACAGTTAGATCAATACTGTTTAGATTTCAGTGCAGAGGTATTCATTATAAGACATTAAAATTAACCTTTATATTCATTAAAACGTTTGAAGATCTGGTTATAAAACTGTGTGTCTGACTAAGGTATAATTTTCTGCCATGTCTTCCCAAAGTATTGGCAGGCTTCATAACCATGAGCAAAATGAAGTATTACACACATTTAAACATTTCACTCAATCAGGAGAATCCATTTATTTTTGCTCTAACAAGGATACCTTCACATTAGCATGGTGATTATATTTTCTCTCGGAAGTAGATGTGCCAGAATTAATGACACCCCTAGCGCCTGTTTGGAATGTATGCAAAGTGTTTTATTCTTGGAAAAACTTTTCATGTCACTGATTTGTGTTTCCTGGGGGTATAAACATAATGTTTGGTAACCCATAAGAAAATTGAATGTCAGTAGAAAAGACGTGATTTTGGGCGACACAAATTCTCCAAAGGATATAAACGTGTGTGCGTTCACCATTCAGCCACAACAATAAAACCACCTGCCTATGATTGTATGGGTCTGACATGTGTTGCCAAAACAGCTCTTGCCCATCAAGGCATGGACTCCCCAAGACATCTGGTGGCAAGCAGTTCGCAGCACATTCTTTACGTCCTGTAAGTTGAAGGTGTCTCCTGCATGGTTTGGACTTGTTTATCCAGCATATCCCACTGATGGAGAGTTTGGAATCCAGTTTTCCCTAAACCATTCCTGAACTGTTTTTGTTGTATGGCAGGGCACATTATAGGGAACACAACTGTCATACTTAATCTGCAACAATATTTAGGTCGATGGCACGTGCACATGAATTTCAAGTCCCAAAATTTACCAGCAAAACACTGTCCAAAACATTGCACTGCTTCTCGTGGCTTAGTTTCTTCACACCATCCTGTTGCTATCTTTTCCCCATGAAAGCAACAAACATGGACCTGCTTGGCCATATGATATAAAAGAAAATGTGATTCATCAGACCAGTCTACCTTCTCCAATTCCCCACTCGTGTGCCCAATGGTGGACAGGGTTCAAGCATGTGCACTCTGACTGGTCTGCAGCCTCGTATGCTGCAATCTGCAATGCACAGTGGGCTCTGACACCTTTCTGTCTTAGCCAGCATTTTGTGCTGTTCAGTGGGATTAGACCACATGGGGTAGCCTTCAATCTCCATGCACGTCAGTGAGCCCTAGGTTCCTGTGAATCCGCTTCCTGGTTCACGGGTTGTTCTTCCTTGTACCATTTTTGGTAAGTACTAATCACTACACACTAGAAGATACTCCCCAAGACTTGGGGTTTGGGAAATGCCCTGATCTTGTTGCCTATTCATGATAATTTGGTCCTTGGTAAAGTCACTCAGATACTAACACTTGCCCATATTTCCTGCTTCCAGCACATCAACTTCGAAAAAACTGACTGTTCACTTGAGACCTAATATATCTCAGAGATATCATGAGAGACGCCACTGTAATGAGATGATCACTGTTGTATATACTACACGAGAATGGTGCAATCTGATTGGTTGGCTATCTGGGGGATTATAGACATTATCTTGACTGGATAATGCTTTAATCGAAACATCTGACTAGCTGTCCTGGTCACTAGGTCAAATCGTACAAATTCAACAAAATGGCTTTCCAAAAAACAACAACAAAGGCTATACAGTATGTGCTTAATGAAAAGTTGAGTTTAAAAACGTTCTGTTATGAAACGTGTGTAAGTATTGTGATGGAGCAGGCAACGTGACCCGTACTTTTAAAAATAAATGTAAAAATAAAACCATAATCACTTTTTAGTTTGTTTTTCTTATTTTTTTCTAGTATATACTGAAACTAGTAGGACGTTAGATGCCGTACAGGGAGCACTTCTGCTTTGCTCACAGAATAAGTGGAGCTCACCTGACCTACGCCTGTCATGCTTAAAATATGTAAATATAAACTACAAATCTTGCTTTTTATGTTCCCATGTAGTATATACTAAAACAGATTTTGGCAGGTTTGGTTGATGTCACTGAATTAAAGGAAATCAGTGTCCTTAACCATGCACGAGTGCTGAACACATCAAAACCTTAGTCAACCAGAGCACACACTTACCATTACCTATGCGGACTTCCCTACGTCCCGCAGAAATCACGTATGGCAGATATCTTGCGCCCAATGTAACACCACCCATCTGAGGTCAAGCCTCCTTCCATATATGGTAAAGGACTCTGGTGGACATCTTTCGAGTTGGCCTTAGAGGGAAACATTCATTTAGTTAATTTCAAAATATTGTTGATGTTGACATGTTAAGGCACTGAGGTCTTAGAAAACCACTTGAGGTGTCCCAATTGAATCAAAAGATTTAATTAATATTCTTGACCCTTTTCCTTTAAATAGTCAGTGATCTCCATCTTGCTTTCAGCATAAACTGCTAAAACTGTTAATTCTGGCTATGACAGAAAGGAGAGAAAGGAGTCAGAACACACGGTGTGTACGGGGCGGTCTAGCTGCAGACCAGTCAGGTGGTGCTAATGTTATGGCTAATTGGTGTATACTGTATATAACATATGCAGGGTGAAAAGCTCGGCCATCCGGGAGGAGCTCAGAGTAGAACCGCTGGTCCTCCGTGTTGAGAGGAGCCAGTTGAGGTGGCTCGGGCATCTGAGTAGAATGCCTCGTGGACGCTTACCTGGTGTGGTGTTTTCGGACATGTCCAAATGAGAAGATACCCTGGGGACGACCCCAAACACGCTGGAGGGACTGTCTCTCGGCTGGTCTGGGAACACCTCATCCGGAATAGCTGGAGGAAGTGGTTGGGGAGAAGGACGTCTGGACCTCACTGCTTATTAGGCCGCTGCCCCCGCAACCCGATCCCGGATCAAGTGGAAGATGATGATGATGATGATGATGATGATGTATATAACATGCCACTGAAATACTGTATACACCACTAGTGCTATATGTCTGAAACTGTTTTTAGTTTTAGGGCAGTGTTAGCTCTGGGTTACTGATCAGAAGTTTGGGCCCTTGAGCAAGGCCCTTAACCCTCATCTGCTTAGTAGTACAAATGAGATAAAAATGCAAGTCGCTCTGGATAACAGCGTCTGCCAAAATGTTGTAAATGTAGTTTTACAGTATATAGAATAATAATAACAGTGCAACCATTCAGGTTATTTATTTACTTAACCTCTACCCATGTTTTTCTGTTTGGTTAATATAGTATTTTGCCCGAAGGTTATCAGCTGGGCAAAGTTTGCTCCTTGTACCACCTCATGTTCACGGCTCACAAATCAGTGAATCATTCATGAGCTCCTCCCAGAGTCTCTGCTGTCAGTCAGCTTTTGTGTGCATGACCCTGCTGATCAGGATGAAGGGCTCAAACTTACGCGATTACTTAAAGAATTGCTTAGTCATGGAAACACTACAGGAGCAACACTGTGTTTACCTTGTTTTAAGAACTGATTTTTATTTATTTATTTTTTTGGCACAGTGTTAAAAAGCTGCAGCGTTTCCCAATTTATATTCACTCACTCACTCACTCACTCACTCACTCACTCACTCACTCATTTGCCTAACCGCTTAATCCTATTAGGGTCCAGGGGAGGCTGGATACTATCCCAGCCAACACTGGGCCAAGGGAGGGTGCTAACCACACGCCACCATGCTGCTCTTATGTCATGTTTTATTGCTTGAGTCTGTGGCACAACAGGTGTATGACAGGTTTTATTTTTTTTTTTGCTAATTTCTAGTGGATTCCTTGTAGGAAAGTCATATGGATCTCACCTGCTGTGCATCAGAAAATGCCCTCATAGATCTTTTTCATAGAGTTTTCTACACGCTCAAAATATTTTCCGTCTCGTGGGTAACTTTCAACAGGTCCATTTCCTAAATCCTCGCTGTTTTATAATAGACTTAGGAATTTCATACACTTTTTGGGTACTTTAAACCCACGGGACTTCCTTATACAGTATATCTGTCTATCATGTGACATTTATTAGGACAGTGAAAGGTTGAGAGTACCTATTGTATGTCATGTGACATACGTATGGTGGTTGTATGTTAAACAAGTATCACAGGAACGTCATACAAGGACTTTTTTTTTGTCTTATAATAATCGTATGACTTGCATTTGAACCTCATACATGAGGGTGGGCTGAAAACTTGATTCAGTGGTCAAATTTGACCAAAAGTAGTTTATTTTTCAACATCGGTGTCCCCTGCGGTCTACACAATTCATCCATTGCTGTTGCAGTGCATTGATCCCTTTGGTATAGAAGCTCTCAAGTTTCATTGCACTGGCATTACTCCTCCTTAGTCAGCCTATGAATTTTTCAGCCCACCTACGTACAGCCGTACAACACATATTTTATATGTGAACACAGTTCCGCAGCTTTCAAATCTACCTCGCCCCAAATTACACAAGTTTCTTCTGTTGTAGCCCTGCTAACTTCGTATGAAGAAAAAAAAAATTACATGTTGATTGTGAAATCGGTGTAACGTAGCACCTGATAATGAGGTCTGTCCTGTGGCTAGTCATCTAACTCCAGATCCTCTGCAGGAGCAGGATTACCCCAGTGACTGCCCATCATGTTGGAGTCGTTTGCACTGGGATGAATAGAGCTCATATTCATTTTTCAAGTGAAAACACTTGTGTAAAAGCTACACAGACAGCACAGACCATGCCAGTGATCTGTGTACTGCTGATGCAATCATGTATAATTACAAATTATATATGGGAGTGCTGAGACAGGAAGCTAAGACGAAGCAGTCAGATAGGCCGAACATCCTGTTGTTATGCACAGAAACTGACTTGTGATGGTATTGCTAGAGAAGCTTTTAATACGCAGTTTGCTCTCAAGGGGATACATTAGCCTGGATCAAGTGAACATGAATCCTGGGCCTAGCTCAAGCATTGTAGATTAGCAAATATGTTTAGTCATTTAAAGAAAATGAAAGGAAAGCCTTCCAAACTCTCCTGTTACACTAAAAATATGTATATTTTCATCATCAGGTAGTTTTTACTTACATCTACAAAGTTGCAATCTGCTAGATTGTGTTCAATAGTTTGCTTTAGGCTACCATTAGTAGTTTGTTTGTGCGGAATCACAAGAATAGGACATGGATGTGTCAGTTCCAGTAAGGAAAGATAATGGCAAAAATAACAGTATATGGATAATAAACTAGCACATCAAATATAAACTAATGAATTTCTGATTAAAATTAAACCAGGCATATCTGCACATAGTACTACATTATATTTATATACAACAGACAAGCGCCTGCTCGTATATACATGAACGTATGGTATATAGATAAGTGCATTTTAATGTTTAGTTTCTTCTACGTGACTCACATCCCAGTTTTCGCAGTACAGTGGCACCTCCATGTGTAAGGGTGAGTTACCTTTTTTTTTCAAAGGTTTTATGAAACATAACACTTTTTTGGTAGGTATGTACATAAACCATACATGCAAGCTTTAAGATTTAGATTACCTATTAACCCCTTGGACATCGGCTTCCCTTTTGGTCCACCATTTTCATTCTATTCATTCATTCATTCATCTTTTCCGCTTGTTCCGGGGTCAGGTCGCGGGGGCAGCAGCCTAAGCAGGGAGGTCCAGACGTCCCTCTCCCCAGCCACTTCTTCCAGCTCTTATGGGGGGACGCCGAGGCGTTCCCAGACCAGCTGAGAGACCTAGTCCCTCCAGCGTGTTCTGGGGCGACCCTGGGGTCATTTTCCGGAGACCGGTTTCCCGGTTTGTTTCTATTATTTTTTCACGAAGGAAATTTTTCTTTGGTTATTCAGAGGCTCCAGCTGAAACCAGCTTTACATAGAAGATCATCCCGGTTCTGTCAGACTATTATTAAATGTATATTGTGTATCTGAACATCCAACATATAACTTTTTGTGTATAAATAGTAGGCAAGTTGAATATCGCTGAATAGTTATTGAGACAGAACATTAAAGAACACTTTCCATGCAAACAAGACAAGCTCTGGATAGATCCTCAACTCTGACTGTAGCTTACTGTCTATGAGGAGATTTGCAGGTTGCACTCACAGGTTCTCAGGTTTCCTCTAGCCTTTGATAGGTGTACTGGCCACACTGAACTTTACCCTAGATATGGACATGTTTGTGTGCATGAATCACTGCAGGAGACTGACTGGCACCGCTTGGAACCAAAATCCAGATGAATGAGCAAATGAATCATCACTATCGAAACTTCTTCTAGTAATAATAAATTATTAAAAAAAAAAAAAAAAAAAAAAAAAAAAGAACACCAACGACCTTTCCCTGCCCCTCCCCCTCCCTTTTTGGGAAAAAGCACGAAGACTCAGTGTAAGAAGGGGCCACCTGACTTTGTCCCCCT